>JAFEMH010002422.1:0-343047 GCA_022495995.1 Adenophora triphylla var. japonica
CTCGGGGAAATCGGACTTACGTTTGACTGCCGTTGATGATTTTGATGAAAGAAACGGGATTTCGTTATCTCTCTCGGGGAAATCAGACTTATTTTTGACTGCCGTTGATGATTTTGATGAAAGAGATGGGATTCCGTTATCTTTCTCGGAGAAATCGGACTTACGTTTGTACCGTTGATGATTTTGATGAAAGAGGCGGGATTCCGTTATCTTTCTCGGGAAATCGGACTTACGTTTGGCTCTTGGGTTGATGATTTTGATGAAAGAAACGGGGATTTCGTTATCTTTCTCGGAGAAATCGGACTTACGTTTGGCTGTCGTTGATGATTTTGATGAAAGAGACGGGATTCCGTTATCTTTCTCGGAGAAATCGGACTTACGTTTGACTGCCGTTTGATGATTTTGATGAAAAAGACGAGATTCCGTTATCTTTCTCGGGGAAATCGGACTTACGTTTGACTGTCGTTGAAGATTTTGATGAAAGAAACGGGATTCCGTTATCTTTCTCGGGGAAATCGGACTTACGTTTGACTGCCGTTTGATGATTTTGATGAAAGAGACGGGATTCCGTTATCTTTCTCGGAGAAATCTTACGTTTGACTACCGTGAAGCTCTTTTGAGAAGGGGATTAACCTTGGTTAACCCTTGTTAAGTTGAGGACTAAACTGCAGAGTCCTGAAATTTTAAAGGGCAAAAGGGTCTTTTTGACCCTTCCTTTTCGTCCGCGCGGATCAGAACGTGACCTGGACTGGTTTTAAATGAGGGCCAACGCCCTTTCTTCTCCTTCCTCACCCTTTTCCAGTTTTTTGAACTTACGAGAGAGAGAGAGAGAGAAAACCGAGGAGGGAAGCCATTTTTGGCCAAAAAACCTTCAAAAATCTTCCATTTTCTTTGATTTTCAAGCAATGGAACACGGGGAAGCTGCTATCCAAGGCCAAGGACGCGGTCCGGTTGCCGAGAGGCGATTAGAGCTCGTTCGAATGAGGAGGCATTACACCCTTTCGCAATCGATTGCGGAGGAGCCGTACCCCGATGCATGGCAACATTGGGCTTCTGATCCGAGTCTCCGTACGGTATACTTCGAATCTCTTCATTCCCTTTGTCGATTTTTCATTTGAAATTGATTTTTGGTGATTTTTGATTTTTTTTTTTTTGTGAAAATCCGAAAATTGCAATGCTCTTGGCCTTGGATTTTGATTTTGATGCTTTGCATGTTGTAATGAGTATGTGGGTGACCCAAATATGCATTTTGTTTGGAAAAAGAATTGGCATTTTGCCAAAAAAAAAAAAAAATCGAAAATTGCATTTTTTTTTTATTTAATTTTTTTTTTTTGACACTGAAATTGGATTTTTGATGATTTGCATGTTGCAATGTGTTTGAAAAGAATGGGCATTTTGCCTTTCTCTTTTTTTTTTGTTTTTTTTTTGAAATATGAAATGATAAGGAATTCGCTCGAATTTGAGACGGACATGAATGTATGCACGTATGCATTCTTGTAGGATTTTTTTTTGTAATGGGATGATGAATGATATGAATGATATGAATGCATTTTTTTTTTAGAATGTGATTTTCTGTGAAAAGTGGGACGGATTTTTGATTTCGTTGATTGAATGAATGATTTGTGCTATTTTATGAAAGAATGGGACGGAATTTTTTTTTTTCGTTGACTCAATGTTATTGAGATGTTTTTTTTTTTATGAATGAATGGTTGTTGAAAATCTTTTCTTTTGTGTAAGAAAAACGGGAGTGAGTCCATTGTATGCCGTTATGCTGCCCGATTTTATGTCTATGATGCATGTGCATGCTCTTTTTTTTTAATGCAATTTTTTTTTGAATGCAAATTTTTTGAATGCAAATTTTTTTTTTGAATGCAAAATTTTTTTTTTTTTGACTCTTTCTCTTTCTTTTTTTTTTTTCAATTGCAGGGTGGAGATCGCTTTGTGACGCTGCAGCTGAACAAGATGAAGACTCGAGGATCAGTGGAGTCTGTGGTAGACCTGTGGGACCGGCTTCCAGACTTGGGCCGAGGAGCTTTGATGAGTCCTAGACAGATCGTTATTGAGACCAGGCTGTATGAGTTTATCGAGTGCCTGAGGGGGTTGGTCAAGTTTTCCAAGGGCAAGGGCCTGATTTTTGCTTTGGCACAACATTGGTGGGACGCGACCCACACGTTCCATTTTTTCTGGGGGGAGGCCACAGTCACACCTTCCGACTACGCAGCGATCACAGGCCTGTCCTTTAAAGGACGGAGCGTTGAGTGGAGGGATGGCTATAGTGACAGGGACCTACAGGATCTTCTGGGCTTTACCCCCATTCCCAAAAAGGGGATGGGGATGGAGTATGCCGTGGTCTACGGGAAGATCGTGGAGACCATCGGGAATTACGAGGCTGGGGACGAGAGAGTGGGTGCAGTGCAGGTTGCCAGGGCTTTCTTGTGGTTTGCCTTTTCGAGCACACTTTTTGGACACGCCGAGGGGACGGCGATGTTTGCTTTGCTGAGGAGTTTGGAGGATGTGGAGATGGCTGGGGAGGTCTCTTGGGGAGAGGCAGGGCTGGCAGAGCTCTATTTTGCCTTGGATCGATATAGTCGAAAGGCCGTCAGCTCATTGACATGCTTCGAGTTTCCTCTGGAGGTACAAGCTTTCTTTTTGCTTTCTCTCTTTTCTTTAAGCAGGTATTCCTCATTTTTTTTCTTGCACCGGATTGATGGGATTTTTCCCTTTCGCAGGTATGGGCTCTGGAGTTCTTTCACGTCACGATGTGGCGGCAGCCGGCGGAGTACATCGGGGCATACCCGGCCATGCTCTCCTGGAGCAAGCATGCTCAGGAGAAGATAGGTTCTAAGGGGCGCACGACCCTTAAGTACAGGGAGTGCCTGCCTTTGACGAGGGCTGAGACCGATGAGAGGATGATATTTTATCCCTGGGACCGCTTCGGTGTGGAGCAGCTGAAGGGTGCCGAGATATGGACCGTGTAGCGGAGGATCTTGAGGGGCTTGACTTGTGACGCGTATTATCTGGGAGAGAGAGTGACGCGCCAGCATGGCGTGAACTCGCCTTTGATGGCTCCAGTGGAGCCTCCCGCCGACATGATGCATCCGAGCGAGAGGTCGGAGACCTGGGGCGATGCAGAGGTGGCCGGCACTTCTCGGCATTCGTGACGATTGAGCGGTATCCGGTATTTATCTTGAGGAGGTTGAGGATGCCCCGGGTCCTTGAGCGAGAGGGGTAGGGATCGTACGGTACCGCGGACGGACTTTTCATACGTCGGGAAGGGGTCCGATTGAGGGTGCGAGATCCCTCGGCTGAGCGGCTTCCACGAGCTTTTCGGCCTCGTCAGGGTATGAAGGTATGGCTTCTCCTTCCCACCTCTTTTTTTGCTTGTCTTTTCCTTTCTTTCTGTCATCATTTTTCGCCTCAACTATTTCGCGCTTTTGCTTTCGTGCGGTTTCGGAGGTGGTCGTGGAGAAGGCGACGAAGCGGGTGATCGGGGCTAAGAGATTCATCGGGAGGATGGTGGCTTGTGGAGCCCCTCGAGGCTAGAGCGAGGCGAGCACGGCCGGCGCTATCGAGCGGGAGACTTCTCACTGAGCCTTACGAGCGTTCTTCGAGACTCCTCTTTCTCCTCTCATAGATCCCGGCGTGGTGCGCCTTTGGACCACGTCATTCTCGGGGATCCGTACGGGCGAGGGCATGTGCGGCATCACGGTGTGTCTTCTTCACACGTCCAGGAGTCCGACGCATTCACCTTCGGATATGACTTCTTTGCGGATCTTGGTTTGCCGTATCGGGCGTGCGGTTGGTCTGACGAGCCTTCTTCCGAGACGAGGACGATGATTCGAGCCCGAGACATTCATGGCTACCGAGGAGGCGGGCCCGAGCTGCAAGAGGGTCGGGGAAAGCACCGGCCACCGAGGATTACGATTGACTTCGAGATTGATTTAAGGGGCCCAGGATTGTACTTATTTAGACAGATACATTTTATGCACATTTTTTTTGCTTTTTTTTTTGGAATGTAATAACTTAGGATTTTATTTTATTTTATCTATCATGAATGCAATTTTATATGAATGCATTGTTGCATGAGCCCCGGTTTTTTGGCAAGGGTGTGAGTGTTTGGTATGTGAACTGTTTGGGCAGGCTTTGCACATGTTTCGAGCAACCGGGATGAAAATATTCCTCCGTGGTGCGGCGGTTTGGGCCTGTTGCAGATTTTTACGGTGATGGCATTTATGTCCGCGCGGATAGGACAGCTTTACGACCTTTGTCCTTTAATTTTGCCTCAGATCTGGTTTTCCTTTAATTCAAATTCAAACACCTTCTTCAACCACCAGTTCAAACAACCATTTTCGGGAAGAAGGAGAGAAAAACCATGGAGAGAATTGTGAGCATGCAAAATCCACCCAAATTATCCCAAAATTTTCAAATGCAATTCTTCACCAAGTTTAAAGAGTGGTGCCGGGAGATTATGCATGAGAGGAGGCCATTCTTTGAAGAAAGGTACAAGATACGATGCTTGTGGTCTCTCAAGGAATTGATTCCGGATTATGATCTTTTTAGAGCTTCTTCCTCATTTTGGGACACTAGAAGGCATATTTTTTGCTTCTCTTATCATGAAATGGTCCCCACTGTTGAAGAGTTTCGGGCTTTCTTGGTGGTCCTGAGGTGGAGGAGATTGCAATTCCTTTGCACGGAGGAGCCTCTTTTGTTGACAAGCTGTGCAACCTTCTTCATCTTTCCCCGGAGGAGGCATAAGGTATGATCTGTGGTCCCGATCATTTTAACATTTCTGGTCTCCCTGATAGATTTAGGGGCTTAGGCTTGCTTGACGATGCCTATTGGGATGCCTTTGCACTTTGCATGTTCGGGACCTTGTTCATGGTTTATTCTTTTGGGATCTGTCATCGGGCTCTGCTAGATGTAGTCGTTCACTGTCGCTTGGGCAGAGACGTTGTACCTTTGATCTTGGGAGAGACTTTTCATGCTCTCGACAGGCTGGCTACCGGGAGACGGTATATGCACGGGGGCAGCCCGTTTCTCTTGACTTTGTGGCTGATGGAGCACCTGGGGATTCTTCGGGAAACTTCTGATATGATCAAGACTTGGACATTTGCCAGGAGGGGGGTTGCTGCGGATTTTGATGATCAGGGCTCGTGGGAGCGTTGGATGGCTGGCCGTCAGACTGAAGATATCAGATGGTCGGTGCCTCATTGGCGGGTGGAGACTCGGAGAGTAGTTCAGGATGGATCTCCCGTGGTTATGCTTCCGGGGCTTTCTCAGTCCAGCTTTTACATTCCGGCTTTGGTTCTGAGACAGTTCGGTTTGGAGCAGGTTCCTTTGGAGGACTTTGATGATATAGCCACCAGGGTGGTGGCTTCTGCTTCTATGGATGATCCTTCGGTGTTTCCATTTCTTTCCCGAGTGTGGAGGTATGACGTTTTTCCTCCTCGGGTTATCCTCAGGCGTCCGAGACCTGTTTTTTTGACCACTTGGTACCTGGATTGGTACGAGAGGCATTTGGGAGAGACTCAGATGGCTATTTTGAGACGGCGTGAGGCCATTGTGGGTGTGGAGGACCTGACAGTTTTGGAGAGGAGGAGGGCCGAGGCGAGGGCCAACCCTCGTGACAGGAGCGGAGATGTTGTGACCGACTATGAGGCTTATGTCAAGAGACAGGAGAGGAGGGCTCCTATGCTACCAGCTAGGCTACAGGAGATGAGAGATGATGCTAGGGCCACTAAGGCCACTGACGGAGGCTGGTTTGATAGATCCTGTTCCTATACGGGAAGCTTGGTAGGAGGAAGACCGACATTTTTCCTGTTCAGAGGAAGAAGACCCGAAGGGGGAAGAAGAGGGGAGATGCCAATATGAGCGGCTTGGAGTGACCTTGAGGTTTTCGAGTATCCCTTTCTTGTTGTAGCAGACACATTAGTTTGATTATGTATCTTAGTTTTCTTTTAGCAGGTTGCCAGTTGTAGGAATGAACCGGGCTTAGACTCATCAAAAAGTTTTTAACTGTAATGAATATGTGAATTGTTTTAGATTTTTTCGAGACGCTTTCATGGTCTAATCAGTGTATTGATGTCAAAGTATGACTTTTATTTGTGCTTTAGACCGAACCGTTTCCGGCTGCCTACGTTCCCTTCGGACAAAAGGGCTCAGGTCTCCGTAGTTCGACCCGATTTTTTTGTTTTTTGTTTTGGTTTTTTTTTTTTTGTTTTGGTGCAACCCTGTTTTTTACCTAGGCCGCCCTTTTCGGGTTTTCAACCTAGTTGGGTATTACTCTTTTAGCACTTTTTTTTGTTTCTTTTTTGTTTTCTTTTTTTTTTCGACTCAGTGTTTTTTTACTCGTAGTATCTGCGCAGCTTGTCACCATTCACTGGGTGTACAAAAGGATTTCCGTCGAGGTCTGCAAGTTGCATGGCTCCTCCTGAGAAGATTTTCTGGACAACAAATGGCCCGACCTAGACAGGCTCCCATTTTCCAAGCGGGTTGATACGGACTGGGGGCTTCTCTTTCAAAACGAGATCACCTTCCCTAATCTCCCGATGCTTTACATTCTTGTCGAAGGCTCTGACCATTCTCCCTTGGTAAGCTCGGATATGTTCCATTGCTTTCAATCGTCGCTCATCTAGCAGGGCCAATTCATTATGGCGACTTTGGATCCATTCGACCTCATTGATCTGGCTTTCCAACAGTACCCGGAGTGAAGGGATTTCTAGCTCGATTGGGAGTACGGCTTCCATTCCGTAGGTAAGAGCAAATGGTGTTTCCCCTGTTGCCATTCTGACGGATGTTCTGTAGCCCCAGAGTGCCAGGTGTAGCTTCTCGGGCCAATCTCGACCTCGGACAGCCATTTTTCGGATGATATTTTCCAAAGTCTTGTTTGCTGCCTCGACGGCTCCGTTGGTTTGGGGCCTATAGGGAGATGACTTGTGACGGGTTATTACGGAATTCCGCGGCTGTCGCATTCCCCTTCGAAGTGGGATCCATTATCTAAGATGATTTCGGCTGGCAACCCGTATCTGCATATGATGTTTTCTTTGATGAAGAGGGCTACTTTCCTTGAGTTGAGGACCTTGTATGACTTGGCTTCAACCCATTTGGTGAAATAGTCCACAGCTACCAGGACGAATTCGTGGTCGTTGCTGCCTGGTGGTGTGATTTTGCCTATGACATCAATTCCCCAAGTGACGAAAGGCCAAGGGGTTGTCATGCAGTATAACTCGTGAGGAGGCAAATGATTAAGATTTGAGTACCACTGGCATTTGTCGCAGCTCCTAACGAACTGGATACAGTCAGTTTCCATGGAGATCCAGAAGTACCCCATTCTCAGTATGATTTGCATCAGGGCTCGAGCATTCATGTGGGGGCCGCAGGTACCACCAAGTATTTCTCTCATGAGTTCCGTAGCCTCTTGTTTGCCGATACATCGCAGGAGGGGGCCTTGATAACGCTTCTTGTACAACATGTTTCCCAAAAGAACATAATGGGAGGCGAGTCGCTTCAGGGCTGAGAGGCTTTTTGCTTTGATTCCTTCTTTATATTCCCCATCTTAATTTTTGAAGGAGGCTTCGCCATTCTTCAGGTATTGATAGATCTGTGTGTACCAGGGATCACTGGCCGGTTCGACCTCCGCTTCGATTTCAAAGCAATAAGCGGGGTTTTCTCTTCTCCCGACTCTGAATGGTTTGACAGACTTTCCTTCAGGTATTTCAACGAGGGAGGCTAGTGTTGCCAGAGCATCTGCGAATCTGTTGCGATCTCTGGGCAAATAATGGAAGCTGATTTCCTTGAATTGAGTTATTAGCTCTTCCATGTAAGTGTGATATTTCTGTAGACCCGGGTCCACAGTTTTCCACTTATTGGAGACCTGGTTAATGATGAGGGCAGAGTCACCGTATACTTCCAACTCTTTGATATTTCTTTCAAGGGCGGCCTCCAACCCAGCTATGCAAGCTTCATATTCAGCAGCGTTGTTGGTGACCTCGAAGTTCAATCTTACTCCTATGGGGGTATGTTCGTCAGTAGGATCGACCAGAAGGATTCCTATTCCGTTCCCCCTTTTGTTTGACGCCCCGTCAAAGAAGAGCTGCCAGCGATTTTCTCCTTCTAGAGCAAAGATTCCATCATTGGGAAATTGAGGTTCAGGTCCTCGGGACTCATCACTTGGGAAATCGGCCAAATGTTCTGCCATTATGCGTCCTTTTACGGATTTCCTTAAAACATAGGTGATGTCGTATTCAGCCAAAAAGAATGACCATTTTGCCAACCTCATAGAGATGGAAGGCTTGTCGAACAGATATTTGATGGGGTCTATCTTCGAGACGAGATGTATCGGGTGAGACTGCATGTAGTGTTTCAGCTTTCCCACTACCCAGACCAAACCTGCGCAAGTCTTTTCACAAGCAGAGTAATTGAGTTCGCTTCCCTGAAGCTTTTTACTCACGAAATAGATGGCATTTTCGACCTTGGAATCTTTCTTCTCTTGAGCTAGCATAGCCCCAATTGCTGTATCCGTGACAGTTAGATATAGGAATAGTGGCTTTTGCTGATGTGGTGGGCAAAGAATAGGGGGATTCACGAGGTACGCCTTGATCTGTTCGAAGGCGAGCTGCCATTACGGAGTCCATTACGTGTAAGCATTTTTCTTCATCAACTTGAAGATAGGTTCGCAGATCGAGGTCAACTGATTTACAAAGCGGCTTATGTGTTTCAGTCTTCCCATGAAGGATTTCACTTACGTCGGTGTCAGGGTGGCTTCATTTCGACTATGGCCTTGATTTTACGGGGTCTACTTCGATTCCCCGTTACGTCACCATATATCCTAGCACCTTGCCTCGTCTTACACCGAAGGTGCATTTGGCTGGATTCGATCTCATCTTTGTGGTCTCGGAGGCGGCCGAAGAATTTTCTCAAATCAACAAAGTGCTGGCCATCTGATCCTCTGGAGTGTATTATCATGTCGTCCACATAGACCTCAATTTCTTTGTGGATCATGTCATGGAACAGAGCTGTAGCTGCCCTCTGGTACGTAGCCCCAGCATTCTTTAGTCCGAACGGCATGACCGTGTAGCAGTATGTGCCCCAAGGGGTCGTGAAGGTTGTTTTGGCTTGATCCTCTTCTGCCATTTTGATTTGGTTGTAACCGGCAAAACCGTCGACGAAGGACTTAACCTCATGGTTGGTTGTGGAATCCACCAGGATGTCGATGTTTGGCAGGGGGAAATCGTCCTTTGGACTAGCTTTGTTCAGATCTCTGAAGTCTATGCAGCATCGGATCTTTCCGTTGGCTTTGGTCACCGTTACTATGTTAGAAAGCAATGTAGGATACTCGATGACCCTGATGAACCCGGCCCTGAGAATCTTTTCTATCTCCTCTTTTACTTGTAGGGACCATTCGGGCTTAATTCATCTTAACTTCTGCTTCACCTGCTTGACTTCCGGGTCAAGCGGTATCCGGTGTTCAACTATGGAAGGATCGAGGCCTGGCATATCTTTATAGGACCATGCGAACACATCCATGAATTCCCTTAAAAGCTCAATCAGAGCGTCCCTTTTAGTCCCTTTGTAGAAACTACCAATCTGCGCCTCTTTAGGCTCTTCTGCAGTTCCCAAATTCACACTTGTCAAAATCTCTTCGGCAGCTTGGGCTCGATTTTCCTCTTTCCGAACAACCTGCTTAAAGACTTCTTTGATATATTGTTCATTTAATGTGTCCGCTTCTTTATCTAGTGAATCGTCATTAACTGTTTTTAAGTTATTAGTTAATTCATCATTAGTTAAAGTGGCAATCAAAGGATACTCAGAAAGGTTCATCATTTCATTGAGAATAAAAGGGAATACAGTATTGGCTACAATTTTGTAGTCTTCAGGCGTGAGGCCATCGGACGACTCGGAAGACTCAAACTCAACAATGAGAGACTCGGAGGACTTTACAAAGGTTGACACAAAGGGACGGGGGACCAATCCAAGCTTGGTGATCATATCTTCTTCAGTCGCGGACGAGCCTGAGAGAGTTTCCCAATTCCTTAATGGCATCGCTGTCAGTGGCCTCATGACTCGGGGGTTATCTTGTTTCTGTTCTCCTTCCTCAGTCATTGCTATCATCTCTTCATCTGAGCCAGAATCAATTGTGTCCGGTGCCTGAAAACTGAGCATATGAATGTAGGGATCTTCTTGCGAATCTGCCGCATCCTCAATTCTGGAGAATTCTAACTCGTCACAGTCTGACCGCTCAATCCAAATGTAAGGACGCATTGCATCTTGGTGTGCTGCTGGAAAAATCTCATGTCCCATGCTCGAGCGGAAAGGCTTAGCGGGTAGTTCTTCGAGGAGGATGTCCCATACGATGTTCATACATTCGAGTCGAGTCTGCCGGTGTTTGTCGACTTTTATCATGAAAATCTCTTTGCTTGGCGAGGCCAGAGAACGGGTTTGAATAACGCTGACGAATCTCTGATTGGAGACTGGAGGCTTGTGTGCTCGTATCATGGCGGTATTTAGTGTTTCTTTCCATTCTGACTCCAAATGTTGGAAATAGCAATTGAACATGATAAATCGAACTACTTCGGGGTCTGCTCGCTTGAGTTCGTTGACATATTTGGCATCACCGGATTCTGGGGGATTCTGATGAGACTTGTTCCGATAGTCCCTTGGTTGATTCGGAGGAGGTAGCCCCGGTGTCTGGCTACGAGCATGCTTGGCGAAGGTCTCGGCTTCGTTCCCTATGAGGAAACTGTCACCCCTAATGACTTCAAGGTCCCCCTGCCGGTTAATGAACTTGACGCATTGATGGAGAGTAGAGGCTATGGCTTTCATGTGGTGTAACCAAGGGCGCCCCAGAGCCGTGTGGTCGGATGGGATGTCCATTACATGGAATTTCTTTGGCACCATTTGGGTTTCGTACGAGTTCCCAGAACCACCGTCCCCAAGATGGGACGAGACGTGCCATCATATGCCTTGATTGACCGGGTAGATGGGATCATGTGCCTTTCATTGATGCGTAGGGCCCGCATCATGCGAGGAAGGACATTAACGGCGATCCATTGTCCACCAATACCCCCGGGAGTGATACGGTGTTGAGCCGAATAGTGATGTACAAGGCTTCATTGTGCTTGGAGACATCTCTTGGCAAATCTTCGTCGCAGAAGGTGATCATGCTACCATATAGGCAGGGATCATAGATTTGGTGCTTATCTGGAGAAAGAGAGTCATCAAGCCAGTCACTTCGTGCCTTTTTCTTGCGAGGTAGAACCTTTGCTGAAGCCCCTGGGTTATGTTGAGGTCGTTTGTAGCGATTTCCATCCCCAGTCAGCATATTAATTGAGTGCGAGCGCCAAACTGGCGTTGGTCTTTCTTTGTCAGTATGCACTCGGGAGCCGGACAAACTGAATCTTGGCTGACCCCGCGGGGGTTTAGACTTTTGATTGGCAGTAAAATTACTCAGATCTGCAGTATTCTGGTGTCCGAAGGTCTCAAGTTTATCGCTGGCAAGGCTTTTCGGCTTTTCTACCCCTGTTTGCTTTGGGGAAGACTGGCTGGAGTAAAGTACATAGTAATCGAATCCCCCAGATGGCTCCTCGAGCGTACCCACACTGGTATTACCGGCCTCGAACCTCTCTTTCAATTTTTGCTGGGAGGAAATTTTCTTCTTCTTAGGAGGACGGTCCTTATGTATCCAGTCCTGATAGTCCCTTTCAAGGCAGTCGGGGCAGTCACAGATATCCCACCAAATATGTTCTACGGCTGGTGGTGGATTTGGGATTTCAGGTTGAGCGGTGCTGGAATGACTTTGAGTTGAACTGGTCCGGGGAGATCTGATGTTGGGCTCATCTGGAAGCGAATGGTTGGACTCTGCCGGGTAATGAGAGGTATTAAGAGCCAGGGGAACAGGCACATGTTTATCCTTCAGGGGAGCCCCAGTCAATTGGGAGATTGCTAATGTCCCGAAATGGCGTGTGGCCTCTTCAATCCAGGCTTGCTGTTTGTTCTGGCGTTCCTCAAGAGCTTTGATGGTTGACCATATTTCCTCCACTGATTCCCAACTTTCATTACCCATGCTGATATTTGCGGGATCGGTATTACTCTGAGAGGGGACAACTGACGGTATGCCGAACTGTTTCGTTCCTGACTGCTTTTGGAATGGTGGCCCTTTGGATTGCTGTTTGGGGGCTAATTGCCCTGTAAGTCGACGGGCGGGAGTCCCGGCGGTGGAGACATAGGAATCTTGGGGTAGCATCTTGATATATCCAGGATGATTAAGAATGGGAGGATAACTTTCTTCCTTCTTTGCGGTAAAAGTGCCATCGGAATTGAGACTGATAGTCAAACCATAACTTACGACAACCCCCAGAAGGTCGTCAATTTGAGCCTCATGTCGAAGTCTCATCTGTTCTACCAACTGGATCCAATCTTTGTGCATGTCGAGGGATTTTGGAGGACGGAGCGGTATTGTCCATATCATTATCGGCTGATGCAGACATTCTGAATCCCGGAGTCGGAACAAACGGTGAAGCTGATGATGCGCTTGATTCTTCCCAACTGATCAAACGGTGACCCGGTGTCCGGAACCAACCTTTGTGAGGAGCTGCGGGGGAAAAGGCACGAGGGTTCAGAGATTTGGGGATTGAAGGAGGGTAAGTGTTTGGGCTTTGGGCTCATGCAACATGCAGTTATTTGTTCTTATTTACTTAAAACATGTTTTATTAACCTAATCGGTTGGAAAAGATTGCTCTTCTTTTTCGCAAACTACTCTGGATCCTGGATCAGTGGGCCCCGTCACTACGTCTATAAGCCCCTCGTATTCCACTTGTATTTTGACCTCCCAGGGTGGACAGCCCCGGGCGAGGGTCCTATAGGGCAAGCGGGTCCCACCGACCGAAAGAAAAACGATCCTAAAAGTCTGGCGGGTAATCGAGTCTTACCGAGCATTCGATGTAAATTACGGACAAAGCTGACGTCAAAGTCAAGATCATGTCCGAGGGCTCGACAAAAAGTCGGCATGATTCGGACTGATAAACGTCCACGATTGATCTTGATTTGTCGTCAATTAGGCCGTAATTAGGCATGGAACAATCGTTAATTCTCGATGACTGAGTGTCATGCTGGGAGTCAGTGTATAATTTGTGCCAGTCAGAGTCAAAGTCAAGGCGCCAGTCAATATCTGGTCAAAGTCCGTGATGGAAAACCGGCAGAACATCGACTGATTAGGGTCCCCGAAAGATATTGACTTGGTATGCCGACTAAGACTTGAAAGGAAAGGTCTATACACGAGACGGGGGCATGACACGGACGGACTAAAAACCAACCGGGTCTCGGACAAAGTGTGTCACGGACAAGTGCATGGTCGACACGAGGCTCCATGGGATGTTTGGGTAGTCCCGTGCTTGCACCGAGAGGCGTAATAAGACCAAACTGGCCGCGACAGGGATTTCCCCGGGTTAGGGACGTAGTGTGCAGTGTAAGGTCACGTGCGCGTAGTGTGCACATATAAGCACATAATTCGAAGAGACGGGTCCGATAGTCAAAATTTTGACTTTTCCGAGGCGACCAAAACAACACGAAAATGTAAAAAATCAACACACACCACAAATGATTTCAAATGCCGGGACGGAAGCTTGACCCTCAAAAGCTTTTTTTTTTTTTGAAAACAATGACACCGGTACGTGGGATTGTTAAACCACAATTTATCCCCGACTCGTGTTAGGAGGCGATAACGGGAAGTTTAATGGTTTCCACCAATATACCAAATATCATTTTTTTTAAGATAAAGCTTATTTTTCCCCAGCGGAGTCGCCACTCTGACGATGTTGAAATTCCAATTCCCGGAAAAAATTCGATTTTTCGTTTCTTTGAAAACCAAATAAAACCGGAAAACGGAGTCGCCACGCCATTTTTGTTTTAAGGGCCAAAACTTTGAAAAATGCCCGAAATAAGAGATTTGGGTTCGGAGGTCACGTTACACGTCGGGAAGAACGTTAGTGTTCACCCGGAATACCTCGTAAAACGAGTCTTCCAAGCTTAAAAACCATTTGTGTGTGTGTGTGTGTGTGTGTTTTGGCCAAAATAAGTTCAAACTGAAAAGTAAAAATTGGGAACTCTTTATTAGACTTTGAACAAATCCCATGATTTTTGGTGTGATTTTTGGGCTTAGTTTTGGGACTCAAAAGATTTTTTGAAGTTGAAAAACATTTCTGCCAGAATGAAAAAGGCAGTGGACACTTTATTTTAAAATGGGTTTAAGGGCTTAAAAATATCATAATATGGGGAAAGTCCGAGAAAGAAAGTTGTTCAAAATACCTTAAATAAGATTTCTGTAAAAGAAATTTCACATTTGGAGTTGATTTGGTGGACCAAAACCTTATGGAAATCTCAGATATGAAATCTGGACTTCCAGAGACAGAGAAACTGACCTTTAAAAGAAAATTTGAAAAAGGGAGTTTTACTCACGAAAAAAATAAAGTAAAAATATTTCTGGAAATATCTGGATGTTGGCTACAAAAAGTGTTTTGTAGTAAACATCAAATTCTAAGTTTATATGTGTCCAAAAAATTAGACCATGGACAGAGGTCTTAGAAAATTGCTACTGGACAGCAACTTTCTTAAGAAGAAAAACATGATTTAAAAGGGGGTTTGGCATCCATGCTTGTCCCCATTTCCTTAGGATTTGATTATTGATCACTTGACATTTTAGTGGTGAATCAACTATATCAAGCCATCCTTAGGGTACATTAGGACTAAGCACTTCATTTGCTTGGGAAGGGGAATTTTATCCTTTGAAAATGAAGATTTGATGTATGAAAATGGTTTTTAGAGTTTTGAAAACATGTTTGCAAGTAAGTAAGAACACTTTGGAGAGAATGTTGATCCTTGTAGAAGATCAACCATGGAGATGAACTTCCATGGTGATCTTCTTGGATCTATGGCAAGAAGATGAACAAACTACATTTTGGAGTTTGAATTTGCGTGCATGGATGAGAGAGATTAAGGGTAAGGAGAAGGAGGTTATACCTATCTTCCTTGTGTTTGTGTATGAGGCTTGAATATGTGAGTGTTTGAATGTGTTTAGGGTTTGAATGTGTTTAGGGTTTGTGATTAGAGTTGGTCAAAGAGAAAACAAGTAGATAACAATGAAGTCCTCTATGTTTTCTCTCTAATCCTCCTCCTAAGGGGGTGATTTGAGCTTGGGTTAGTGTATGTATGAGAGTGATTTGAAGTTTTTTTGAGTGAATGGGATTTGGGAAAGATTAAAGAGAAAATGGTGGCAATTCAAGTGAATTCCCACTGTTTTCTCCCTATTTTTCGCCAAGGTGCAGTTGCAAAATGTGTTGTGGCTCTTTATTTCTGTGACTGAAGGCCTCAATTTATAGCCCTCTGAAAGTTCCATAATCATCCGCGCGGACAAGAGCAGAAGCGTGCACTGTTCATTAAATGCAGCTCCAGGCTTTGGACACAAGGAATATCTTTTGAAAATTCAAACTGGTTGCTGTTTTTCAGCTTACCAGATTCGGATTTTTCCAATTTCTTTTCTTTTTGAGATTCTTTTCTTGGCTTATCTTTAAATAGCAATGCCTACTTTACCCTTACTTTGTTAGAAAAGTTAGGAATAGTTAGAAATAATATGAATGTTAAAACTTTCGTTAATTTTCTAACGAAAATGCTAACAACTCAAATTGGAGTACTTACAATAGCGCCGTAAGCTTTAGTACCCAACTTTAGCTCCCTCTATCTCCTTCGAAAGAGATAGCGCCGTAAGCTTTAGTATTCCAGCTTTAGCTCCCTCTATCTCCTTCGAAAGAGATAGCACCGTAAGCTTTTGTATTCCATCTTAAGCTCCCTCTATCTCCTAGACAGCGTCGTAAGATTTTGATTCTAGCTTTAACACCCTCTATCTCCTTCGAAAGAGAGAGCTTCGTAAGCTTTAGTATTCCAGCTTTAGCTCCCTCTATATCCTACGAAAGAGATAGCATAGTAAGCTTTAGTATTCCATCTTTAGCTCCCTCTATCTCCTAGATAGCGCCGTAAGCTTTAGTTTCTAGCTTTAACTCCTGCTTTCTCCTTTGAAATAGAAAGCGTCGTAAGCTTTAGTATTCCATCTTTAGCTCCCTCTATTTCCTTCTAAAGAGATAGCGCCGTAAGCTTTAGTATTTCAGCTTTAGCTCCCTCTATCTCCTTCGAAAGAGATAGCACCGAGCTTTAGTTTTCAGCTTTAGCTCCCTCTATCTCCTTCGAAAGAGATAGCGCCGTAAGCTTTAGGTTTTAGCTTTTGCTCCCTCTATCTCCTTCGAAAGAGATAGCGTCGTAAGCTTTAGTACCCAGCTTTAGCTCCCTCTACCTCCTTCGAAAGAGATAGTGCCGTAAGCTTTAGTATTCCAATTTTAGCTAACTCTATCTCCTTCGAAAGAGATAGCGCCGTAAGCTTTAGTTTCCAGCTTTAGCTCCCTCTATCTCCTTCGAAAGAAATAGCATTGTAAGCTTTATTTTCTGCTTTAGCTCCCTCTATCTCCTTCGAAAGATATAGCACCGTAAGCATTAGTTTCCAACTTTAGCTCCCTCTGTCTCCTTCGAAAGAGATAGTCCCGTAATCTTTTCTATTTCATCTTTAGCACCCTCTATCTCCTTCAAAAGAGATAGCACCGTAAGCTTTATTATCCATCTTTAGCTCCCTCTATAACCTTTGAAATAGATAGCGCCATAAGCTTTAGTACCCAACTTTAGCTCCCTCTATCTCCTTAGAAAGAGATAGCGCCGTAAGCTTTAATATTCTTGCTTTAGCTCCCTCTATATCCCTCGAAATAGATAGCACCGTAATCTTTAGTATTCCATCTTTAGCTCCCTCTATCTCCATCGAAAGAGATAGCATCGTAAGCTTTAGTTTTCAGCTTTAGCTCCCTCTATCACCTTCGAAAGATATAGCGCCGTAAGTATTAGTTTCCAACTTTAGCTCCTTCTATCTCCTTCGAAAGAGATAGCCCCGTAAGCTTTAGTACCCAGCTTTAGCTCCCTCTATCTCCTTTGAAAGAGATAGCCCTGTAATCTTTTGTATTCCTGCTTTAGCACCCTCTATCTCCTTCGAAAGAGATAGCACCGTAAGCTTTAGTATCCAGCTTTAGCTCCCTCTATCTCCTACGAAAGAGATAGCGCCGTAAGCTTTAGTACCCAGCTTTAGCTCCCTCTATCTCCTACGAAAGAGATAGCGCCATAAACTTTAGTATTCCAACTTTAGCTCCCTCTATCTCCTTCAAAAGAGATAGCTCCGTAAGCTTTAGTTTTCAGCTTTAGCTCCCTCTATCTCCTTCGAAAGAGATAGCGCCGTAAGCTTTAGTTTCCAACTTTATCTCCCTCAATCTCCTTCGAAAGAGATAGCGCCGTAAGCTTTAGTACCCAGCTTTAGCTCCCTCTATCTCCTTCGAAAGAGATAGCGCCGTAAGCTTTAGTATTCCAGCTTTAGCTCCCTCTATCTCCTTCGAAAGAGATAGCGTCGTAAGCTTTAGTATCCAACATTAGCTCCATCTATCTCCTTCGAAAGAGATAGCGCCGTAAGCTTTAGTACCCAGCTTTAGCTCCCTCTATCTCCTTCGAAAGAGATAGCGCCGTAAGCTTTAGTATTCCAGCTTTAGCTCCCTCTATCTCCTTCGAAAGAGATAGCACCGTAAGCTTTTGTATTCCATCTTAAGCTCCCTCTATCTCCTAGATAGCGCCGTAAGATTTTTTTTCTAGCTTTAACACCCTCTATCTCCTTCGAAAGAGAGAGCGTCGTAAGCTTTAGTATACCAGCTTTAGCTCCCTCTATATCCTATGAAAGAGATAGCATAGTAAGCTTTAGTATTCCATCTTTAGCTCCCTCTATCTCCTAGATAGCGCCGTAAGCTTTAGTTTCTAGCTTTAACTCCTGCTATCTCCTTCGAAATAGAAAGCGTCGTAAGCTTTAGTATTCCAGCTTTAGCTCCCTCTATTTCCTTCTAAAGAGATAGCGCCGTAAGCTTTAGTATTTCAGCTTTAGCTCCCTCTATCTCCTTCGAAAGGGATAGCACCGAGCTTTAGTTTTCAGCTTTAGCTCCCTCTATCTCCTTCGAAAGAGATAGCGCCGTAAGCTTTAGTTTTTAGCTTTAGCTCCCTCTATCTCCTTCGAAAGAGATAGCGTCGTAAGCTTTAGTACCCAGCTTTAGCTCCCTCTACCTCCTTCGAAAGAGATAGCGCCGTAAGCTTTAGTATTCCAGTTTTAGCTCCCTCTTTCTCCTTCAAAAGAGATAGCGCCGTAAGCTTTAGTATCCAGCTTTAGCTCCCTCTATCTCTTTTGAAAGAGATAGCACCGTAAGCTTTAGTACCCAGTTTTAGCTCCCTCTACCTCCTTCGAAAGAGATAGCACCGTAAGATTTAGTATTCCAGCTTTAGCTCCCTCTAACTCCTTCGAAAGAGATAGTGCCGTAAGCTTTAGTATTTCAGCTTTAGCTCCCTCTATCTCCTTTGAACGAGATAGCACCTTAAGCTTTAGTTTCCAGTTTTAGCTAACTATATATCCTTCGTAAGAGATAGCGTCGTAAGCTTTAGTTTTCAGCTTTAGCTCCCTCTATCTCCTTTGGAAGAGATAGCGCCGAAGCTTTAGGACCCAGCTTTAGCTCCCTCTATCCCCTTTGAAAGAGATAGCGCCGTATGCTTTAGTACCCAATTTAGCTCCCTCTATCTCCTTTAAAAGAGGTAGCGGCGTAAGCTTTAGTATTCCATCGTTGGCTCCCACTATCTCCTTCGAAAGAGATAGCGCAGTAAGCTTTAGTATTCCAGCTTTAGCTAACTCTATCTCCTTCGAAAGAGATAGCGCCGTAAGCTTTAGTTTCCAGCTTTAGCTCCCTCTATCTCCTTCGAAAGAGATAGCAATGTATGCTTTAGTTTTCAGCTTTAGCTCCCTCTATCTCCTTCGAAAGATATAGCGCCGTAAGCATTAGTTTCCAACTTTAGCTCCCTCTATCTCCTTCGAAAGAGATAGCCCCGTAATCTTTTCTATTTCAGCTTTAGCACCCTCTATCTCCTTCAAAAGAGATAGCACCGTAAGCTTTATTATCCAGCTTTAGCTCCCTCTATCACCTTTGAAATAGATAGCGCCGTAAGCTTTAGTACCCAACTTTAGCTCCCTCTATCTCCTTCGAAAGAGATAGCGCCGTAAGCTTTAATATTCTTGCTTTAGCTCCCTCTATATCCCTCGAAATAGATAGCACCGTAATCTTTAGTATTCCATCTTTAGCTCCCTCTATCTCCTAGATAGCGCCGTAAGGTTTAGTATCCAGCTTTAGCTCCCTCTATCTCCTTTGAAATAGATAGCGCCGTAAGCTTTAGTACCCAACTTTAGCTCCCTCTATCTCCTTCGAAAGAGATAGCGCCATAAGCTTTAGTATTCCAGCTTTAGCTCCCTCTATATCCTTCAAAAGAGATAGCATAGTAAGATTTAGTATTCCATCTTTAGCTCCCTCTATCTCCTAGATAGCGCCGTAAGCTTTAGTTTCTAGCTTTAACTCCTGCTATCTCCTTCGAAATAGAAAGCGTCGTAAGCTTTAGTATTCCAGCTTTAGCTCCCTCTATTTCCTTCTAAAGAGATAGCGCCGTAAGCTTTAGTATTTCAGCTTTAGCTCCCTCTATCTCTTTCAAAAGAGATAGCACCGAGCTTTAGTTTTCAGCTTTAGCTCCCTCTATCTCCTTCGAAAGAGATAGCGCCGTAAGCTTTAGTTTTTAGCTTTAGCTCCCTCTATCTCCTTCGAAAGAGATAGCGTCGTAAGCTTTAGTACCCAGCTTTAGCTCCCTCTACCTCCTTCGAAAGAGATAGCGCCGTAAGCTTTAGTATTCCAGTTTTAGCTCCCTCTTTCTCCTTCGAAAGAGATAGCGCCGTAAGCTTTAGTTTCCAGCTTTAGCTCCCTCTATCTCCTTCGAAAGAGATAGCATCGTAAGCTTTAGTTTTCAGCTTTAGCTCCCTCTATCTCCTTCGAAAGAGATAGCGCCGTAAGCTTTAGTTTCCAACTTTAGCTCCCTCTATCTCCTTCGAAAGAGATAGCCCCGTAATCTTTTCTATTTCAGCTTTAGCACCCTCTATCTCCTTCAAAAGAGATAGCACCGTAAGCTTTATTATCCAGCTTTAGCTCCCTCTATCACCTTTGAAATAGATAGCGCCATAAGCTTTAGTACCCAAATTTAGCTCCCTCTATCTCCTTAGAAAGAGATAGCGCCGTAAGCTTTAATATTCTTGCTTTAGCTCCCTCTATATCCCTCGAAATAGATAGCACCGTAATCTTTAGTATTCCATCTTTAGCTCCCTCTATCTCCTTCGAAAGAGATAGCATCGTAAGCTTTAGTTTTCAGCTTTAGCTCCCTCTATCACCTTCGAAAGATATAGCGCCGTAAGTATTAGTTTCCAACCTTAGCTCCCTCTATCTCCTTCGAAAGAGATAGCCCCGTAAGCTTTAGTACCCAGCTTTAGCTCCCTCTATCTCCTTTGAAAGATATAGCCCAGTAATCTTTTGTATTCCTGCTTTAGCACCCTCTATCTCCTTCGAAAGAGATAGCACCGTAAGCTTTAGTATCCAGCTTTAGCTCCCTCTATCTCCTACGAAAGAGATAGCGCCGTAAGCTTTAGTACCCAGCTTTAGCTCCCTCTATCTCCTACGAAAGAGATAGCGCCGTAAACTTTAGTATTCCAACATTAGCTCCCTCTATCTCCTTCAAAAGAGATAGCGCCGTAAGCTTTAGTTTTCAGCTTTAGCTCCCTCTATCTCCTTTGAAAGAGATAGCGCCGTAAGCTTTAGTATTCCATCTTTAGCTACCTCAATCTCCTTCGAAAGAGATAGAGCCATAAGCTTTAGTACCCAGCTTTAGCTCCCTCTATCTCCTTCGAAAAAGATAGCGACGTAAGCTTTAGTATTCCAGCTTTAGCTCCCTCTATCTCCTTCGAAAGAGATAGCGTCGTAAGCTTTAGTATCCAACATTAGCTCCATCTATCTCCTTCGAAAGAGATAGCGCCGTAAGCTTTAGTACCCAGCTTTAGCTCCCTCTATCTCCTTCGAAAGAGATAGCGCCGTAAGCTTTAGTATTCCAGCTTTAGCTCCCTCTATCTCCTTCGAAAGAGATAGCACCGTAAGCTTTTGTATTCCATCTTAAGTTCCCTCTATCTCCTAGATAGCGCCGTAAGATTTTGTTTCTAGCTTTAACACCCTCTATCTCCTTCGAAATAGAAAGCGTCGTAAGCTTTAGTATTCCAGCTTTAGCTCCCTCTATATCCTATGAAAGAGATAGCATAGTAAGCTTTAGTATTCCATCTTTAGCTCCCTCTATCTCCTAGATAGCGCCGTAAGCTTTAGTTTCTAGCTTTAACTCCTGCTATCTCCTTTGAAATAGGAAGCGTCGTAAGCTTTAGTATTCCACCTTTAGCTCCATCTATTTCCTTCTAAAGAGATAGCGCCGTAAGCTTTAGTATTTCAGCTTTAGCTCCCTCTCTCTCCTTCGAAAGAGATAGCACCGAATTTAGTTTTCAGCTTTAGGACCCAGCTTTAGCTCCCTCTATCCCCTTTGAAAGAGATAGCGCCGTATGCTTTAGTACCCAATTTAGCTCCCTCTATCTCCTTTAAAAGAGGTAGCGGCGTAAGCTTTAGTATTCCATCGTTAGCTCCCACTATCTCCTTTGAAAGAGATAGCGCAGTAAGCTTTAGTATTCCAGCTTTAGCTAACTCTATCTCCTTCAAAAGAGATAGCGCCGTAAGCTTTAGTTTCCAGCTTTAGCTCCCTCTATCTCCTTCGAAAGAGATAGCAATGTAAGCTTTAGTTTTCAGCTTTAGCTCCCTCTATCTCCTTCGAAAGATATAGCGCCGTAAGCATTAGTTTCCAACTTTAGCTCCCTCTATCTCCTTCGAACGAGATAGCCCCGTAATCTTTTCTATTTCAACTTTAGCACCCTCTATCTCCTTCAAACGAGATAGCACCGTAAGCTTTATTATCCAACTTTAGCTCCCTCTATCACCTTTGAAATAGATAGCACCATAAGCTTTAGTACCCAAATTTAGCTCCCTCTATCTCCTTAGAAAGAGATAGCGCCGTAAGCTTTAATATTCTTGCTTTAGCTCCCTCTATATCCCTCGAAATAGATAGCACCGTAATCTTTAGTATTCCATCTTTAGCTCCCTCTATGTCCTTCGAAAGAGATAGCATCGTAAGCTTTAGTTTTCAGCTTTAGCTCCCTCTATCACCTTCGAAAGATATAGCACCGTAAGATTTTGTTTCTAGCTTTAACACCCTCTATCTCCTTCGAAAGAGAGAGCGTCTTAAGCTTTAGTATTCCAGCTTTAGCTCCCTCTATATCCTATGAAAGAGATAGCATAGTAAGCTTTAGTATTCCATCTTTAGCTCCCTCTATCTCCTAGATAGCGCCGTAAGCTTTAGTTTCTAGCTTTAACTCCTGCTATCTCCTTTGAAATAGAAAGCGTCGTAAGCTTTAGTATTCCAGCTTTAGCTCCCTCTATTTCCTTCTAAAGAGATAGCGCCGTAAGCTTTAGTATTTCAGCTTTAGCTCCCTCTATCTCCTTCGAAAGAGATAGCACCGAGCTTTAGTTTTCAGCTTTAGCTCCCTCTATCTCCTTCGAAAGAGATAGCGCCGTAAGCTTTAGTTTTTAGCTTTAGCTCCCTCTATCTCCTTCGAAAGAGATAGCGTCGTAAGCTTTAGTACTCATCTTTAGCTCCCTCTACCTCCTTCGAAAGAGATAGCGCCGTAAGCTTTAGTATTCCAGTTTTAGCTCCCTCTTTCTCTTTTGAACGAGATAGCGCCGTAAGCTTTAGTATCTAGCTTTAGCTCCCTCTATCTAATTTGAAAGAGATAGCACCGTAAGCTTTAGTACCCAGCTTTAGCTCCCTCTACCTCCTTCGAAAGAGATAGCGACGTAAGCTTTAGTATTCCAGCTTTAGCTCCCTCTAACTCCTTCGAAAGAGATAGCGCCGTAAGCTTTAGTATTTCAGCTTTAGCTCCCTCTATCTCCTTTGAACGAGATAGCGCCTTAAGCTTTAGTTTCCAGTTTTAGCTCCCTCTATCTCCTTCATAAGAGATAGCGCCATAAGCTTTAGTTTTCAGCTTTAGCTCCCTCTATCTCCTTCGAAAGAGATAGCGCCGAAGCTTTAGGACCCAGCTTTAGCTCCCTCTATCTCCTTTGAAAGAGATAGCGCCGTATGCTTTAGTACCCAACTTTAGCTCCCTCTATCTCCTTCAAAATAGTTAGCGGGGTAAGCTTTAGTATTCCATCGTTGGCTCCCACTATCTCCTTCGAAAGAGATAGCGCCGTAAGCTTTAGTATTCCAGCTTTAGCTAACTCTATCTCCTTCGAAAGAGATAGCGCCGTAAGCTTTAGTTTCCAGCTTTAGCTCCCTCTATCTCCTTCGAAAGAGATAGCATCGTAAGCTTTAGTTTTCAGCTTTAGCTCCCTCTATCTCCTTCGAAAGAGATAGCGCCGTAAGCTTTAGTACCCAACTTTAGCTCCCTCTATCTCCTTCGAAAGAGATAGCGCCGTAAGCTTTAGTATTCCAGCTTTAGCTCCCTCTATCTCCTTCGAAAGAGATAGCGCCGTAAGCTTTAGTATTCCAGCTTTAGCTCCCTCTATCTCCTTCGAAAGAGATAGCGCCGTAAGCTTTAGTATTCCAACTTTAGCTCCCTCTATCTCCTAGATAGCGCCGTAAGCTTTAGTTTCTAGCTTAGCTCCCTCTATCTCTTTCGAAAGAGATAGCGCCGTAAGCTTTAGTATTCCAGCTTTAGCTCCCTCTATCTCCTTCGAAAGAGATAGCACCGTAAGCTTTAGTATTTCAGCTTTAGCTCCCTCTATCTCCTTCGAAAGAGATAGCGCCGAAGCTTTAGGACCCAGCTTTAGCTCCCTATATCCCCTTCGAAAGCGATTGTGCCGTAAGCTTTAGTACCCAGCTTTAGCTCCCTTTATCTCCTTCTAAAGAGATAGCGCTGTAAACTTTAGTATTCCAGCTTTAGCTCCCACTATCTCCTTCGAAAGAGATAGCGCCGTAAGATTTCGTTTCCAGCTTTAGCTCCCTCTATCTCCTACGAAAGAGATAGCGCCATAAGATTTAGTACCCAGCTTTAGCTCCCTATATCTCTTTCGAAAGAGATAGCGCCGTAAACTTTAGTATTCAAACTTTAGCTCCCTCTATCTCCTTCAAAAGAGATAGCGCCGTAAGATTTAGTTTCCAGCTTTAGCCCCCTCTATCTCCTTCGAAAGAGATAGCGCCTTAAGCTTTAGTTTCCAACTTTTGCTCCCTCTATCTCCTTCGAAAGAGATAGCGCCGTAAACTTTAGTATTCCAACTTTAGCTCTCTCTATCTCCTTCAAAAGAAATAGCACCGTAAGATTTAGTTTCCAGCTTTAGCTCTCTCTATCTCCTTCGAAAGAGATAGCGCCATAAGCTTTAGTTTCCAACTTTAACTCCCTCTATCTCCTTCGAAAGAGATAGCGCCGTAAGCTTTAGTACCCAGCTTTAGCTCCCTCCATCTCCTTCGAAAGAGATAGCGCCGTAAGCATTAGTATTCCAGCTTTAGCTCCCTCAATATCTTTCGAAAGAGATAGCACCGTAAGCTTTAGTTTTGAGCTTTAGCTCCCTCTATCTACTTCGAAAGAGATAGCACCGTAAGCTTTAGTATCCAGCTTTAGCTCCCTCTATCTCCTTTGAAAGAGATTGCGCCGTAAGCTTTATTACCCAGCTTTAGCTCCCTCTATCTCCTTCGAAAGAGATAGCACCGTAAGCTTTAGTTTCCTGCTTTAGCTCCCTCTATCTCCTTCGAAAGAGATTGCATCGCAAGCTTTAGTTTTCAGCTTTAGCTCCCTTTATCTCCTTCAAAAATATAGCATCGTAAGCTTTAGTTTCCACCTTCAGCTCCCTCAATCTCTTTCGAAAGAGATAGCGCCGTAAGCTTTAGTACCCAGCTTTAGCTCCCTCTATCTCCTTCGAAAGAGATAGCGCCGTAAGCTTTAGTATTCTAGCTTTAGCTCCCTCTATCTCCTTCGAAAGAGATAGCGTCGTAAGCTTTAGTATCCAACATTAGCTCCCTCTATATCCTTTGAAAGAGATAGCGCCGTAAGCTTTAGTACCCAGCTTTAGCTCCCTCTATCTCCTTCGAAAGAGATAGCGCCATAAGCTTTATTATTCCATCTTAAGCTCCCTCTATCTCCTAGAAAGCACCGTAAGCTTTAGTTTCTAGCTTTAACTCCCTCTATCTCCTTTGATAGAGAAAGCGCCGTAAGCTTTAGTATTTCAGCTTTAGCTCTCTCTATCTCCTTCGAAAGAGATAGCGCCGTAAGCTTTAGTTTCCAGGTTTTGCTCCCTTTATCTCCTTCGAAAGAGATAGCGTCGTAAGCTTTAGTTTTCAGCATTAGCTCCCTCTATCTCCTTCGAAAGAGATAGTGCCATAAGCTTTAGTTTCCAACTTTGGCTCCCTCTATCTCCATCGAAAGAGATAGCCCCGTAATCTTTTATATTCGAGCTTTAGCACCCTCTATCTCCTTCGAAAGAGATAACGCCGTAAGCTTTAGTATCCAGCTTTAGCTCCCTCGATCTCCTTTGAAAGAAATAGCGCCATAAGCTTTAGTACCCAACTTTAGCTCCCTCTATCTCCTTCGAAAGAGATTGCATCGTAAGCTTTAGTATCCAGCTTTAGCTCCCTCTATCTCCTTCGAAAGAGATAGCGCCGTAAGCTTTAGTACCCAGCTTTAGCTCCCTCTATCTCCTTCGAAAGAGATAGCGCCGTAAGCTTTAGTATTCCAGCTTTAGCTACCTCTATCTCCTTCGAAAGAGATAGCACCATAATCTTTAGTACCTAGCTTTAGCTCCCTCTATCTCCTTTGAAAGAGGTAGCTGATGGCAGAAAACTCCCTCTTGTAATAAAAACCGAGCAAGTGTACTCACTAACGGCGTAGTAGTATGCAAATGCAGGGGTCGAATCCACAGAGACTCGTTGGTAAACAAATAAAGTGAAAGCAGTGAATTTTGTATTCAAAGTTTATAGATTTGATTTAGAACTAAAAGCATAAAACAAATAACAAAAACTAACTAAACGAGAAAACAGATTATGAGCAAAGATTCGTAAATTGGATTTCACTTCACCATCATTCTATGCAAAATTTCACTTATAAAACATCAACTCAACTTCTAGGGTTCATTCACTTTAGCGAGGATCGACACGGTTAGGTGGCCGGATTACAATCCTAAATACTCTTTTTAATATTGTAGTGTCTATTACGGTTCCACAATATGCCAAGAATACATTAAGAACATCAGAATAAAATAACCTAACTTTGATCAGTTTCTATTACGGCCCCGATTAAAGTTATTCAATCAATAGTGGTCTATGTATAAATCGCCCAAATTAATGGCTCAATAAATACCCAATTATTCAAAGATGAGTTCGTATCTTAACATACGTCTCGAATCTAAGAACAAGAAATTAAGATTTATTAATGAACTAGAAGGAATCAAATAGAAAGAATTAAAATATTAATGCATAGAAATCTGGTGAAGATTCAACCAATCTACAAATCTAAGAAATTAGCTACTCATAATTTACAATAATAAAAACCCGGATTGATGAATTCTTCTTCTCTTCAATTGATAATTAAAGAAAAGCAAAAAAAACTCTAAAATATAATATGATATGATATGTGTTTTCTTCGCTTAACGTGGCTGTGAATATATAATAAATAGGGTAAAATCTGCAGACCCAAGCTGAGAAAAGTCGAGAATGCCCCTGTTTAAGAGGTAAAAACTGATGCTAGAATCGGGCTCAGCGCGGCCGCTTTGCTTTTGAGCGCGCCCGCTCTTTTTGACAGAGATTTTGGCTTGATTTACGTTGCTTGAGCGCGGTCGCCCTGGGACATAGCGCGGTCGCCCTGAAATAGGGTCGATCGGCCTTTTTGATAATGGATCTATCGGCCAAATGGAGATATGTTCGATTGGCCCTTTTGTTGACTTCACTTGAGCGTGGGCTTGGCCTCACCTTGGCCCTAACTTGGCCCCAACTGGCCTTACTTCTCTCTGCCATGTACCACAAAGTGGCCAACCACTCTTGGCCTAACCTTGGTGTGATTTTGTATCAATTAGTATTCGTTTCGTCCCGCTATTTTCTCGTCGCACTTTGACCACTATAATGACTTCTTTTGCGCTTCGCTCTTTGAGATTTTATTTTTCATTTTAACCCACAAATTTTTATAAATTAAATTCGTCCAAAAATTCCATATTTCCAGTTCAGTCCCTGAATTTTCCAATATTTCCAATTTGGTCCTTGGAGCTCGTTTATTTCACTATTTTCCTTCTCTGCTCCGCTTCACTTTATTCCTTTTGCACTTTTTAGCCATAAAATACACCTTTAATCAGCTCTATACCCTGTACTCATAAAATACTCACAAACCACATCAAATATACGTAAAACTCGGGAATCAAACTCAAGGAAAGCCTAAAAGTGCATCATTTGGATGGGTAAATACACATCCATCAAACACCCACAAACTAACCTTTTGCTCTTCCCGAGTAAAACAAAACTAAAAGAAGTAAAATAAAACTACTCTAACTATTAATAATAAAACATTTAAGCAAAATAATTATTTTTGGGATGTTCTATCACAGATGAGTCATTGGCCATACAAGTCTCAGATTCTCACCAACACACATAGTCAACAAGTGCCATCACAGTAATGGGATTACAATCACATTGAAGCATAAAACTCACAATTTTCCACCGCAGCCTAAATGGTGAATGAATTAAGGGAGGTCACTGGCAACAACCTAAAATTGTTTATGGATTCACTAAGCGATGCTCTAAAGCAATATGTCATAGACAGTACAACCCAAAAAGGACACTCATATGCATATTTACACGATTGTCAACCCGGTTACTCGATATTGAAAGAATAATATGGCTAAAAGTTACGGTGCGAAAGATCGCATGGCTAGGTTCATGGTTACAAAAGAAGGTAAGGACATACGAACATAAGAAAGTGAAACTAGAAAGTCTTCTTTTAACCATACATCCTCACTTTGATGATAATTTCTCCACTCACCCTTATTACTTCCCAATGTGCCAACCCACAAACTAAAACTTTTTCATACATTGACATGGGGTTGAGCACATTCCATTACTTTCTTTGGTCACCTTGAAACATAATTTACACTTTAACATTAGAGAGGACAAGGCTTCACTTTTTTTTTTATTTTATTTTGCACAAATATATCACGAAGAATGTGCATTTAATATTTTGCTCAAGCCCCTCTTTTCATTACATAACATGAGCCATTTCTTTCTTTTCGTGACCACTTCCCACTCCATCCTTTGATTTTCAAAACATCCCCCAAAATATTCCCATTCTTTCCCTAGTTTCACTTTCTTGAAAAGGTGAGATAATAGTGTAAACGTTAACAAGGGTTGGATAATGAGGGTACAAATGAAGGCGAATGGTGGTCTAAGATAACCTCCCACTTTGTGAGAGATTCCATTCTTTTTCAAGCTCAAACGGGGTTCTAGCGGAAAATTTTATATAAGTGACGAGAAAGTTTAAAGCTCACAAAAAGGGATTCAAAGAATAGCCATACATATCAAGTAACCTATTGACGTGTTATTGACATTCATGCAAACATGTTCTAAGGACCCCAAGAATACACAAAGTGATCCCATAAAGGGCACCTAAGTTAATGACAATGACCAAGAATATGATACGGAAGTGAGAGGTGGTGCAATCATAATTTAAATGTTTCAATGTAATCCCAATCCCCACACTAATAATAGCACATGTGATTTTAAAATTAAAGCACTCTCTAATCATCACAGACTTTGGGCCAACATCCCAACTATGAAAAGAACAAATTTTTTTTAAAATTTTTCTAATTTTTTTAGAGGGTGACACTATATACACTCCCCTATAAATCCACACACTCGGAGAGATGTCCACCCCTAAACTCAAAACATGCTATGTCCTCAGAGCACAGAGAACAAAAGTATGCCTTGGGCTCGACGGACGACATGACACGACTAAACAGAAATTATCATAAAAATAAAACATACCTCATTGGGTTGCATCCCAAGCAGCGCATTTGGTTAAAGTCGTTAGCCCGACTATGGTCCTAAGCTTACTTGGCCTTTGTTTTGCGGCCTTTAGACCATCTCCTTTCCTCAGGGGCACAAACACCCTTCTCTTTCCACTTCATCTCTCCATTGTCAACAAGTAGGGGTGAAGCCACATTTATTTTTGAAACTTTACGCTTGTGCTTACCCCTCTTTTTTTTCTTTTCTTGGGGTTTCCACCCCCAAACTTTGCCTTTTCTGCAACCTGCAGAACACCATTCTCACAACCAAGATCAAGAGAGTTATCATGCACAAAAATATTTAAAAATATAGAATCAGATAAATCACTATAACTCTCCTCACTAACTCTCGATTTTGAAGGCCCTTGTGGTAAATGTGATGGATTCGACTCTTTATGGGAGTCGTGTGGGGTGTGATACGACCCGTTAATCCTAGAGTATTGGTCGGCTTTAATGTTACTAGCCACGGGACAAACGTCCGCATTATCCCCACTTTTCTCACATCCATTCACATCATCTTTAAAAATTGGAAAATCAGTTATGGCTCCTACAAAACCATCTTTGGGGGAGGGTTTCTTATCAGTTTTAAGCATACAAAACTTACATTCCTCCCCCATACCTCTCAAGGACACCATCCCTTGACACACATCAATGGTGGCCTTAGTGTCAAACATAAATGGCCTCCCAAACAGAATGGGAGTTTTCAGTTGTTCCTCACTTGATCCCTCCATACACATTACATAAAAGTCAATGGGGATAATGATTTTATCAATTTTAACCAACACCCCTTCAATAACCCCTAAAGGTCTTTTGATTGAGAGATCCGCCAATTGCAAGTCTCTCTTGGGTGGTTTCAACTCACATACCCCCAAACTTCTAAAAACATGAAAGGGCATCACATTAACACTTGCCCCAAGATCCAACAAACCTTTAAAATTTTGACCCCCTAAAGAAATTGGGATAGTGAAACACCCGGGGTCTTTTTGAACATGTTTAATCTTTTCAAACTCCACACCTCTCTGGGGTGTGGTTTTCACAACATTGGGGAGAGGGTGTAAGTACGCCAATCCAATTCGCAACCTTTTCGATGCATTTTAATATAATAAAACTGCATTAAGGGGCGTTTTGGTAAATTCCCGGCCTATCCCGAGACTTCCGGAAACATCCCATGAGTTTCCTGCGAAGGAAGTACCTTTTGGTACATCATTCATGCCAAAGGACCCCTTGGGAATAAAACCTGTTGGACCTTTTGGGTATTTTCCCGAAATGTTCCAGAAACTGGTTTTTGGCGCCAAAAGCGGTTGAGCCACCTTGTGTCACGCGACAGCTTGAGGCATGGAAAGTGGACGCGTAAGGTCGTGCGACATACTAAGGCAGTCAACTGCAGCTTATAAATAAGACCCTCCCCCTCATTGAGATGGATCCCAAATCTAGCCTACTGTTACTCTGCCAAAATAGCATTGTGACGAACATCCCAAACACAAAACCTCTCTCTCTCCTACCTTTCCAACCCCCTAATCCCTCTCATCCAAACCCAATTCTCTACCCACACTAATTGGAACCCTCGGATCAGAGCTGTGAGATCTACAACGAAGAATTGAAGGATTCTATATCTGACTAGATATAGAATTCGTGGAATCAACAAGGGTAACAATTCCCTAACCCTCTCTCTCTTTCTCTCTCTCATTTAATTCCTTGCAATTTTATAATTCTATTTTGTTTGGATTCGATGTCAGATCCTAGCTATTCGAATTACTGAATTCCAATCGCAATCTCTCTGTTTAACTTGCATATATTGTGTAATTGAGCTCATATTGATTGATTTGGTTGAATTTGGTGTTTGAGCCCCCAAGGGGGTGTGGATCTACCCATATCCACACTCCCTGGGTCGATTTGATGTTGTTTATGTTTTTCGTTCATAATTCAGCTTGTTAATTAGATCTGTATAGCTTCTGTTAATTTCTGAATTCATATTCTAAGGTTTTTGCAGAAGGCTCATATGTGTCACGCGACACCTTCGTCCTCAAGTGATCCTGTGTCACGCGACACATGTGGTCACTGGTACGATGTGTCATGCGACACACATGACCCATCTGCAGTGACTCTTTTCCTTTGTAATCTATTTTAGTTGTTTGTATCAGGGATGTGGCCTCCCTAAATAATGGGCTCACAATATGTAATTTCTCATTTCATAATTAATAAGATGCATTTTATCACATTTCGTTTATTATCGATATTTGCACACACTTTGGATTTACTTGGATGTGTTTGATTGAAAGACTCGTCTATGGACGAGGCGTGTTGGGTGAACTCTCGGTTCTTCCCAACACATAACCTGACCCCCGAACTCATGTTTTCTCTCTAAAACAAAGGTTTTCAATGTTTCCTCTTAAAACGGCGTGGCGACTCCTTTTCATTTTTCTTATCTTTTCGGGCGAGCGCACATTCAGTGGCGACTCCGCTGGGGAATTCACTTGAAAACCTGTTTTTCAAGTGTTAAGTGGGTCAAGCTTTCGTTTAGTCAAAAAACATCCAATGCATCCATGTTGTGTACATTATTCGATAATCATTTGTGATACCTACATTTTGTTGATTATGGAACTTGTGAGCCCTTTGTGCTTGTGGTCATTTGTTGTGCATTGGTATCTCTGTGTTGCTCTTGATATGGTAAAACAGGGGCTGATTTGATGATTTGAGGAGCTGCTGGTTCAGTGACCACCCGAGTCGTGCGACACCTTTGTCTCTGGTTGTCCTGTGTCACGCGACAAGAGGTGGCCACTGAACAGATCATCAGAAGACTGGTTTGAGGGCAGTCCCTTAGACCAAAGCGTGACTCATTTGGTTATTGTTCCCTGTTTGCCTTGTGTGAGGGTGTGTGTTTTCTTCTAAAAACAAATAAAACAAAATAAAAAATAAAAAAATCATGTTTTTTGCAAATAAACGAATTAGTCATCCGCACACTACATCACTTAGATTTAGAACCCTCGGGTGCGATTGACGGCATCGCGGACGGACATGAAATTCGCCTACGCTTGAGCGCCTGAAATCAAACCTAAACCCCTAGTGCGTTATAGGTGGCACCACACTAAACCTTACCCACGGTTGGTTTTTGATACGATGTTTTCATTACAACAAAAATGAATTGTTTTTGAAAAATATCATAGATTCTTATACCTTCTCCCAAAACCTCATACCTTGTGGGCATGTTGCCAAATGCAACATGATTTCACGTGGGAACATGTCACTCTCGTGGCGTGTCCTAAACGAGAGGTCATGCCGCATTGCCAACATGTACCGACGAGAGGTCATGCCGGATTTTTCTTCGAAATTCTTCGAAAAGACCCGTTATCTTTGCCCAAATTTCCTTAGAAATTTGGACGAACCTCTTCGTTCCATAAAGATGTTAGGGTTTGGTTAGGTATCATTACCTATTATATGTTTCAAAACAAGACATTTGTTGTAATTCGAACGCCGCGTCACTAGGTTCCCCCGAGGCATAGTTAGCATGAATAAAGGCTTATCCTTTCCCAACTGTATTTAGGATTTAAAATACTGATTTATACTTGAACATAAATAAATTTGTGTTTGCGTGAGTCTGTCCCGTTTCTTTCCCTCTCCCGTAAAAAAAAAGAAAAAAAAAAAAAAAAAAAAAAAAATTCCTTTCAAGCACCTTATAAACCCCTCTCTACACCTGCAGCCTACAGCGAGTTGGGTCCGCTCATCTGCTTTCGGGAGGTCGTTTAATCCGTGTACAAGCAGTGTCGGTTGGTTTAGAATCGAAATGGCCGGGCAATGGAGATGTTTTTTCGCTCAGCCCGCCGGAGGCTCAGTGACAGGGGGTCAGACAAGTTTGAATGAGATGACTACAGAAGAATTGAGGGTGATGCTGGAAGCCGCTCTAGCTCGGGAGCGTGAGGCTTGTCTCTTAGTTCAAAATGCCAAGTCTCGTGAAGAAGAAGCTCACAATCGATTCGTAGAAGCTATGAGAGCCAAAGGGATTGCGGTACTTCGTCGGGAGGATGGTTCCTATGAAGAGATTACGGAAGATAGCCACAACGAAATCGGATCCGCTTCACCTGCTCAGCCAAACCAGCCTAGCTACAATACGATGCCTCCCCCAGTGAATTACGTTCAGCATTCTGATCAAGTAGCTTCTACAGGAATGGTGGCAAGTGACCAAGGAAGATTCATTCCCCCGTCTTCTCAAGGGTATGGCCAGGTTATCCAGCAAGGTGTCAGCAGAAATGACGGTCGGCCCACAAATTTCTTTGATCTCACTGCTTCCCCAACTCCTAATGCTCCAGCACCACAGTTTCAGCATGGACCTCAGTTTCGAACCAGCTTTTCCCAGCCTCAGTACAGTGTGTATCCGGAAGATAAGGTATATGACAAAACCGAGGCTTTCAAAGAGAAGATGACCTATGCAGCCGGTAGAAAGTACAAGAGGCTGAAATGCGTCCATACAGTTGGTCTCTGAATAAGCACTTTGTCAGAGAGGATGGAGATATGTTTGTTTGTCCTGAGCCAAAGCTTACTCCAGCAGGAGAAAGAATGAAGATGATCCAGAGGTTCGCCAATAGCAAGAATCCGATGAAAGAAATGTTTGATAATTTGCCCAAAAGACAAGGTGTGACCGCCACCTACGGGAGCAACTACCACTTCTGGGGACCCGAATGTGAGAATCAGTTTGAAAAGCTTGCCTTGGATGAACCCACAATATGTAAAATTCGCGGTGCTGACCCTGCAGATATTGATGGAGAGTTAGCAGATTTGTTTGAAGAACAGGGGCTGTCAGAACCTGTGAGCGGTACGTCTTTGGCAGAAATGAGAGATGGTGCTAAGGAGCCGATTGATCCGATTGACTTTCCCTCTGACAGTGAAGTGATAGCTATGCTAGAATTCGGGAAGGAATCTAATGTGGAGATAGTCAAGCTGGAGACTGCCGCAGAAGGACCGTTGCAGAACTGGACTTCGTTCCGGGGACCGGTCGCCGACAAAGAGACTATGATTGAAAAGCTAGGGCTCAAACCCCGTCCTTGTCCTTCCAAGTCTAAATTCACCCCCTGTATCTTGAGTCAGTCTCCCGAGTCTCTTGTCATAGAGTTTGAGTCTTCTGACCGGTCTGATGTCCTCACGACTGAAGACCGTCTTCGAGTTGTAAACACCGTATTTCCCTTTGCTTTAAATAAAGTGGTTGATCTTTCTGAGTACCCCGTGATTGCCAATTTAACAATTGAATGCTTAACGAAAAATAATCATCAAGATTTAAAAATAATTAAGCCTAATTCAATTGAAGATAATGCAGACTTAATCGATGAACAATTTTTAGAAAAAGATTCAAAACAGACTTGTGAGCAAAAGGAAAGCCGGGCCCAAGCTGCCGACGAGGTATTAACAACAGTGAACTTGGGAATGTACCGAAGAACCCAAAGAAACGCAGATTGGTAGCTTCTTCTCCGGAGAAGAGCGGGTTACTTTGATTGAATTGCTCAAAGAATTTGTGGATGTGTTCGCTTGGTCCTACAAAGATATGCCGGGGCTGGATGCTTCTATTGTGGAACACCGAATACCTCTGGACCCAGAAATCAAGCCGGTCAAGCAGAAATTGAGGCGGATAAAACCTGAATGGTCCTTACAAGTGAAAGAAGAAATTGAAAAGCTCCTACGGGTAGGCTTCATCAAAGTAATTGAATATCCGACCTGGTTGGCGAACATCGTAACAGTCACCAAAGCAAATGGAAAGGTTCGAGTCTGCGTAGATTTCCGAGACCTCAATAAGGCTAGTCCTAAAGATGACTTCCCTTTGCCCAACATTGACATGCTAGTGGATGCAACCGCGAACTTCGAGGTCAAATCTTTCATTGATGGTTTTGCGGGTTACAACCAGATTAAGATGGCTGAAGAGGATCAAGACAAGACGGCATTTACAACCCCATGGGGTACTTATTGTTACACAGTAATGCCATTTGGCTTGAAGAACGCCGGGCTACTCTATCGTAGAGGAAGCTCACTACCCTCTTCCACGACATGATCCATCGGGAGATTGAAGTGTATGTGGATGACATGATTATTCATTCGAAAGGATCAAAGCCTACCTCGTCAATCCTCCCATTCTCTGCCCACCTCATGGAGACAAGCCTTTACTTCTATATCTGACAGTCACGGACACAGCTACTGGGGCTATGCTAGCACAAGAAAAGAAGGATTCAAAGATTGAGAATGCCATCTATTTCGTCAGCCGTAAATTCCAAGGGAGTGAAGTGAATTACTCTGCCCTCGAGAAGACTTGCGCAGCTTTAGTATGGGTAGTTGGAAAGCTAAAACACTATATGCTGTCCCACACCGTACACTTAGTCTCCAAGATGGATCCGATCAGATATCTATTCCAAGGTGACAGAGGAAACATCTCCACCAGGTTGGTGAAATGGACTTTCTTCCTGGCAGAATTCGACATCAAATATGTGATTCACAAATCGATCAAAGGGCAGGCATTTGCAGACCAGTTGGCTGAATTCTCCAGTACAGAAGATCAAGGGCCGGACCTCCAGTTTCCAGATGAAGGGATCCTCGCTATAGAAAGCGGAAACAAGTGGCAATTATTCTTTGATGGAGCAGCTAACAAGAAAGGAAATGGCATTGGAATGGTCTTGATAGACCCGAACGACAGGCATACTCCCATAGCAATCAAGTTGAATTTCTCGGTCACCAACAATGCAGCTGAGTACGAAGCTTGCATAGCCGGTCTAGAAGCTGCCCTTGAGCGACATGTGGAAGAATTGGAAGTGTTCGGGGATTCCCAATTGATAATCAACCAGGCCGCCAACAAATGGAAAATTATAGACCCATGTCTCCAGAAGTACCATGCTTACATCGCAGAACTTGTCGGCCAATTCAAGGAGGTATCATTCCAATTCTTACCGCGGGACAAGAACAGATTCGCAGATGCTCTGGCTACCTTAGCCTCTTTGATGGAAATCCCAGAAGGAAAATTAATCAAGCCTTTCAAGGTCGGCAGAAGAGAAAATCCTGCATATTGTTGTGAGATTGAGATCGAGGCTGTCAGTGAACCGTGGTACAATCAGATCTTTCAATACCTCAAGTATGGGGAAGCATCCTTTCCTGTGGATCAAGAAGGAGATTCAAAAAGAGTACATGCCAAAAGCTTGCAGGCCCTAAAGAGACTGTCAGCGCAATATGTCATACTCGGCAATGAATTATGGAAGAAAAGAGAAGGTTGTCCGCTCCTACTCTGCATCAGTAAAGCAAAGGCTCAAAGAGTAATGAAAGACGTTCACAACGGTTCCTGCGGACCTCATATGAACGCTCGATCCCTCATGCATAGCATCATCAGGCTGGGATACTTCTGGATCACTATGGAGACAGATTGCATCCATTTCGTGCGGCCCTGTGACAAGTGCCAAAGATTTTCCAATCTGAACCACATCCCGCCTCACGACTTATACTGTATGACAACTCCGTGGCCTTTCGCAACATGGGGTATTGATGTCATTGGGAAGATTTCTCCGCCTGGGAGCAATGGGCATGCATTTGTACTAGTGGCCGTGGATTACTTCACGAAATGGGTAGAAGCTGCATCTTATAAAGTGCTCACCGCCAAGAAGGTTGCCCGATTCATAAAAGAACAGATCTTCTGCCGCTATGGGGTCCCGAACGAGATTATTTCTGACAATGGCACTCATTTTGAGGGAGAAACTGATCGATTGCTCACTGAATACAGAGTTAAGCGCCACAAATCTTCACCGTACAGGCCACAGACAAACGGCGCTGTTGAAGCTGCCAATAAGAACTTGGAAAGGATCATAAGGAAGATGGCCGAGCGGGGACGAGATTGGCCAGAAAAGTTGCACTTAGCATTGTGGGGCTATCGCACTTCGATCCGAACTGCCACGGGTGCAACCCCATATGCTCTGACTTACGGAATGGAGGCCGTCATGCCCATTGAGTTAGAAATTCCTTCCCTCAGGGTCTTACTCGAAAATGAGGTGAACGAGATCGAATGGCTCCAAAGTCGATATAATGAGTTGGATTTGCTAGATGAACGCAGACTAAAAGCCATGGAGCATAACAGGGCATACCAGAGAAGAATGGCCCGTGCCTTCGATAAGAAAGTGAAACCCAGGGATATCAAAGTCGGTGATCTGGTTCTTAAAATGAAGCCCTCAAATCAAAGCAGTGCGTTGGGCAAGTGGGCACCCATTTGGGTCGGACCGTTCCTGGTAAAGAAAGTATTCTCCGGAGGAGCTATGCATTGTCCAGGACTTGGATGGCAACCTATTTATGCACCCCGTCAACGGCGACAAGTTGCGGAGGTATTTTGTATGATCGAGTCTTTCCCCCTCTAAAAAAAAATATAATATAAAAAAAAATTAAAAAAAATGAATAAATAAAGGCGCAACAAAATTGTCCCAGATGAGACTGAAAACCTCTCAAAAGGCAGTCCATGAAAAAATAAGGGACGCGCCCGGTGCTAAAGAATATACCCAACTAGACCGAAAACCCAAAAGAGGGCGGTCTAGGTAAAAAACAGGGTTGCACCATTTCCCCCCTTCTATCTTCCCCTTTCTTAAACACTAAAGTCAATTGAGTCGAACTACGGAGACCTGAGCCCCTTAGTTCTATTACAAAAGGGGAACGTAGGCAACCACTTGTGGTTCGGTCTAAAATTGCTGCAAAAATCTCTCTTTTTACCAAAATGCGTTTTGATTACAGTCCCAAGGCTTTTCAAAGGATCATTTTGAGTTAATATTCTTTTTGATGAGTTCAAGCACGGCCTACTTTTTTACTCAAAAAGACTGTTGCGAATAAAAGAAAACATTGATAACATCTATTCTGTCTGCATTAAGTAATCAAAGGGTACTCAGTTTTCATACAAATAATCCCTACTCTCAAGACATAAAGCAAAAGAGTCTCAAAACTCTCGAAGTAAAAGAAAATGTGTGTCTAGATACTCGTCCCCACTCCCGAATTTGCTCCTCTATCCTTCCTCTTTCTCGGTCCCCGGGAGGTCTTTGGCTTAGGAATGTCAAACAAGTCGGTTTGAGCCCGTCCCAATTCAGGAATAACTCGCGCTGGCGGTTCAATCAGACCAGTCTCTCTCAAGGCAGCCCTAGCAATCCTCGCTTGCCGCAACGCCTCTCTGCGAGCTCTCATCTCTGGATCATCCCTTAAAGCAGCTCTCCGGATCTCTTGCCTCTCATAATCGTCAGCAGCATTGCCGGTGACATTGTCTGGGTTTCCTCATGCCTCTATATCTCTGAGATTTGGCCTGACAGAGAGTCTGCTCCCAAGTATTCCGGCGAGCCTCTATAGCTAATCGCACGTAACCCTGAAGCTCCTCGTACCAATCCAGATACTCTGTGGTCAGAAATGGAAATCCTCTAGACTGCCGAAGGAGCACACGAGTGGGAAGAAAGCCCTCCAGGAAGGATCTGCTGAAAAACTGTATAGCCTGGGGCTCGATCATAGACATCGGAACGATGCTCGAGTCCACCGAGTCTCTCCCTCGAGGCTCGTATGATCTGCCGAGGATACCTATACCTGTCTGCTCACCAATGATGGGACACAGAAAGAGGATACATGCAAACCAGGCAATCGGACTACTACCGATCCATCCTGAATATCTCTCGTAGTGCAGTATATTCCAAGCAGAATCCAAAAGCTCGGATCGGTGGTCGTGTACCGTGACAACCTCACATGCCAACTATCAACAACCTCGTCCCTCATCGGCTGCGTGGCCGGAGTCACCCATGGCATTGCCGTCCGCCCCTCTGGTAATGGCCCGATCAGGTGTAACCTCTCGAGAGAACCACACGAGATAATAATGCAGGGGCTAGCTTCCCATAAAGTCTCGATCCCCGCTAGCCTATCAATACCGTGATAAGTCTCGGCCCGGCGGCGGTGGTACAACATCCATCTCTCCTTGGCCGAACGAATTTGACGAGAATCTATACCCTGGTCACCTCTCATTTGCCTAACAATCTCCAACAAAGTGCTTGAGCAGACCCGACATACCCGCAGAAATAGTAAGCCGACAAAGTGTGAACAAAGCATGAACATATCCAGTGGTAGAAAGGTCAAACGGATCCCGGGGACGGGACGAGGCGCAACCTAGCCATCCGAGTCAAATCTATGGACCCATCACCCGAGAATCATAGGCAATACGATCCGCAGCGAGAGATAAAAAGTCGACAGTGCTCCTCAACCAACCGATCGTCCCGTGGAATTGCTACAGTGGCCGCCTTACCTAAGCCTGTCAATGCCCTGAAGTCTTCCATAGTTGGGGTCGGGTAATTGTATGACAAAGAGAATGCATGACACTCGGAATCCCGAAGCGAGGATGCGGCCGAAGCAAATCCCAGTCAACCCTCCAATCTTTCAAGGACCAAATGCAAGGCATACTGTACCGCTTGTCGATGATACTTCTATGTTGCCTCAGATGAAATCCCCAAATTTTGATGAAGTCCCGATGAAATTGGCACTCCCGGGAAGCAATCTCTTGGTTATAATGTTCCATTGCAGCAAAAAGTGTTAGTCTTGACCAAAGAAATTGATTATCCGCCAAATAAGGGCTGCTGGTTTTTCTCTGCTAAGAAGACAGTGACTGCAGAATGGAGCCTGGACCGACTTTGAAAAAAATCTGTCACGAGCCTCCCTAAGTCGTGCGACAGAAGGAGCCAAACAGACACGACATGTCGGGCGACATACTTTGGTTGATAGCAGACAGGGTGGAAAAACCTGCAGTGATTACCCCAGAGCATTTTCTGACTCGCCGTCGCCGATATACCCCTTACCCTCATACACATACCCCTGAAAATATACGGGAGAGGACCCCCACTATACACACTTACCTAAAACGATCCGAAAACACCATACATAAACCCGACAAAGCCAATCTTTAACCCAATAATTGCGTTCGCTTTCCCGGAACAGACAGATTCACGCAAACCAAGCTAACATATAGTAATCTTTGCTAACAAGATAGGCTTATACAAGTGTAGCGCGTTGGAGTTGCTGTTTTCCCCCCCGCAGGTACAATAATCAATTGAGTCTCGACGACTGGACCTCCGACCAAACTGGAGAAGAAAGAACAAAACGAAAAAGCATGCGTATCTGTGACAGCCCCAAGAAGAGCTCGACAATACCAGAAACCAAGAAAAAGCCTCTCAAGCAGAGCCAAACAAAAAAGGAAAAAGCCTCTCTAGCGGAGCCTACCAAAGAAGAAAAGCCTCTCAAGCAGAGCCAAACCCAAGAAAAGCCTCTCAAGCAGAGCCAAAACCCAGAAAAGCCTCTCAAGCAGAGCCAAACCCAAGAAAAGCCTCTCAAGCAGAGCCAAACCCAGAAAAGCCTCTCAAGCAGAGCCAAAACCAAAAGGAAAAAAGCCTCTCAAGCAGAGCCAAAACCCTGAAAAGCCTCTCTGGCGTAGCCCAACCAAAGGAAAAAGCCTCTCTAGCAGAGCCCACAAAGAAGAAAAGCCTCTCAAGCAGAGCCAAAACCCAGAAAAGCCTCTCTAGCGGAGCCCAACCAAAGGAAAAAAGCCTCTCAAGCAGAGCCAAAACCCAGAAGAGCCTCTCTAGCGGAGCCCACCAAGAAGAAAAGCCTCTCAAGCGGAGCCAAACCCAAGAAAAGCCTCTCAAGCGGAGCCCAAACCAAGAAAAGCCTCTCAAGCAGAAGGAAAAAGCCTCTCTAGCCCACAGAAGAAAAGCCTCTGCCAAAGAAAAGCCTCTAGCGGAGCCCAACCAAAGGAAAAACCTCTAGCCCAAAGAAGAAAAGCCTCTCGAGCCTCAAGCGGAGCACAACAGAAGTCACAGGTAAGCGCAGCAAAGGTATGAAGATACGTCTCTACCCTTTCCTTGCTTATGATTTTTGATTTTAGTAATTCCGAACTACGACTTGGCTTGATTCCCTCCTTAAAGGGATACGTAGGAATCCTTTCTTAGAAAGGTCCAGCCATAATTTTCCCCTTCTCACCCTTCTAGCCCTTCAACTTAACCCCAGCCGCTCATTGAGATTGGGTCTTATTTTATCGACAACCCCGCTTTTTTCCAAAAGTGACGTTGCCGAGGGGCTCTGTAAGTACGCCAATCCAATTCGCAACCTTTTCGATGCATTTTAATATAATAAAACTGCATTAAGGGGCGTTTTGGTAAATTCCGGCCTATCCCGAGACTTAGGAAACGTCCCATGAGTTTCCCGCGAAGGAAGTACCTTTTGGTACATCATTCATGCCAAAGGACCCCTTGGGAATAAAACCTGTTGGACCTTTTGGGTATTTTCCCGGAATGTTCCGAGAAGCGGTTTTGGCGCCAAAAGTGGTTGAGCCACCTTGTGTCACGCGACAGCTTGAGGCATGGAAAGTGGACGCGTAAGGTCGTGCGACATACTAAGGCAGCCAACTGCAGCTTATAAATAAGACCCTCCCCCTCATTGAGATGGATCCCAAATCTAGCCTACTGTTACTCTGCCAAAATAGCATTGTGACGAACATCCCAAACACAAAACCTCTCTCTCTCCTACCTTTCCAACCCCCTAATCCCTCTCATCCAAACCCAATTCTCTACCCACACTAATTGGAACCCTCGGATCAGAGCTGTGAGATCTACAACGAAGAATTGAAGGATTCTATATCTGACTAGATATAGAATTCGTGGAATCAACAAGGGTAACAATTCCCTAACCCTCTCTCTCTTTCTCTCTCTCATTTAATTCCTTGCAATTTTATAATTCTATTTTGTTTGGATTCAGTAATCAGATCCTAGCTATCTGAATTACTGAATCCCAATCGCAATCTCTCTGTTTAACTTGCATATATTGTGTAATTGAGCTCATATTGATTGATTTGGTTGAATTTGGTGTTTGAGCCCCCAAGGGGTGTGGGATCTACCCATATCCACACTCCCTGGGTCGATTTGAGGTTGTTTATGTTTTTCGTTCATAATTCAGCTTGTTAATTAGATCTGTATAGCTTCTGTTAATTTCTGAATTCATATTCTAAGGTTTTTGCAGAAGGCTCATATGTGTCACGCGACACCTTCGTCCTCAAGTGATCCTGTGTCACGCGACACATGTGGTCACTGGTACGATGTGTCATGCGACACACATGACCCATCTGCAGTGACTCTTTTCCTTTGTAATCTGTTTTAGTTGTTTGTATCAGGGATGTGGCCTCCCTAAATAATGGGCTCACAATATCTAATTTCTCATTTCATAATTAATAAGATGCATTTTATCACATTTCGTTTATTATCGATATTTGCACACACTTTGGATTTACTTGGATGTGTTTGATTGAAAGACTCGTCTATGGACGAGGCGTGTTGGGTGAACTCTCGGTTCTTCCCAACACATAACCTGACCCCCGAACTCATGTTTTCTCTCTAAAACAAAGGTTTTCAATGTTTCCTCTTAAAACGGCGTGGCGACTCCTTTTCATTTTTCTTATCTTTTCGGGCGAGCGCACATTCAGAGGGGTTTCTAAATTTAATGCAGAAAATACATATTGAACCTCCCCAATCTCATCCTCTTCCTTACTACCATTATCAATATTATCACATTCAAAATTATCAAGAAAAGATAAAAATACCTCCTCAATTTCCTCACTTTCATCCCATACTGTTGTGATTGACTTTGCTTGCTCAGGTGGGTTCTTCTCTTTCATCAACTCTTGGTCAACCTTCACAAGTTGCTCTACTTGTGTGCCCACCATTTCAAATGCAGCTTCTGTATTTCTGTTACTTTGCTGCATCTCCTTCCTTAACTGCTGAACTGCCAGCTCCCACGGTGCACTACCATGTTGTCCAGGTGGTGGCACATGAAGAAGTTTCACTTGATGATTATGATGGCCTCCCCATGGATTGTAATTGCTATATTGATTGCCTTGGGGTGGTGGCCTTGGTACATATCCATTGAAAGCATGTGCCTATTCAGGATGATAAGAAAAATTTGTTGCACTTGGACACATATTAGTAACATGAGATGATAAACCACAATTTGTACAATAATCAGTAATAACATTGGCACCAGCAGATGTGCCACAAGTAGTCAATTTATCCAATTTATTATTTAAAAGTGCAATCTGCTTTGAAATATTATCACTAGCATTTAATTCAAGTACCGCCCTTGTTTTACCCTTCGAACTCTTTTGTTGAGTGTTAGCACTCAACATCTCAAATAAAGCTTTAGTTTCTTCCGGGGTCTTGGCTCCTATCGAGCCTCCAGCAGCATTGTCAACTATTGATTGACCATTTTCATTCAAGCCATCGTAAAAGGCTTGGTTCAGTGAGGGTAGTGTGAAATTGTGTTGGGGACATTGCATTAACATTGTATTAAATCTTTCCCATGCCTCATGAAAGGGCTCCCCCACATCTTGGAAAAATGTCATCAATTTCTGTCTAAAACCAGCCAAAAGATGATGTGGGTAATATCTTTTAAGGAACACATCTTGTAATTCTCCCCAAGTACTAATGCTGCTCGGTGCAAGCATCATCAACCATGTTTTAGCCACTCCCTTAAGAGTGTAAGGAAAATACTTCAGACTAATTTGCTCCTCAGTCACTCCCTGTCTTAACAAAAATTGAGCAACAACAATAATATACTCTTTAAGGAACGTGAGTGCATCCTCACCAGGCAATGCGTGGAAGCTTGGCAACATGGCAAAGTATTGTCCTTTGACCTCTAGATTTTTGGCTGCTTCGGACAACACTATGCAAGAGGTAGATGTGTCTACCCTAGGTATCAGGAAATCATTCATAGTTTGTGCCGGTGGTTCAGCCATCTCGGCTTTCTCTTCCTCTACCTCGGTGGTGGAGGGTTCTGATTCGGTGTCCGAATACGAGAAAAGGGGATTAAAGAGGGGATAGCCCTCAAATACTTCCTCAAGAAGCTTAGTGTCTTTAGCTTTATTAATTCTGTTTATGTTGTCGTTCAATGGCACCAATGTAGGCTTCAAAGAACGACGACCTTGCATTCACTACCTAACCTACTTGTTTACTTGCAACAAGTCCCCGGCAACGGCGCCAAAAACTTGATGGAGGAAAACTCCCTCTTGTAATAAAAACCGAGCAAGTGTACTCACTACCGGTGTAACAGTACGCAAATGCAGGGGTCGAATCCACAGAGACTCATTGGTAAACAAATAAAGTGAAAGCAGTGAATTTTGTAACCAAAGTTTATAGATTTGATTTAGAACTAAAAGCATAAAACAAATAACAAAAACTAACTAAACGAGAAAACAGATTATGAGCAGAGATTCGTAAATTGGATTTCACTTCACCATCATTCTATGCAAAATTTCACTTATAAAACATCAACTCAACTTCTAGGGTTCATTCACTTTAGCAAGGATCGACACGGTTAGGTGGCCGGATTACAATCCTAAATACTCTTTTTAATATTGTAGTGTCTATTACGGTTCCACAATATGCCAAGAATACATTAAGAACATTAGAATAAAATAACCTAACTTTGATCAGTTTCTATTACGGCCCCGATTAAAGTTATTCAATCAATAGTGGTCTATGTATAAATCGCCCAAATTAATGGCTCAATAAATACCCAATTATTCAAAGATGAGTTCGTATCTTAACATACGTCTCGAATCTAAGAACAAGAAATTAAGATTTATTAATGAACTAGAAGGAATCAAATAGAAAGAATTAAAATATTAATGCATAGAAATCCGGTGAAGATTCAACCATTCTACAAATCTAAGAAATTAGCTACTCATAATTTACAATAATAAAAACCTGGATTGATGAATTCTTCTTCTCTTCAATTGATAATTAAAGAAAAGCAAAAACAACTCTAAAATTTAATATGATATGATATGTGTTTTCTTCACTTAACGTGGCTGTGAATATATAATAAATAGGGTAAAATCTGCAGACCCAAGCTGAGAAAAGTCGAGAATGCCCCTGTTTAAGACGTAAAAACTGATGCTGGAATCGGGCTCAGCGCGGCCGCTTTGCTTTTGAGCGCGCCCGCTCTTTTTGACAGAGATTTTGGCTTGATTTACGTTGCTTGAGCGCGGTCACCCTGGGACATAGCGCGGTCGCCCTGAAATAGGGTCGATCGGCCTTTTTGATAAAGGATCTGTCGGCCAAATGGAGATATGTTCGATCGGCCTTTTTGTTGACTTCACTTGAGCGTGGGCTTGGCCTCACCTTGGCCCTAACTTGGACCTAACTTGGCCCCAACTGGCCTTACTTCTCTCGGCCATGTACCACAAAGTGGCCGACCACTCTTGGCCTAACCTTGGTGTGATTTTGTATCAATTAGTATTCGTTTCGTCCCGCTATTTTCTCGTCGCACTTTGACTACTATAATGACTTCTTTTGGGCTTCGCTCTTTGAGATTTTATTTTTCATTTTAACCCATGAATTTTTATAAATTAAATTCGTCCAAAAATTCCATATTTCCAGTTCAGTCCCTGAATTTTCCAATATTTCCAATTTGGTCCTTGGAGCTCGTTTATTTCACTATTTTCCTCCTCTGCTCCGCTCCACTTTATTCCTTTTGCAATTTTTAGCCATAAAATACACCTTTAATCAGCTCTATACCCTGTACTCATAAAATACTCACAAACCACATCAAATATACATAAAACTCGGGAATCAAACTCAAGGAAAGCCTAAAAGTGCATCATTTGGATGGGTAAATACACATCCATCAAACACCCACAAACTAACCTTTTGCTCGTCCCAAGTAAAACAAAACTAAAAGAAGTAAAATAAAATTACTCTAAATATTAATAATAAAACATTTAAGAAAAATAATTATTTTTGGAATGTTCTATCACAGATGAGTCATTGGCCATACAAGTCTCAGATTCTCACCAACACACATAGTCAACAAGTGCCATCACAGTAATGGGATTACAATCACATTGAAGCATAAAACTCACAATTTTCCACCGCGGCCTGAATGGTGAATGAATTATGGGAGGTCACTGCCAACAACCTAAGATTGTTTATGGATTCACTAAGCGATGCTCTAAAGCAATATGTCATAGACAGTACAACCCAAAAAGGACACTCATATGCATATTTACACGATTGTCAACCCGGTTACTCGATATTGAAAGAATAATATGGCTTAAAAGTTACAGTGCGAAAGATCGCATGGCTAGGTTCATGGTTACAAAAGATGGTAAGGACATACGAACATAAGAAAGTGAAACTAGAAAGTCTTCTTTTAACCATACATCCTCACTTTGATGATAATTTCTCCACTCACCCTTATTACTTCCCAATGTGCCAACCCACAATCTAAAACTTTTTCATACAATTACATGGGGTTGAGCACATTCCATTACTTTCTTTGGTCACCTTGAAACATAATTTCCACTTTAACATTAGAGAGGACAAGGCTTCACTTTTTTTTTTGCACAAATATATCACGAAGAATGTGCATTTAATATTTTCCTCAAGCCCCTCTTCTCATTACATAACATGAGCCTTTTCTTTCTTTTCGTGACCACTTCCCACTCCATCCTTTGATTTTCAAAACATCCCCCAAAATATTTCCATTCTTTCCCTAGTTTCACTTTCTTGAAAAGGTGAGAAATAGTGTAAACGTTAACAAGGGTTGGATAATGAGGGTACAAATGAAGGCGAATGGTGGTCTAAGATAACCTCCCACTTTGTGAGAGATTCCATTCTTTTTCAAGCTCAAACGGGGTTCTAGCGGAAAGTTTTATATAAGTGACAAGAAAGTTTAAAGCTCACAAAAAGGGATTCAAAGAATAGCCATATATATCAAGTAACCTATTGACGTGTTATTGACAATCATGCAAACATGTTCTAAGGACCCCGAGAATACACAAAGTGATCCCATAAAGGGCACCTAAGTTAATGACAATGACCAAGAATATGATACGGAAGTGAGAGGTGGTGCAATCATAATTTAAATGTTTCAATGCAATCCCAATCCCCACACTAATAATAGCACATGTGATTTTAAAATTAAAGCACACTCTAATCATCACAGACTTTAGGCCAACATCCCAACTATGAAAAGAACAAATTTTTTTTTTTAATTTTTCTAATTTTTTTAGAGGGTGACACTATATACACTCCCCTATAAACCCACAAACTCGGAGAGATGTCCACCACCAAACTCAAAACATGCTATGTCCTCAGAGCACAGAGAACAAAAGCGTGCCTTGGGCTCGACGGACGACATGACACGACTAAACAGTAATTATCATAAAAATAAAACATACCTCATTCGATTGCCTCCCAAGCAGCGCATTTGGTTAAAGTCGTTAGCCCCGACTATGGTCCCAAGCTTACTTGGCCTTTGCTTTGCGGCCTTTGGACCATCTCCTTTCCTCACGGGCACAAACGCCCTTCTCTTTCCACTTCAGCTCTCCATTGTCAACAAGTAGGGGTGAAGCCACATTTATTTTTGAAACTTTACGCTTGTGCTTACCCCTCTTTCTTTTTCTTTTCTTGGGGTTTCCACCCCCAAACTCAGCCTTTTCTGCAACCTGCAGAACACCATTCTCACAACCAAGATCAAGAGAGTTATCATGCACAAAAATATTTAAAAATATAGAATCAGATAAATCACTATAACTCTCCTCACTAACTCTCGATTTTGAAGGCCCTTGTGGTAAATGTGATGGATTCGATTCTTTATGGGAGTTGTGTGGGGTGTGATACGACCCGTTACTCCTAGAGTATTTTTCGGCTTTAATGTTACTAGCCATGGGACAAACGTCCGCATTATCCCCACTTTTCTCACATCCATTCACATCATCTTTAAAAATTGGAAAATCAGTTATGGCTCCTACAAAACCATTTTTGGGGGAGGGTTTCTTATCAGTTTTAAGCATACAAAACTTACATTCCTCCCCCATACCTCTCAAGGACACCATCCCTTGACACACATCAATGGTGGCCTTAGTGTCAAACATAAATGGCCTCCCAAGCAGAATGGGAGTTTTCAGTTGTTCCTCACTTGATCCCTCCATACACATCACATAAAAGTCAATGGGGATAATGATCTTATCAATTTTAACCAACACCCCTTCAATAACCCCTGAAGGTCTTTTGATTGAGAGATCCGCCAATTGCAAGTCTCTCTTGGGTGGTTTCAACTCACATACCCCCAAACTTCTAAAAACATGAAAGGGCATCACATTAACACTTGCCCCAAGATCCAACAAACCTTTAAAATTTTGACCCCCTAAAGAAACTGGGATAGTGAAACACCCGGGGTCTTTTTGAACATGTTTAATCTTTTCATACTCCACACCTCTCTGGGGTGTGGTTTTCACAACATTGGGGAGAGGGGTTTCTAAATTTAATGCAGAAAATACATATTGAACCTCCCCAATCTCATCCTCTTCCTTACTACCATTATCAATATTATCACATTCAAAATTATCAAGAGAAGATAGAAATATATCCTCAATTTCCTCACTTTCATCCCACACTGTTGTGATTGACTTTGCTTGCTCAGGTGGGTTCTTCTCTTTCATCAACTCTTGGGCAACCTTCACAAGTTGCTCTACTTGTGTGCCCACCTTTTCAAATGCAGCTTCTGTATTTCTGTTACTTTGCTGCATCTCCATCCTTAACTGCTGAACTGCCAGCTCCCACGGTGCACTACCATGTTGTCCAGGTGGTGGCACATGAAGAGGTTTCACTTGCTGATTATGATGGCCACCCCATGGATTGTAATTGCTATATTGATTGCCTTGGGGTGGTGGCCTTGGTACATATCCATTGAAAGCATGTGCCTGTTCAGGATGATAAGAAAAATTTGCTGCACTTGGACACATATTAGTAACATGAGATGATAAACCACAATTTGTACAATAATCAGTAATAACATTGGCACCAGCAGAAGTGCCACAAGCAGTCAATTTATCCAATTTATTATTTAAAAGTGCAATCTGCTTTGAAATATTATCACTAGCATTCAATTCAAGTACCCCCCTTGTTTTACCCCTCGAACTCTTTTGTTGAGAGTTAGCACTCAACATCTCAAATAAAGCTTTAGTTTCTTCCGGGGTCTTGGCTCCTATCGAGCCTCCAACAGCATTGTCAACTATTGATTGACCATTTTCATTCAAGCCATCGTAAAAGGCTTGGTTCAGTGAGGGTAGTGTGAAATTGTGTTGGGGACATTGCATTAACATTGTATTAAATCTTTCCCATGCCTCATGAAAGGGCTCCCCCACATCTTGGGAAAATGTCATCAATTTCTGTCTAAAACCAGCCAAAAGATGATGTGGGTAATATCTTTTAAGGAACACATCTTATAATTCTCCCCAAGTACTAATGCTGCTCGGTGCAAGCATCATCAACCATGTTTTAGCCACCCCTTAAGAGTGTAAGGAAAACACTTCAATCTAATTTGCTCCTCAGTCACTCCCTGTCTTAACAAAAAATGAGCAACAACAATAATATACTCTTTAAGGAACGTGAGTGAATCCTCACCAGGCAATCCGTGGAAGCTTGGCAACATGGCAAAGTATTGTCCTTTGACCTCTAGATTTTTGGCTGCTTCGGACAACACTATGCAAGAGGTAGATGTGTCTACCCTATGTCTCAGGAAATCATTCATAGTTTGTGCCGGTGGTTCTGCCATCTCGGCTTTCTCTTCCTCTACCTCGGTGGTGGAGGGTTCTGATTCGGTGTCCGAATACGAGAAAAGGGGATTAAAGAGGGGATCGCCCTCAAATACTTCCTCAAGAAGCTTAGTGTCTTTAGCTTTATTAAGTCTGTTTATGTTGTCGTTCAATGGCACCAATGTAGGCTTCAAAGAACGACGACCTTGCATTCACTACCTAACCTACTTGTTTACTTGCAACAAGTCCCCGGCAACGGCGCCAAAAACTTGATGGAGGAAAACTCCCTCTTGTAATAAAAATCGAGCAAGTGTACTCACTACCGGTGTAGCAGTATGCAAATGCAGGGGTCGAATCCACAGAGACTCATTGGTAAACAAATAAATTGAAAGTAGTGAATTTTGTAACCAAAGTTTATAGATTTGATTTAGAACTAAAAGCATAAAACAAATAACAAAAACTAACTAAACGAGAAAACAGATTATGAGCAGAGATTCGTAAATTGGATTTCACTTCACCATCATTCTATGCAAAATTTCACTTATAAAACATCAACTCAACTTCTAGGGTTCATTCACTTTAGCTAGGATCGACACGGTTAGGTGGCCGGATTACAATCCTAAATACTCTTTTTAATATTGTAGTGTCTATTACGGTTCCACAATATGCCAAGAATACATTAAGAACATCAGAATAAAATAACCTAACTTTGATCAGTTTCTATTACGGCCCCGATTAAAGTTATTCAATCAATAGTGGTCTATGCATAAATTGCCCAAATTAACGGCTCAATAAATACCCAATTATTCAAAGATAAGTTCGTATCTTAACATACGTCTCGAATCTAAGAACAAGAAATTAAGATTTATTAATGAACTAGAAGGAATCAAATAGAAAGAATTAAAATATTAATGCATAGAAATCCGGTGAAGATTCAACCAATCTACAAATCTAAGAAATTAGCTACTCATAATTTACAATAATAAAAACCTGGATTGATGAATTCTTCTTCTCTTCAATTGATAATTAAAGAAAAGCAAAAAAAACTCTAAAATATAATATGATATGATATGTGTTTTCTTCGCTTAACGTTGTAGACACCCCATTCTGAACACATCGGGTCATATTTATACCACTCTAAGTCTCGCTTTGAGTCAAGAAGTAGAAATGCACCATTTTGTCATGTTTCGTTAAGTTTTGACTAACTATCGTTAGTTTGGGACTAAACTGCATACGAGATAACGAGGAAAGGACAAGACTGTCCACAGGAGCAATATCTCGTCGCGAGATGGCGTGTCTCGCGCGAGATATCCTCCCTCTGCAGCATGCAGACGACAGTTTCCTCGTCGATTTTAACCTCTTTTCACGATAAAACTTTATCCATCCGGCCAACCAATGGGATTTGGAGTCTAGAACCTTCTGATAGGGTTTTACCTCTCCACTTCTTCGTATCCAACTCCTATAAATACCTGGTGACTTCCAAGGCTCAGGAGGTCCGCAATTCCACAATTCACACACATTTTGTTGGCTTCTTTCCCTGAAAGAATCCTACAAAATCACCCTAAAACTCACTACAAAGTTTGTTTGTCAACCTTGTTGATAAACAAACATCAAGACCCAAGTCAAGGACTGAGACGAAGCTCCGTCCGTATCTAGAGTCGATTCTAAACTTGAGTCGAAACTCTGTCCAATTCACTTCATGCACGGTAACCCCTAGATCCCTTTCTAATTGTTTGTTAGAGTGGTATAAATCTATTGAATCTAGGATCGGTCTAGAGCCTCTCCAAATCATGGAGACAGTCTTGAAGCAATCGATCCTACATTCCGTTTAACCCCGTTAAATGGATATTTTACTGTTTAAAATCTTTTTTTCTCTCTCTTTTGAAAACCTCTCTTTTCTTTAGCAAGACCGATCTCCGGATTGGGTGAAATGGATGCTCCTTGACCTACCCATTTCATAACCTAAGCCCCGAACCCAAATCTCTTTCAAAAATGGTTTTTCTATGTTTCCAAACGAATAATATAGGTGGCGACTCAAACAAAAAGATAAAATTCTTCTCACAACGCTACAGTGGCGACTCCGCTGGGGACTTAAAATTAAGAGGCTTAAACTTGCGTCAAAATTAAAAGAGAGGTTTTCAAAAGTAATTGTAAATTCAATTTTCTGCTCTCAGACGAGGCATATCTCGCACGGGATATCATATCTTGCGCGAGATATCGTCTCGGCAATCTGGTGGTTTTCTGGTTTCTCCCGTTCATCTCATAGTCCAAGACGAGAGCCGAACACGCAAGGGGGATCCCATAATTCATTATCTGCAGAGTTCCCACATCTTAAGGCCTCCCTTAAGGTGTAGAACTCGAATCTTTATTTCATTTAAATAATTGATTATTATTTATGAACTGCGTGCGATTGGGTTTTATTTAATTAAAGTCCGGTCCATTGGGGATTCGGGAGTTGTAAATTAATTTATTTATCTCTCTTTATCTCTCTTTATGTGGAACTACGACGGCCTGAGTCTTCCTTATTTGGGAGAAACGTAGGCAACCACTTGGTGCGGCCACTATCTGTTTTTCTTTTGTTTTTTCAAAAAAAAATCTCTATTTTACTCTATCACCTAGATTGACTCTCACACACGCGCACTCATGATATAACTGTCATTGCACTGCATACCCTCTATAAACCCGGGACCCACACTAAGGACGGATGACGGTAACGACCTAGTCGCCGGACTCTCCGAAGTTAGACCATCCCACTCCGCGTATTCAATCAACTTAGATTGTCATATCGCGGGGAGCCTAGCCTTCCAGCCCTGCATCGCCACATACTCATGTAGATTGTCCTTTTAGGATCACTCCGTGACCGGTCGGTTTTGACTCGGTGATCCTTTCTTGTTTTTGATCAAAGCAAAGCCATGTAAAATTGACAATAAAGAAGGACTCGGAAAAGTCCCTTCGGAAAAAGTCCCTTCGGAATGACCCTTTCGGATGTCCCTTTGAAAAAAATACATATATGTATAATCCTTCGAAAAACGATCTTACATGGCTTTGTTTTACAAAAATCTAATTGATTGCTTAGTCGTTAGGTTCTGATAAAGGCCTTAGAAACCCCTCAAAACGGATTTTCCGTTCCGACCAAAATTTAGGTCTAAATAAAAATCGACTTTCCGTGTGATTATCTCGCGCGGTATTACCTATCTCGCGCGGGATAATGCCTCTGTTTGCTGAAACTGAGCCTGAGCCGTTTAAGCCTGCTTCCGACTCGTTGGGGCTAGATTTGATCCTGATATCGTCTCTGCATCTCTTCTGTCAGTTTTCCGAAGCTACTCAACCTCAAGACTCCCAACACAATGTCTACCAAGAAGCATGTCATCGCCAAGGAAGACCTTGAGCAACACACTCTCCAAGATTTGACCAAGTCTCTTGTCGCTGAAATGGAACATGTGGAAGGTTGGAGAGAAGCCTTTGATTTGCCCGCCACTCGCATTGCTAGGGATTTCCGGAAGATGGAAAGTGATTCCGACAGTGGGCGATCATCCGTGCAAGAGGAGCTAAGTGACATCAAAACTCAACTTGCCAAAGCCCTGCAGCAAATTAACGACAATGACTCGTGGCATCACATGGAAGAATCCATCCAAGCTGAAAAGACAAAGATGTTAATTGAAGAGCTCGAGGAAGTCAAGAGCGAACTCGAAACTATGACCCAAAAGTGCATCAACCTTGAAGCCCACATTAAAGATGACATTGATGAGAGGGTCAAGTTTTTCCTCAATACTCTCTACCGTGACATCAAAGAGCAAATGGAGGAAGAATATCAGGCTCGCCACCTCGTCTTTGTGCAACACTATGAGAACCATATCCGAGACCTCCACAATCAAATGGCTAAGCGAAGGAAGGGAAGGATCTTCACCGATATCAGAAATATCTCTCTCGGTCATCTCTTCAGAAGTCTTCACAAGGATGGAAAGATGAAACCAATGGATGGTTACATACCTAAGAGAGAAGGACGAGCTCCACACCTCTAGTGCTTCTACCATCAATGCTATAGCCACCATACCGATAACTGTTTCAACCTGAAGAATGCAATCCAAGATTTAATTGACAGCGGCCTCGTCAAAACGGCTCCTAGCGGAGGCGCCATAAGTTGGAAGAGTTAGAGACATGAGATCTTTTGTTTCCTTTTTCAGTTATTTACTTTTAGTTGCAAAAGAAACAATTAGTAGTTAGTTTAGCTTAGTCGGGTACTACTTGCCCAAAGACTTTGTTTGTGGGCAAGAGTATCAAGTTTGCTTTTCAATAATAGTTAGTCAGTATTTCCCTTTTCAATTCTGATTACTTCTTTGAGATCGAGAAAGAAAGCACTATGAATGTCATAGAAACTTACAACGAAAATGACTTCTCCAAGGCACTTTGATTTTCTGGAAGCCTTCCAGTCTGGAAAATGATGCTAGCACAAGGATACGTTCCTGGATTGGGGCTTGGAAAGCACTTACAAGGAATAACGGAACCACCAGCGGTTCCCCCACTCCACACAAAGCATGGACTAGGATACGTCATCTCCATCCACGATGAGGATGACGAAGAAGAGTAGTGATTCACTCAAATCGAGTGGGAAGGAACCACATACAAAGACCACAAAGACCCAAAGGCCAAAGATTGCAACCTCCAGCCATATCGAAAGACACTCAATAGCTACTTCATTCGAGAAGGGGAAAGTATTCCCTACTTTATCTTTTCAGAACCATGGACTGATGATAAAAGAAAGCGCCAACCGGGCTTTGAAATCTTCAGCGACTGCAATGCTTCTCCAGATGAAATAGAACCCGTCACACTAATCCCTAATGATTTGTGGGGCACGAAGGCAGAAATGATAAGTGAATGGGACTTTGTGTTGGGAGATGACATGCTGCGACAGTTCCAGGACCTGTGCCGACTAGAAGACAGCCAGATCCATGCAATCTCCAAGGGGGATGCTCCAACGGTTGATTACACAAGACTAATACAGAAATTTGATGAGCCAATTCTAAACTGGCACATCACCAGAGGACCAGTTGTTGATGAAGACTTCATGATCAAATAGCTTGGTTGCACTCCCCATCCCCGCAGGAAGATAGGCCCTATAACTTTCACATTAGAAGCAGGCTCCACCTCCGATGAACTCACTCAAGAGGAAATCGAGGCGGTGGCCGAACATGTATTCCCTTACTTCCTTAATGAAAGCTTTGATCTTTCCGACTACCCTGAGATTGCTAACATCGTGAATGATGAATTAACTAATAATAATCAAAATAACGAACACGTTAATGATGAATCATACGATGAGATAGATCAAGAAAACGAACAAATCTTAAAAGAATTAGCTAAGCAAGTAGGTCGTTGTGGAAAGAATGGCCCTGTTGACAACGAGGAAATGCAAACGGTTAATCTTGGGACAACAGAAGACCCTAGAGAAACAAAGATCGGCAGCTTCTTCAAAGGGGAAGACAGAGAAACCTTGATGCTGCCCCTCAAGGAATATGTCGACGTCTTTGCTTGGTCCTACAAAGATATGCCTGGGTTGAATCAGTCAGTTGTAGAACACAAGATACCGCTGCTACCCAACGCTAAGCCAGTCAAACAGAAACTACGCAGAATCAAGCCGAAATGGTCAATGCAAGTAAAAGAGGAAATCATGAAGCTCTTGAATGTAGGGTTTATCAAAGTGATCGAGTATCCAAAATGGCTTGCAAACACGGTACAAGTAGCCAAATCAAATGGGAAAATACGAGTCTGTGCCGATTTCAGAGACTTGAACAAGGCATCCCCTAAAGATGACTTCCCGCTACCAAACATAGACATGTTGGTCGATGCCACAGCCGCATACGAAGTCCGCTCATTCATCGACGGTTTCGCAGGGTATAACCAAATCCTCATGGCAGAGGAGGATCAACACAAAACAGCATTCACCACACCTTGGGGTACGTTTTGCTACACGGTTATGCTGTTTGGTCTCAAGAACGCTGAGGCTACTTATCAAAGGGCAGTAACGACACTATTCCACGACATGATCGACAAAGAAATAGAGGTATACGTAGACGACATGATTGTTCACTCAAAAGGGACGGATGGTCAGCACTTCAGAGATATCAGGAAATTCTTCAATCGACTGAGACAGCATAAGATGAGGCTCAACCCCGCCAAATGCTCATTCGGAGTGGTCAAAGGGAAAGTCTTAGGGTACATGGTCACAGAGTGTGGCATAGAAGCAGACCCCGCCAAGATAAGGGCTATCATTGACATGCCTCCACCTAGAACACAGAAAGAAGTAAAAGGATTCATGGGCAGACTTCAATATATCAGTCGATTTATCAATCAACTGACTACAATGTGTGACCCCATCTTCAAACTACTTAAGAAAAATGCACCTCAAGAGTGGACCGAAGAATGTCAAGAAGCATTCGAGGAAGTTAAGCACTACTTAACTTCCCCACCCATCCTGGTTCCACCTCACAAGGAGAAGCCCTTGAAATTATACCTCACGGTTACAGACAATGCATTAGGGGCTATGCTCGCTCAAGAACAGCCTGCCTCGCACACAGAGAATGCCATCTATTTCGTCAGCCGCAGATTCCAAGGCAGCGAAATCAATTACTCTCCACTCGACAAATCCTGCGCTGCTCTTGTTTGGGTATCACAAAGGCTAAAGCACTATATGGAAGCCTTCCCAGTTCGTCTCATTGCAAAGATGGATCCACTGAAATATATCCTAGACAAATCAAATTTGTCTTCGAGACTGGCCAAATGGTACTTCATGCTCGCGGGGTATGATATCACTTACGTCACTCAGAAATCCGTCAGGGGGAGTGTATTCGCAGATCAATTGGCCGAATTTCCTTGCGACGAAGTGAAGGGGGAAGACCCGCGATTCCCTGATGAGGACATCATGAGTATAGAAGAAGAAAATAAGTGGCAATTATTTTTCGATGGCGCAGCCAACAAGAGAGGGTTCGGCATTGGAATGTTGTTGGTAGATCCTAATGACATCTATACTCCAATAGCAATACGTCTTGACTTTGACGCCACTAACAACATTGCAGAATACGAAGCTTGCATAGCAGGGCTTGAGGCAGCCCTAGAACGCAACGTGACTGAACTCGAGGTATTTGGGGATTCCCAATTAATCATCAATCAGACATTGAAGAAGTGGAGGGTCCAAGATCCAACCCTTCAAAGATACAGTGCCCACCTCCAAGAGTTGGCGCAACAGTTCCAGGATGTCTCATTCCACTATCTCCCTAGAGACAAAAATCGTTTTGCTGGCGCATTGGCCACTCTCGCTTCCTTGGTCGAAATTCCTAAAGGGAAGGCAGTCAAACCCTTCAAAGTAACACGGCGTGCAACTCCGGCCTACTGCGCCGTTATCGATCTCCATGACTGCAAAGACAAATGGTTATCCGAATGTACCATTGTCGAGAACTCCGAAGAGAAACCATGGTACCATGACATTTGGCATTTCATCCTAGATGGAACCATCCCACCTGAGACAGACCAAAAGACTCAGATCACCCTTAAGAGATTGGCTGCTAATTACGTCATCACTGCTGGCCGTCTATTCAAGAAGCATTCACAAGGAAACCTTCTTTGTGCCACCGAGGAAGAGGCCCGAGAAATAATGGACCATGTTCATCAAGCCGTATGCGGAAGCCACATGAGCGGAAACATGCTCGCCAAAAAGATCATCAGACAAGGGTACTTTTGGCTAACCATGGAAGCCGACTGTACCAGGATGGTCAAAAAGTGCCACAAGTGTCAGATACATGCCAACCTTCAGCATGCACCGCCTTCCTTACTGTACCCTATGACTTCTCCTTGGCCGTTCTCCACATGGGGGATAGATGTGATTGGAAAGGTCACACCCGTAGGAGCTAACGGACATTGCTTCGTCCTAGTAGCCATCGACTATTTCACTAAATGGGTTGAGGCCGCCTCCTACAAGGTTCTGAATGCCAGAAAGGTCGCAGAATTCATCAAGCACAACATCATCTGCCGATACGGGGTTCCGCAAGAGATGATATCTGACAATGGGTCACACTTCGAGAAGGAAACCGATCGTCTCCTAACCGAGTACAAAATCACAAGGCATAAGTCATCTCCTTATAGGCCTCAAACAAACGGAGCAGTTGAAGCCGCAAACAAGACAATCGAAACCATCATCAGAAAAATGGCAGTCACTGGGAAAGACTGGCCCAACAAGTTACCCTTCGCTCTATGGGGATACCGCACTTCAGTCCGAACAGCTACATGAGAGACTCCCTACGCCCTCACATTTGGAATGGAAGCTGTCTTACCAATAGAATTGGAAATACCATCACTACGGGTTCTCCTAGAAAACCAAGTGAACGAAGTCGACTGGCTAGGAAGCAGATACGAAGAGTTGGCCCTGTTGGACGAGAGAAGGTTGAAAGCAGCCGAACACACTCAAGCTTACCAAAGAAGAATGGCAAGGGCTTTCAACAAAAAGGTCAAGAAAAGAAACATCAGAGTAGGTGACCTGGTTCTCCGTGAGCACCGTCCCGGACCTTTCAACTCGTTAGGCAAATGGGGACCAAGATGGATAGGACCCTACATCGTGATGAAGATATTCTCTGGGGGAGCCCTTCAGCTAGTGGATTTAGACGGAGATCAACTACCGAAGCCGGTCAACATGGAGAAGCTCAAGAAGTACTTCGCGTGACTTGGCCTCCTAAAAAGAAATCGCTCGCTAGGTTGAAAATCCCGAAAAGGACGGCCTAGGCAAAAATCAGAGCTCGCACAAGAAAAGAAGCCTGCTAGATTGAAAACCCGAAGGGGCGGTCTAGGTAAAAGAAAGGGTGTGCATAAAAAAAAAGGGGGGGGGGCTTATCTCGCGCGAGATTACCCTTCGGCAGGAAGCCATATTCTGTCATTTTTTCTCTCAAAAATGAACTACGTTAAACCTGAGCCTCTTATTTAATTGCTATAAAAGAGGAACGTAGGCAGCCTTCGGGTTCGGTCTAATCAAATAAATAAGTCTACTTTTGTCCTTTTATTAATCGAATGCATTTTATTAATGACAAAAGGGAAATCCTAACCACAACGACTAATTTGCTAAGCTAACAACCTTGAAAACATACTAATAAAATAAAAACTATCGATCTATCAAAGCAATCTCTTGGTACTCCTAAAAGATCTAGCCTTTCATTGACTTGGTAGGCCGGCGGACATGATCTCCACCGTCATCGCGATCCTTCTTGCGCTTTGAGCCCCTCAAAGCAGTACATCCCTCGAAGCGATCAAAGATAGACTCTGAAAGCCTTTTGAAGACATTGGGCCGATCTAAAGCTTGCGTCTTTCCAAGCATCCCTTTGCCTCGCCTCTCGTACCAATCCCCATCAAGAAAATCCTGGGTTGGATCCGTCCGTACATTAGCAGGGTCAGACTGAGCCTCGCTCCTTCGCAAAATACTGCTAGCTACAAAAGAATCCCCTAGCAGTGAAAGCCGCAGATCATCAATCTTCTCTGCACTAGGGTGACCGGTGTGAAGAAACCAATCCAAATACTTATCAGATAAGAAGATGCTTGCATTAAAAGTTCGAAGGTTCGACCAGCGGTCCCGACTGGTTCCTTCACCCCATGCTTGAGCTAGCGCCTGCGCAAACTCTACACCAATGTAAGACACTCCACGAGAAGCTCCTTCGAAAAGATAAGTGTCTTGCGACTGACCAAACTGACGGAGCACCCGCTTGGGAAAATAAAAGGAGGAATCGCGCAAACCCGGAAGAACAACCCTGTCAAAGTCCTTGGTATTGGCAACGTACTTATTCAACCTCCAATAAGGTGGACATCAAAGAACATTAGCCGTTTCAGTCTTCGCAATCAGCTCAGCCCATTCATCCGCTGAAAGATCCTTGATCAATAACTTTCGCGTATGATATGTGAAAGGGGAATATTCCAATGGGGGGCCTACCAACTTGAGATGCTCCCTAAGCCAAATAGTCAACAGAAGAGGACTCCCTTGAGTCATGGCACCGGTCCTATGCAGCTCATCAAGACCATGCAAGGTCTCACCCAAGATTAGCGGGATAATGTTCCTAGAACGTTTTCTAGCCTGTAGAACAATTTCCACCAGTTGGGAGTCAGCCAAGCCATCCCTGCATGTAAACACATCTCCAAAAAGAGAAAGGGCCAGAAAGTTCCGCTTGTAGACATGAAAAGCATCATCACCCGAATCACCGCTAAAGCGTTCTGGAAAAGAAGAGAAATCAACCCACTTGCGGTGCACCAACTCATAGCAAGTATCAAGGGGGATCCCTAGCAATTCAATCAAAGCCTCTGAATGATTCCTATGGTACTTAGGAACAGCAATCTCATCGGTCAAAGGCATATCCAAGATAATGGCAAATTCCTCCACAGTAGGCACCATCTCATTCAAAGAAAAATTGAAAAGATGAATAGAGGGATCCCAAAATTGAGCAGCACCCTGCAAGAGATTCCAATCCGGTTGGAGGTTCTTCAAGGTAAAAAGGATTCTGAATCCGAATTCTGCAATAAAATTATTGCGAGATCGGTTGCGAAACGACCTCACAAAATCCCTTGATGCTTGCTTGAAAGATTCAATCGCTTCAGACGGCAGAGAAAAGTCATCGACAATCATAGACGTTGGGGCAATCTCCTTGGAAGCCATGGATCGTAGGGTTGAAGAAAAGGACAAGAGTTTCGCCCTAACAAGATATCTCTAGAGTTTGTAAGGCTAGAATAAGGTATCTGGCCGGACTACAAGGCGATTTTATAGGGAAAACTGACAAAATCCTATTCGGAAAAGAAGAGATCTCTGCCTGACTAGCGTGTCTCGTGCGAGACACATTATCTCGCGCGAGATATTGCTACGGCAAGACAACAATATTTCTGTTCAAACAGCCATCTAGCCCCGACTTGACGAAGCAAGCCTCGAATAAACCTGCGTGTACAGTTCATAACATGCAGTAAAACACCAAGATTCAAGCTCAAAATTGTGGCCTAATGGCCATTCCATTCCATTTCCAAAAACATGGAAAGTCGAGAAAGTTAATTAAATAACTAGTTAAACCTAGGATTAGGGGTTAAGAAAAACCATTGTTTTGTGCTACCTACTTGTTCCTAATAGGTACCAAAGAAAAAGAAAAATTGTTTGGGCCCACACGGCCAATATGTACAAATCATCAGAAATCAAATAAAGAGAAAAGGAGGGGATCAGCCATCAAGTCGCTCGAGCCGCTGGCACCTCCGCCATCACGGCCACGGGGGCTACCATCCCTCCTCGATCTCTTGGATCCGCAAGTAGGGGTCACCGCCGAGGCCACTGTCGAGGCCGCCAAAGAAGCCTTGTGGAACACCCTCTCAAACAGGTCCGACACCAGAGCCATCAGTCCCGCCATCTTGGTCGCTCCACGGTTGTAATCGGCCGCGGACAGAGTGACCTAACAACAAAAGAAAAGAAATGATCATAAGAAGTCGGACATATACACTTATATGGACGAATACGAGAGATAATACAAACAGAAACATACCGAGGAGACATCCGGCGGAAGGCGGTAACCCTCAGGAATATAATCCAGAGTCGGGATGTGCCCCACCATTGGCATGCTCCCCATCATGTATGTATAGCTCAGAGGACCGAAGTCTAGGGAGAATGGCAGAGAACCAGCAGACTGGGAAGAAGTGCTAGGGGCTGAGGAACTTGAAGCAGAAGTAGAGGCGGAGCCACGAGCATGTGATCGCCTATCCCCCACCAGGAGGGGACCCATCAGCCGAGGCAAAAACTCCGCATAAGAGGCCCCGGGGATGACACAAGCCATCGCTACATCCCCTATCAAAAGACTAGCATAATCATCCTCCGGAATAGAGTGGGTGGGATACATCGCCCTCGGCGGATCCCCCGGCACGCTATATGGCAGGCTACCTGTGAATACCCCGTCCCGATGCAACGCGCATTCGGAGGTTTGAAATAAATAATCATATAAAGTCGGATCGAAATAGGATATTCATTTAGTGACACTCGATTTAAACCATATTAAGATATTAGTTTAATTTTAAGAGTCGCCACGCCACTTTGATATAGCCCAAAGCTTTGAAAAAAGGCTAAACAGTTAATTGGGTTCGGGGGTCAAGTTACAACAGAAGAAGAAACGCTATCACTCCTATTGCCCGACGGATCGATCTTTCTAGCATGTGGGGTGTTGGTTGTGTGTGGTGTTTACAGGAATAGATAGAAGAAACGGGATCATGCATAAGGAGGAGGGGAGAGAAAGAATTAATTGATGATCACACCCTAGAACCTTTGAGTTAGGCCCTCGGAAGGTGCACTAATCAACGTTCATCCTTGGGGGATTGTTGATCATGGGATAATTATAACTAAGGTGGAAGGAAAGAAATAGTTCCTAGATCCATTGAGTTTCTTTGGGCGAAACCTTAGATCATCCTCGGCTATAGCTTATTTAAATATATTAAAACAGCCCTAAATCTAGCATATATGACATAAGCAAGAAATAAAGTAATTAAAATATACTAAGCATGCAAACAATAAATCTAGCATAATAATAAAGACAATAATAATAAAGACAGAAAAAATAAACAGAAGACTTACCTAATGATGGCAAGGCTTTTGGATCGAATCTATGAAGATTTGAAGAACGTTCTTAATAAAATATTTAGACTTAGAAAACTCGAGTTTAGTCTCAAGTCTTCTATGGAGGAAATCTCAAGTTTTGTCTTGAGTTTTCCGTAGAATGATTCTGTGTTTAAAGTGTGAGGCGGAGTGGGGTTTATATAGTGAAAGGAATTGGGGAGGAACGGTTACGAAAGTGATGTGGGAAAACTGAAAGGGTCGATCGGCCTTAAAAATAAGGTCCGATCGGCACTTAAAATAAGGTTCGATCGGCAGTTATAAAGTTTATCTTAATAAAAGGGCCGATCGGCCAAATGCTTCCTTGGCCCAACCTTGGCCCAAATGGCCTAGAAGCTGGCCCCAAAATCCCAAGTCTTGGCCGGCCAATGCCCTGCTCCAGAAGAGCCGTGGCCTAGCAACAATGCAAATGTCTTAATTTGATTTGTATAATTAGTTTTCGTTTCGTCCCGCTATTTTGCAAGTCTACTTTGGCCGCTTTAATGACTTCTTTTGCACTTCGCTCTTTGGAGTTTTATTTTACATTTAATCACAGGAATTTTTATATATCAATTTCGTCCAAAATTTTCATATTTCCCGTTTAGTCCCTGAATTTTCCATAAATTCCAATTTGGTCCAAAAAGCTTCCAAATGCCAATTTAGTCCCAAATTTTCCCGAATTGCGCTTCAGTCCCTGTACTCATTAAAACACTTTTTTCGGACCGGGTACTAACAGTAGCCCCTCGGCGACGCTTCTTGTAAGACAAGTAGGGTCGACGATTAAGATAGGATCCGTCCTGAAAAAAGGGATTTCAGGAGGTAAGAAAATGATCTTGCGGATATGAGGTTTGGACTCGAGCTGAGTCGCAAAAGGATGACCAGGTAGGTCGAGCGGCTGGACCCACGTCGGGCTACCTACGTATCCCAAAAGGAATCAAGCCAAGTCGTAGTTCGGAAAAGTGAGAACGTGCAAGACGTACCCAAAGAAGGTATATGTGAGACGGACTCAAAGGAGGTGCGGGGCGGACCCTTTGAAATGCGGGACAGACCCTTTGAAGGTGCGGGACGGACCCTTTGAAGATGTGGGATAGACCTTTGAAATGGAGGATAGACCTCTGAAATGCGGGACGGACCCTTTGAAATGGAGGATAGGCCTCTGAAATGCGGGACGGACCCTTTGATATGCGGGACGGACCCTTTGAAGATGCGGGACGGACCCTTTAAAAGTACGGGACGGACCCTTTTGAAATGCGGGACGGACCCTTTGAAATGGAGGATAGACCTCTGAAATGCGGGACGGACCCTTTGATATGCGGGACGGACCCTTGAAATGGAGGATAGACCTCTGAAATGCGGGACGGACCCTTTGAAGATGCGGGACGGACCCTTTGAAGATGCGGGATGGACCCTTGAAATGGAGGATAGACCTCTAAAATGCGGGACGGACCCTTTGAAGATGCGGGACGGACCCTTTGAAGATGCGGGACGGACCCTTGAAATGGAGGATAGACCTCTGAAATGCGGGACGGACCCTTTGATATGCGGGACAGACCCTTTGAAGATGCGGGACGGACCCTTTGAAGGTGCGGGACGGACCCTCTGAGATACAGGACGGACCTTTTGAAATGGAGGATAGACCTCTGAAATGCGGGACGGACCCTTTGATATGCGGGACAGACCCTTTGATGATGCGGGACGGACCCTTGAAATGGAGGATAGACCTCTGAAATGCGGGACGGACCCTTTGAAATGGAGGATAGACCTGAAATGCGGGACGGACCCTTTGATATGCGGGACGGACCCTTTGAAGATGCGGGACGGACCCTTTGAAAGTACGGGACGGACCCTTTTGAAATGCGGGACGGACCCTTTGAAATGGAGGATAGACCTCTGAAATGCGGGACGGACCCTTTGATATGCGGGACGGACCCTTGGAATGGAGGATAGACCTCTGAAATGCGGGACGGACCCTTTGAAGATGCGGGACGGACCCTTGAAAGATGCGGGATGGACCCTTGAAATGGAGGATAGACCTCTGAAATGCGGGATGGACCCTTTGAAATGCGGGACGGACCCTTTGAAGGTACGGGACGGACCCTTTGATGATGCGGGACGGACCCTTGAAATGGAGGATAGACCTCTGAAATGCGGGACGGACCCTTTGAAATGGAGGATAGACCTCTGAAATGCGGGACGGACCCTTTGATATGCGGGACGGACCCTTTGAAGATGCGGGACGGACCCTTTGAAAGTACGGGACGGACCCTTTTGAAATGCGGGACGGACCCTTTAAAATGGAGGATAGACCTCTGAAATGCGGGACGGACCCTTTGATATGCGGGACGGACCCTTGAAATGGAGGATAGACCTTTGAAATGCGGGACGGACCCTTTGAAGATGCGGGACGGACCCTTTGAAGATGCGGGATAGACCCTTGAAATGGAGGATAGACCTCTAAAATGCGGGACGGACCCTTTGAAGATGCGGGACGGACCCTTTGAAGATGCGGGACGGACCCTTGAAATGGAGGATAGACCTCTAAAATGCGGGAAACTGTAGCTGCCAAAGGACTTAGGCTACTGTTTACTGATGAAGAATAGTTGTGTGAATTGATTGGGATTATTATGGCTTCCCGAGCCGAAGAACCAAGCGATTAAAAGATTTGGGATAATCATTGCTAAGGCTTAGAGAGGAGTCTTGTCTCCTAGGCTTAAGGCTAGGGTTTAGAAAGGTATTTGTCACCTAGGCTTAAGGCTAGGGCTTAGAAAGGTATTTGTCATCTAGGCTTGAGGCTAGGGTTTAGAAAGGTATTTGTCACCTAGGCTTGGAGCTAGGGTTTAGAAAGGTATTTGTCACCTAGGCTTGGAGCTAGGATTTAGAAAGGTATTTGTCACCTAGGCTTGGAGCTAGGGTTTAGAAAGGTAGTCTAAACAAGGCAGTTTGAGCAGAAAGGTTATGGTTTAACTAGGCGAGGCCGAGTAAGTGTCTATGGCAGAAGGTGGGATTAGGTAAGTTTGATGTCCAGAGATAAGGGCCGAGTCATCTTGAGAGTCACAGAGATACGTTTTTGATAGATTTGAAGAGTTTGAAAATTTGTGGAGACCAAAGAGTGATTTTTGTAAACAAGGTACCAAGGAGGACAGTATTTTGAAAGCATGTTTATTTGATAAAGAGGCCTTATGATTAATCATGTTTCTAACTAACTCAAAGAGTTTGCCACATGCTGATCTTGATGACAAGGGATGCCCTTCATGCTAGATATGACTTCATTGGAGCTCCGATTTTTGTTAGAGCACATAGTCGACCCATTTTTGTTGAGGGGAGCCCCAATGTTTGATGAAGTGACCTTGGCGAAGTCCCAGTTGATGATGAATGGCGAAGCCCCATTTGATGATGCAAAGCAAACCTGAAGGGAATGGCGAAGCCCCAGTTGATGATGCAAAGCAAACACGAAGAGAGCACAGAGAGAACAGCTTAACAAAAGCCCCAGCTTGGAGAGATTCAATGCATCCCTATTTGCAGACAGAGTCATCTTGCGGCCACGGGGGCGACCCCTCGTTTCGAACAATGGTCAATCAGTCGCTGGACAAGACTCGGAAATGTATATGTGCAGGGGCGCATTTTTTCGAAGGTGGGAATGGATCCCGAGTTCGTGTATGACACTTTCGCTTTTGGGTTTGACTCTTTTGGGAGAGTATAAGCATCACAAGGTGTGGAAAAGTGTATGGAAGCCCCTGCAGACGAGAAGACAAGTGTTTGGCTCTATTTTCCTATGATGTAGAAAAAGAAGACTTGTCGAGACATTTGAAGAATTATTTTATTCGAATTATATCTTGATTGCTCGTGAATGGACCTCACCGATTGGTTTATCAAATTCCAATTATATAGGTAAACAAATGAATGTGTTTTGATTTGAAGGTGAAATCTGGCTTGTCTTTAGAAGGAGAAGGATGTTCCGTTGTTGCTTCTTTGCTCTGTTCGGTGGTAATTGTGGTGCGGGTTTGCCGTTGCATTGATCTCCTTCATGGGAAAGAATGAAAAATAGAAAAAAGATTGGGGTGGAAGAAAAGGTGGGAATTGGTGATTATAACCCAAAGATTTTTCATTCCTTCAAGTGAAGATTCTTTGTTCCTTTGTTCTCGCAAGCCGAGGGGAGTAGTCCCTGGCGCGTGTCTCCTTGCTTTTACCGGAGTGCCGCCGAGAGGCACGGATGCGAAGCCCCAGTGAGACTTTTGCGAGGCAGTGTTTGAGGAGTCGAATGAACAAATTTCAAGAATAGGACAAGTTCCCAAACTTTTGAGAGAATATGTAATATGCTCACGTAGGATAACAAGTGACTCAAAAATCTGAATATGCATTTCTTTTAAATAATCTTTTGAGAATGCCATCCGGTAGCGGTTGTAGCTGGGCTTTGGATTGCGATCGATCATTAGGTGATGATTAACATGACCTCTTAAAGTGAGAGGTCGGCCTTTGGGCCATTCTTTGAGAGGTTGGCTTGAGGATGTGTTTGGGATTTCTAAAGTGAAGGGATTTTCTTGTTGTTGCCTCTTCAGGACCTCTAAGAGTGAGGTTAACTTTGATTTTGGCAAGGTCAAGGGTGGTGATGGAATCCTCTAAAAGTGAGAGGATGGACTTTGGAATGAGTTTATGGGATTTGTCCAAGAGGGAATCTTTGTTGCTTCTTCTCGCGAGTTTGTTGTGGTTTCGGCGGGTAACTTGATCATGATAGGATCTTCACTCGACGTCTCATTTTCACAACCTTTGAGATGGGAGGTTCACTTCGGAGTGATGGAGGTTTTTTTTTTTTTTTTTTTAAACACCCTCTTATCGAAAAGCCTTCGGATTTGTTTGCTCGCGATAGCCCCTAGTGTATGCCTTAGGATGGTTTTACCTTTTCCCTCTTGGGTTTGGAGGTGGTCCCTTCGAGGGAGCCCCTTGTATGAGTTTCTTTTGCATTCCGCCTTTCTTGAGCTTGGAGGTGATTACTTCCTTTGTGAGTCGAGGAGCCCCTAGTATGGGCTTCTTCCTTAGGGTCTCAAAACTTGTCGATCTTGAAATGAAAGGGTATTATTTAGTGAGGATAAGGTTATGGCTTCCTATGGTGAGAGGTTTAAGCTTCAATCGCTACTGGATAGCATTCTCAAAAGAGTATTTAAAATAAATGCAAACTCAATTAACCGACTTATTAAGTAAGGCAGAATATATTCGGACCATAAGAAAGATATGTGAGCATATTCAATGAAAGCTTATCGATCGAATGGAAAATCGTAGGAGACGCGAGATTGGGGGTTGGTGAGCCCCAAGTTGATATTCATGCAGCACTTGTGAAGGATAGGAACAACTCCTTGCATCTTCTTTAAATTGCAGTGGCGTGAGCAGCTATTTTCTGATGATGAGCAACAACGGTCTTTGTGCTTGTCTTGACCATATGGAAAGGAGGTCAAATGGGGGTTTAAAATAAATGATCATATGGAAAGGATGTTTAAGTGGGGGAGAGTGTATTTGGGGAAGTGTAGGCTCGAGGGAGCATAGGGGGAGTGTACAAGGAGAGGGTCTGGCGATAATGTATGGAAAGTATATGGTGGAGTATGGGAAGAGTGTATGAGAGAGGGATGTATAGAGATGGTGTATATAAGGAAGGGTGAGTTGTTTACTCCAATCAAAGCATTCATTCATTGTTTACTTTATTAGCCGGTGGGTTAATCGGTGAGATTAGCAATCAAGTGATAATTATAAATAAAACAATTCTTCTTGAAAGTAATGCGAGATTATGTCTCAAGTCTAGAGAGAAAAGAAAGAAAGACTCTTTTATTATTGAAGCAACTAATCTAAAGTGGACATTACATATCAATGCCCAAAGTGGAAGTAAGAAAGACACACTAGAACCTACAAGGCTGAATGAATCTAAATCCTTCCTTGAAGTACGAGGGCTTCTTCATTAATGAGGCCTTAGGTCTTCCCTTGGTTGATCAAATTTTGAATCAAGCGTTTCGCCGCTTACATTTGTCGAGTGGTATGCCCAATGTACTTGTGGTATACGCAAAACTTGGATGTATCCAAGTCTAGATCTCGGAGTTAATAGGCTTGTAATTCTCGAGCGGCTTGATCAAACTCTTTTCCACCAAAATGTCGAAGAACTCACCCACAGGCATTCCTAAGTCATCAAAATGTTCCTTGTTGATCTCCTTCTCGGGTATTGGTGCCTTTCGTTGGTTGGTAGCCACAGCAGGCATCCTGAATGAGACATTCTGATGTGTTGGACCATAAGTGGGACAATAAGCATGTGGATGATAGGGACTACGGAATTGCACGGGAGGAGGATCTCTTCTCAAGCACTCGTGAATGCAAGACAAATGGTATTGCTCAATTTCATGCATGTCTTTGAGGAGGTTGATCACTCCCAACCTTATGTCTGAGACTTCTTTAAGGGCTCCAATGCTTTTCTCCATAGACATGATGCGAGTGCAGCCAGAACATACGGCGAGTCAAACCAATGAATTGAATTAGATTCATAATTAATCTTAAGGCATCTTCGAGAAAATAGTTGATCTCCACAATTTGAGAGTTTGACCGGGCTGAAGTTGCCTACGTAACCCTTACCATTTAAGATATGAGTCTTAGGTCACCGTAGTTCGAGGGGGGCCCCGATTGATGATACAACCAGGGTTAAGTTTAGAGAAATAGAGAGGATGAATGTAAAAGAGTCCGTTTGGTGAAAAAGGGAGAGGAAGATGACTCGATCCTTGGTCAAATATAAGTGAGGGTTATCTAGATGAGCTAATCGGACTTGGTAAGTTGGCTTAGGTAGGCCCTAGATGGTGGTTTGATCTATATGGGTCGAGAGAGGATTGGCCTTGGTTGGTCTGTGGCTGAAGGGTGCTAGAGATAAAGGATCTAAACTATGGATGGTTTTAAGGCTAAGGGAGCAGACTTTGGAAGATTCAAGAGATGAGAGGTAGAACTTTGAAGGGTCCTAACTTGTAGACCATGGGAGTCTAAGGTAGAGGAGTGGACCATGGATGGTCCAAGAGACGAGAGTGGACCTCGAAGAGTCTCAGGTGGAAGGGTGGACCTTTAATGGTCCTAGATAGAGAGAGTGGACCTCGAAGGGTCCTAAATTGAGGAGTGGACCTTGAATGTTCTAAGATTGGGAGAGTGGACTTAGTATAGGAAGAGCACAACGAAGGGTCAAAGAGTGGACCTTGAACGGTCCAAGATAGAGAGACTGGACCTAGGGTGATCCGTAGTAGAGGGTGTGGACCTTGAAGGGTCCAAGAGATGAGGAGTGGACCTTGAATGGTCCAAGATTGGTAGACTGGACCTAGGGCGGTCCAAGAAGAGAGTGTGGACCTTGAAGGGTCCAAGAGATGAGGAGTGGACCTCGGAGGGTCCTAGAAATGGAGAGTGGACCTCGGAGGGTCCTAGAAATGGAGAGTGGACCTCGGAGGGTCCTAGAAATGAAGAGCGGACCTCGGAGGGTCCTAGAAATGAAGAGCGGACCTCGAAGGGCCCTAGAAATGAAGAGCGGACCTCGAATGGTCCTAGATTGGGAGAAGGGACCTAGTAAATGAAGAGCGGACCTCGAAGGGTCCTAGAAATGAAGAGCGGACCTCGGAGGGTCCTAGAAATGAAGAGCGAACCTCGGAGGGTCCTAGAAATGAAGAGCGGACCTCGGAGGGTCCTAGAAATGGAGAGCGGACCTCGGAGGGTCCTAGAAATGGAGAGCGGACCTCGGAGGGTCCTAGAAATGAAGAGTGGACCTCGGAGGGTCCTAGAAATGAAGAGCGGACCTCGGAGGGTCCTAGAAATGAGGAGCGAACCTCGGAGGGTCCTAGAAATGAGGAGCGGACCTCGGAGGGTCTTAAAAATGAGGAGTGGACCTCGGAAGGTCCTAAAACCTCGGAAGGTCCTAAAAATGAGGAGTGGACCTCGGAAGGTCCTAAAAATGAGGAGCGGACCTCGGAGGGTCCTAAAAATGAGGAGCGGACCTCGGAGGGTCCTAGAAATGAGGAGCGGACCTCGGAGGGTCCTAGAAATGAGGAGCGGACCTCGGAGGGTCCTAGAAATGAGGAGCGGACCTCGGAGGGTCCTAGAAATGAGGAGCGGACCTCGGAGGGTCCTAGAAATGAGGAGCGGACCTCGGAGGGTCCTAAAAATGAGAAAAATGAGGAGCGGACCTCGGAGGGTCCTAGAAATGAGGAGCGGACCTCGGAGGGTCCTAAAAATGAGGAGCGGACCTCGGAGGGTCCTAAAAATGAAGAGTGGACCCTCCGGACCTCGGAGGGTCCTAAAAATGAAGAGCGGACCTCGGAGGGTCCTAGAAATGAGGAGCGGACCTCGGAGGGTCCTAGAAATGAGGAGCGGACCTCGGAGGGTCCTAGAAATGAGGAGCGGACCTCGGAGGGTCCTAGAAATGAGGAGCGGACCTCGGAGGGTCCTAGAAATGAAGAGCGGACCTCGGAGGGTCCTAGAAATGAAGAGCGGACCTCGGAGGGTCCTAGAAATGGAGAGTGGACCTCGGAAGGTCTTAGAAATGAGGAGTGGACCTCGGAGGGTCCTAAAAATGAAGAGTGGACCTCGGAAGGTCTTAAAAATGAAGAGCGGTTAAGCATTTTATTTACAAAAAAGCCCTCTATTTTATAGAACCTACTCTTGGTTGGAAGGGATACCCCTTTTTCGCAACTAACTAAAGGTCCTAAAGTGGTGGATCCTAACGACTAACCGTCTCATATAGACATTTAAGATGATATTTATGGAAAGTACTACAGACCTATGATAAGACAAGATCTTTTAACAAGCACTCGACCTTACATGGCACATCCTTTTAAAAGGAAATCAAATTTTTGTGCTCTTTATTCTCTCTATAGATCTTGAGATATCACTGATTCGTAGTGACTTAACATAAAGACCTTATTAATTGTCTACATGAAAAAGCTAGTCAAACCAACCGGTCACAAGGAGTGTATTCTTAGCAAAGTGGGTGACACAAGGGTTAGATTTCAGGCTCCCACCGTGCAGCCGAAGCGCACTGATGAGTGGATGGCCAAGTGAGACTCGGAAGGGAGGCAACATGATCACCACACTTCCCGCACTTTGGCTTCTCCGAAGGGTTAAAGGGTGTCTGTGCAGTGTGACACGGACTCTAGTGGTAGTGTGAGGTAAAAAGTCTAATTCTTTTTAAGGAAAAAAGAGAAAGATTTTTTTTATGAGATGCATGCATGCAATGCAACAGTTAAGAATAGGAGAAAAAGAAAAAGGAAGTAAAATACAACACCATACAAGAAAACGAAAGTCTGACCCACTTAGTTTGAAAAAGATTTCAAAGCAGTCCCCAGCGGAGTCGCCACTGTGAATACCCCGTCCCGATGCAACGCGCATTCGGAAGTTTGAAATAAATAATTATATAAAGTCGGATCGAAATAGGATATTCATTTAGTGACACTCGATTTAAACCATATTAAAATATTAGTTTAATTTTGAGAGTCGCCACGCCACTTTGATATAGCCCAAAGCTTTGAAAAAAGGCTAAACATGTAATTGGGTTCGGGGGTCAAGTTACAACAGAAGAAGAAACGCTATCACTCCTATTGCCCGACGGATCGGTCTTTCTAGCATGTGGGGTGTTGGTTGTGTGCGGTGTTTACAGGAATAGATAGAAGAAACGGGATCATGCATAAGGAGGAGGGGAGAGAAAGAATTAATTGATGATCACACCCTAGAACCTTTGAGTTAGGCCCTCGGAAGGTGCACTAATCAACGTTCATCCTTGGGGGATTGTTGATCATGGGATAATTATAACTAAGGTGGAAGGAAAGAAATAGTTCCTAGATCCATTGGGTTTTCTTGGGCGAAACCTTAGATCATCCTCGGCTATACATAATTAAATATATTAAAACAACCCTAAATCTAGCATATAGGACATAGGCAAGAAATAAAGTGATTAAAATACACTAAGCATGCAATAAATAATAATAAAGACAATAATAATAAAGAACAACAATATTAAAAAGAGTCTTACCAATTGTAGCAAGACTTTGGGGTCGAATCTTGGCGATTCGAAGAGAATAAGAAGAACTGTGGGTGAAACAAGTGTAGTCTCGTTTCTCCCGTATGAAATTGTGTGTGAAAGTAGGGAGCCGGGCACCTCTATTTATAGTGTTTCGGTAATTGGGCTGGACCGAAATAAAGGGTCGATCGGCCCTAAAAATAAGGTTCGATCGGCACAAAATAAAGGGTCGATCGGCCCTAAAAATAAGGTCCGATCGGCACTAGGAATTAGGTTCTGGCGGCGTAAAGCTTATCTCCACAAAGAGCCGATCGGCATAAGTAGAGAGAAGGGCCGATCGGCCAATTCTAAGCTTGGCCCAGATGGCCCCAAATCTTTGCTGCACCTTGGCCCAAATGCTACAACTCTCGGCCGACCATCCCCTTTGCAATGGCCCTACAGTGCTCGGCCATGAATTGGTTTGGCCAGCCAACTTGCAACAATTGTATAATTAGTTATTCGTTTCGTCCCGCGATCTTCTCGTTGCATTTTGGCCACTTTAATGACTTCTTTTGCACTTTGCTCTTTGGAATTTTATCTTTCATTTAATCCCAGGAATTTTTATATATCAAATTCGTCCAAAATTTCCATATTTCCCGTTTAGTCCCTGAATTTTCCATAAATTCCAATTTGGTCCAAAAAACTTCCAAGTGCCAATTTAGTCCCAAATTTTCCCGAATTGCGCTTCAGTCCCTGTACTCATTAAAACACTTTTTTCGGACCGGGTACTAACACCTCTAAACCTACCCATTTCATAACCTAAGCCCCGAACTCAAATCTCTTTCAAAATGGTTTTCCTATGTTTCCAAACGAATAATATAGGTGGCGACTCAAAAAGATGAAAAGATGAAATTTTCTCACAACGCTACACAACCCTGTTTTTTGCCTAGACCACCCTTCTCAAGGTTTTTAGCCTAGCTGGGCATTACTTTTGTTTGCACTATTTTTCTTTTTTTTTCTCTGTTTTTTTTATCATTATTATTATTTTTTCCTTTTTTTTATTTTAGACATAGTACCGGCGAAGCTTGTCACCGTTGATCGGGTGAACAAAAGGATTGCCGTCTAGGTCTGTGAGCTTCATTGCTCCTCCCGATAGTATCTTCTGCACCACATAGGGGCCAATCCAAACGGGTTCCCATTTTCCCAAAGGGTTGTCTCTGGTAGGGGGCTTAACTTTCAGAACCATATCACCCTCTTTGATGTCTCTGGTCTTGACCTTTTTGTCGAATGCCCTGGCCAGTCGTCTCTAGTAGGCTCGGGTATGTTCCATGTCCTTTAGTCTCCTTTCATCAAGTAGGGCCAGCTCATCATGCCGGATACGCAACCATTCTACTTTATTGACCCCATTTTCCTGGAGGACCCATAGTGATGGGATTTCTAACTCTACTAGCAGTACTGCTTCCATCCCGTAGGTCAGGGCGAAAGGGGTTTCTCCTGTGGCTGTTCTAACAGACGTTATTTAGCCCCAGAGTGCCAGATACAACTTTTCGGGCCAATCACGACGGTGGGTGGCCATTTTTCAGATGATTCTTTCGAGCGTCTTATTGGCAGCTTCTACTGCTCCATTGTTCTGAGTCCTGTACGGGGATGATTTGTGGCGAGTGACTCTGAACTCTGACAGCAATCTATCACAGTCTCCTTCAAAGTGCGTCTCGTTATCGGAGATGATCTCATTTGGTACCCCATATCTGCACATGATGTTTTCTTTGATAAACTGGGCCACTTTCTTGGAAGTGAGGACCTTATAGGACTTTGCTTCTACCCATTTTGTGAAGTAGTCCACTACCACTAACACAAATTCATGCCCATTGCTTCCAGCCGGAGCTATCTTCCCTGTTACGTCAATACCCCAAGTTGCAAACGGCCAAGGAGTCGTCATGCAGTATAGGTCATGAGGCAGAAGGTGATTGAGGTTGGCAAACCGTTGGCATTTGTCGCACTCTCGAACATGCTGAACACAGTCTGTTTCCAAGGAAATCCAGTAGTAACCCATTCTGAGGATCACTTGCATCAATGCTCTGGAATTCATGTGAGGACCGCAGGGACCATTATGGACTTCACTCATTAGCTCTCTTTCCTTTTCTTTGGTGACACACAGGAGGAGTGGTCCTTGTTACCGTTTCTTATACAGATCGTCCCCTAGGATGACATAGTGAGAGGCCAGCCGCTTCAAGGCTTGCAAGCTTTTGGCTTTGATGCCTTCCCTAGGTATACCTTCTTCATCCCTAAAAGCTAACTCCCCATCTTTGAGGAACTAGTAAATTTGACTATACCAGGGTTCCTTGACAGGCTCAGGTACCAACTCTATCTTGCAACAGAAAGTCGGGGCTTCCCTTTTACCCACTCTGAATGGTTTTATTGCCTTTCCCTCGGGGATCTCTACCAATGAGGCTAGAGTAGCTAAGGCATCTACAAATCTATTCTTGTCCCTTGGCAAGTAGTGGAAGGTCACTTCTCTGAACTGCTCAGACAATTCTTCCATGTAGGCATGATACCTTTGGAGGTTAGGATCCACAGTCTTCCATTTGTTAGAGACTTGGTTGATGATTAGGGCTGAGTCTCCGTAGACTTCGAGTTCCTTAACATTTCTTTCTAGGGCAGCCTCCAAGCCAGCGATACAAGCTTCATACTCTGCAGCATTGTTTGTGACAGGAAAGTTCAACTTGACGGCTATCGGTGTATGCTCATCTTTCAGGTCTACCAGTAGTATTCCTATGCCATTTCCCCTTTTGTTAGAAGCTTCGTCAAAGAAAAGCTGCCATCGGTTCTCGGGCTCAACAACGAAGATCCCTTCATCTGGAAATTGGGGTTCAGGCCCTCGGTCTTCATTGCTAGGTAAATTTGCTAGGTGGTCTGACAGCGCCTGACCCTTAATTGCCTTTCTCGTCACATAGTTGATGTCATACTCCGCCAGGAAGAATGACCATTTTTCTAGGCGCATCGAAAGGGAAGGTTTGTCAAAGATATACTTGATGGGGTCCATTTTTGAGACCAGGTTCACAGAGTGGGCCTGCATGTAGTGCTTCAATTTACCGACTACCCAGACTAGTCCTGCACAAGACTTTTCACATGTCGAGTAATTGAGTTCACTCCCTTGCAGCTTCCGACTGACAAAGTAGATGTCATTTTCTACTCGAGAATCCTTCTTTTCCTGAGCCAGCATAGCCCCAACTGCCGTGTCAGTGACAGTGAGATAGAGCAGAAGAGGTTTCTATCCATGTGGGGGGCATAGTACTGGGTGATTTACTAGGTATGCCTTGATTTGGTCAAAGGCATCCTGGCATTCCGCATTCCATTCTGCATCAATGTTCTTCTTCATAAGCTTGAAGATGGGCTCACACATGGTAATCAGTTGATTGACGAAATGGCTGATGTACTGCAATTTGCCCATAAAGCTTTTGACATCTGTCTGGGTTCGGGGTGGCCTCATGTCCATTATGGCTTTTATCTTTCGGGGATCGGCTTCAATGCCTCGTTCTGTGACCATGTACCCAAGCACTTTTCCCCTTGTCACTCCAAAGGTGCATTTTGCAGGGTTCAGTCTCATGAAATGTTGTCTTAACCTCTCAAAGAACTTTCGCAGGTCGACAAAGTGCTGTCCATCCACACCTTTAGAGTGGATAATCATGTCATCGACATAGACCTCAATTTATTTGTGGATCATGTCATGAAAGAGTGCAGTCGCTGCCCTTTGATACTGTGAATGTGGTGCCCAAGATCGCGGCTTTCCTATTATTATTTATTATTTAGAAACCGCTTTCTCCTGTAAGGGGGATCACCGCCTCACATTTGTTTGGAAACATCCGGTTTAAATTGAAAAAACGGAGTCGCCACGCCATTTTGATTTCCTCAAAACTTTGAAAAAAGGATTTGGGTCCGAAGGTTAAGTTACCCCTTGGGAAGAACGGATCGTCATTCACCCAAGGAGCCTTGCCGAAGCAAGTCTTCCAAGATCCGATTTTCATGCTTGCCTTTTGTGTTTTCGTGTGTGGGATGTGTTTTTTGAAAAGGAGGGAATGTACCAAGTGGTCTTCCGGACGTATAAACCATGAGTTGGTTATCGCTCGGGATTCCTTGGATTTTTGATGTGTTAGGGACTTTGGTTCCATTCTCATCTTGGACTTATGATCATCATGACGAGACCTTGGGTCACATGTGATCAAGATAGGGACACCATTTTTATAGTCCAAGGACGAGACTCTTTAGAAAGGAATGACCTTTGCCCGTCAATCCTACATCTTGAGATGATTTGAGCTCTTTCAGGACATTTATGCTCGTTTCAAGTGATGATCGGAGATATGTGGCTCAAGTTCATCCTTTTCTAAAGGATAATCCGTTCATGGCATCTTTAAGTGGCGGAAATGATGTAAAGATAGGACCTTTACACCATTTCGCTCCAAGAGATGCTCCAAGTACCAAAGGGAACTAGGGGAGGGGTATAAAGATTGGATCTTTATACTCATCCTATGCCTTTTTGTGCCTTATGAAGGTCACTAGGCAATCCTAGGAGAGAGATCCAACCATGATGGACATGGGGAATGCATTTTAAGCTAAAGATGACATTTTTACACTAACATATGTAATGAACATGATGTAAGCTAAGACTGGAAATGAAAAGGAAGGACCTTTATGGTTTCCTATAACCTTTATGAACCTTTTAGGTGGACAATACTTGGAAACAAGGTCTATGAAAATGGGGAATGACATTCATGCATAAAGATGAAATTTTTATGGAAAAGATGACATTTTTATAGGCAAAGATGACATTTTATATGCAAAGGATGCTACTTTATATATAAAGATGACATTTTTATATGCAAAGGATGCTATTTTCACATCACCATGTGAGAGATCCACCCTAGAACAAGCCTTTTGAGGTCTTATTGTTCATCCTTGGGTTGGATTTTCCATGGATCCTATATGACAAAGGGGAATGGGGGTATATATGATCTACATGCCTAAAGATGTGATCTTTAATGACAATATATCAAATACCGAGCAAATATATGGAAATATGTAAAGCAAGGAGCAATATGACAAGTAATGACAAGTATATTTCAAGAAAAAGGGAGGAGAGGTTACCAATGGTGGTGTCCCTCTATCTCCTTGAAGTTTGCCTAGGGAAGGACCAACTTTTGAAGGGTTTTGAAGAGGGGGGGGAGGTATTTTTGGTTGCTCTCAGCTCTCTGTAAATTCGTGGTGGAATTTTGGCAGAGTAAGAATGCTGGAAATTCTATATAAAAATGAGTAGAGGAGGCCTCTATTTATAGGCACTCTGGTGATGGCTAATGAAGCCGTGCGGCTGTAACCCCAGGGCTAATGAGGCCGTGCGGTCTTATCCAGAGGTGACTCAGCTTATTTCTAGAACCATGCAAGGTGGCCTTCTAGAAGGTGTTTTCCAGCGAAGGACTACATGGAATTTTAATTCCTAGCAAGTCCTTTGCCCCTCGGAAGGTTTGGAAAAGTTCCCAAATTGCCCCTGAACTTTAGGAAAGTCCGGGGAATTGCCGGGAAACTTAATCGGAAGGCATGAGCCAGATTTGGGTACTTACAGAAGCCTCTCGTCAACGTCACTTGCAGGGCAAGTGGGGTTGTCGATAGAAAAGGATCCAATCTGGCGAACTCCCGAGACGGATTGGGTGACCAAGGTGGTCGAGTGGCCGAACCTTTGGAAGGCTACCTACGTATCCCGGAGGAATCAAGCCAGGTCATAGTTCGAAAAAGATCCACTGGGTAAAGGGGTGTCATATGTGACGAATTGGCTGAACCTAAAGTAGGCTACCTACGTATCCCAGAGGAATCAAGCCAGGCCGTAGTTCGGGAAAGTTCCACTGGGGAATGGCGAAGGGAAACTGGTCTCTTGCCGGAGAAATAGAAGGGAAAGTGACCTAGGAGGTCAAGTGACTGATCCTACTGGGGATACACTAGATGAAGGAAGTGACCAATATGGTCTGATATCTGGACCTTATGAGGGGCTAATTCACCACTGAGGAATGATGAAGGAAGAGGGTGACCACTGCGGTCGAATAGCTGGACCTTCATGAAAGGCTCATGCACCACTAAGGAGTGATGAATGAAGGGTGACCATTGTGGTCGGATGGTCGGACCTTTATGAAAGGCTAATGCACCACAAAGGAGTGATGAATAAAAAGGGTGACCAATATGGTCAGATGGCTGGACCTTTATGAAAGGCTCATGCACCACTAAGGAGCGAGACATGAAAAGGGTGACCAATGTGGTCGGATGACTGGACCTTTATGAAAGGCTACCTACGTATCCCGGAGGAATCAAGCCTTGGTCATAGTTCAAGTCTCACTAGATAGTTAGGAACAGTGTCTAGGATCCTTGAGGTTTTGACGATTAATGGAGGAGTCACCTGATTTGACAATTAATGGAGGTTGTCACCTGATTTGACAATTAATGGAGGTTGTCACCTGATTTGACAATTAATGGAGGTTGTCACCTAATTTACAATTAATGGAGGTTGTCACCTGATTTGACAATTAATGGAGGTTGTCACCTAATTGACAATTAATGGAGGTTGTCACCTAATTTGACAATTAATGGAGGTTGTCACCTGATTTGACATTTAATGGAGGTTGTCACCTAATTGACAATTAATGGAGGTTGTCACCTAAAGGAACTAAAGCTTACGTTGCCATCGAGGAGATAGAGGTAGCTAAAGTTTGGAAAACTTGAGCGTACTTCACTATCTATGAGATAGAGGTAGCTAAAGTTTGGAAAACATGAGCGTACTTCACTATCTATGAGATAGAGATAGCTTAAGTTGGGAAACTTGAGCGTACTTCACTGTCTATGAGATAGAGGTAGCTAAAGTTTAGAGAAACTGAAGCGTACTTCACTATCTATGAGATAGAGGTAGCTTAAGTTGGGAAACTTGAGCGTACTTCACTATCTATGAGATAGAGGTAGCTAAAGTTTGAAGAACTTGAGCGTACTTCACTATCTATGAGATAGAGGTAGCTAAAGTTGGGAAAACTTGAGCGTACTTCACCATCTGTGACATAGAGGTAGCTAAATTTTGGAAAACTTGAGCGTACTTCACTATCTATAAGATAGAGGTAGCTAAAGTTTGTAGAACTTGACAATTCGGAGGATGTCACCTAACGTTTATTCCGTTATAACGGAAGTAACGGAGGCGAATCGGGAGGAAAGTTTATTCTCCTTAGAGATAACGGGTATCCTTGGGAAACAACGTTATTCTGGTTAAGAAATAACGGGAGTGATATGCCTAAGTGGAAAGTCTAGGGGCAAAGATGTAATTTCTGCTCAGAGCAAATGAGGCCGCCCGGCATGTGATAAGGGAAAAAGAAGTCGTACGGCTTGGAGTTTATTTTTACCAGATTATTTAAACTGGATTTGAACGGGCAAACAGCATTGCTGTTTTGCTTGTGCCGAGGAAGAGGGAGAGAGATAATTTTCAAAAAAATTTCAATTCTCTTGCTTTATTGGCTTAGGATGGATCCGGAAGGGAACCCAGTACCTAGGCAAGCACGGAGGAACATATCGGAAGCTGCCAGGAGGAGGAGGAAGGAGCTTGTTCGAACGGAGAGGAAGTATGACTTCAACACGCCTCCATCTGAGCTTTATCCCGGTAGGGGAGAACACAAATCTACAAAACCTCAATCTGTTGGGGTAAGAATTCTTGATTTGCTTGATTTTATCAATTTTTGATTGAATTTTGATTGATTTAGGACTTGACCCGATTTTTCGAATTTTCCTATGAATTTTGTTGATGACTTTAGGAGTTTGATGATTAACCTATGAGGCTAAGGGGATAAATGAACATGCATGTGTGATTTATTTGAAAAATAATGAGAATGACTCGTTTTTTGAAAATAAAGTAAGAAAAATAATGTCTAAAATGTGACGGAGTCCTTGCATGTGCTAGAACTAGGTCAATTCCTGATCATGGATGGGAAAGCAAGATTTTGGACGTTGAAAAGGATTCATGCATGCCATTTTGAAAAAATTAATGCTTATGTTCAAGGAATTTTGAAAATTGGAAATTTGTACTTAGGAGAGCAATATGATTGACATGACGTGTTTCAAATAATGAAGGACACGTTTTCTAGGCAAAGAATGCTAGAAATCTCTTATGAATGCTTTTCTTTGAAAATATGTGCACATTTTGAATATATGCATGCTTTTGAGATGTGATGAAGGACTGACACATTTTTTGTTATGTTTTCCTACAGGAGAACAAGTCGAGGGGACCTTCTGAGGTGGCTGTGAAGCTATGGGACAGAATGCCCAACTTTGAGAAAGATGGGGTGAACCCCAAGCAGCTTGTGATGGCTACTGGCCTTGATTTGTTTATTGATGCTATCCGCAGAGGCATTCATGTGACCTCTAAGAGCAAGGGGCTAGTCCAGGCCCTCTCGGAGTTCTGGTGGGACACCACCCACAGCTTTCATCTCAGCTGGGGGGAGATCACGGTGATGCCAGCCGACTTTACTGCTATTACAGGCTTGCAGTTCACTGGGAGGCCTGTGACTTGGAGAGACCACATTACTGCGGAGGAGTTTAGAGCTTTGGTTGGGTTTGACCTTCGTCCTAAGGGGCTTAGGATGGAGACGAGGAATGTGGAGGTGGCAGTCCTGGAGTGCATGCAGGGGTTTGCCGCCAACGAGGTGACTGCCCACCAGCTCGCGAGAGCTTTCTTGTGGTTGATGCTATCAGTCACCATCTTTGCCAACTTTGGGACACTGGCTATGCTGTGCCTGCTTGACTCTCTAGAGAACTTGGATGAGGTTGGGATGGTCTCTTGGGGTGAGGCCTGATTGGCTGAGCTTTATTTCACCTTGGATATGTACAGCCGGAACAAGGGTGCTTATATGGATTGCTTTTATTTTGCGCTTGAGGTAGTCTCGCTTTCTTTTCTCTCTTTTACTCTTCTGTCTTGAGATTTTTATGAGAGAAATGACCCTTTTGTCTTGAACATGCAGGTCTGGTTTTGTGAGGTTATTGGGTTCTTTCCTTGGAACCAATAGAGTGATCCGGAGATCTTCCCGGCCATGATTCGTTGGAGGGGAGATGCTAGAGACAAGTTTACCGGAAAGACCCGGATCACTTTTGACTACAAGATGGTGAGACCGATCATCAACAGGGATGGACATGATGGGGTTGACTTCTATCCGTGGGGGAGGTACCCGGAGGTTCTGCTAGGGGATTCCGTGGAGGTGACAAGGCATAGGAGGTGGTTGACGGGCTTGACATGTGATGTCATTTACTTGGGGGATCATTTTTCTAGGCAGCATGGCCATGTCCCTCCTTTGGACGCCATCACACCTCACGATCCTCCAGCTCGCATGCTGCAGCCTAGGGACTGGTCGACGGATGATATAGCGAGGTATCAGGCCGGTGTGGCGGCCGTGGAGTATTTTGACTTGGCTACCCCGTATGCCACCTTCATGGAGCAACGGTTGAGGACGTCACAGAAGCTAGTGAAGCTGGCTGTCACTCAGGGGTACGGGGAAGCTGAGCCTACTGACCCGCCTATGCCTCCTGCTCATCTCTCCTATGTGGTCAACGGGGTACCGAGGAGGTTTATGATACCTGTCCCTGACACGAGGGAGCCCCGGTATACTCTGCCGCCTGACAGCACTGTAAGTATCTCTAGGCTCTCTTCCCTTTTCTGGATTTCTTTGCTTTCTGCAATTTTGAACCTTTCTTGAGATATTCTGAGTTTTTCTTCTCTTATCTCTCAGGTTCCTGCTCGTTCCTATGACAGCTTGGTGCGGCAAAATAGGGGCTGGAAGGACGTGTGCCGGTCCCTTATGAGGAAGTTGGCCTGTGCTTCCAGGGCGGGGACGAATGTGCAGGAGCCCGTGCGCAAAAGAAGGCACGTTGGGAGCACTGCCTCTGCCTCGTCAGCCTCAGAGTATGCGACCTCCTCTACCAGTGCTATGCCTCAGGGGCAGGGACCCAATACCAGCATCCTGGAGCAGCTGCCAGAGTACGAGCATGTGAACGTGAACCTTTCGGACGTGAGTGACGCCGAGGACTTGATGAAGGATCCTAGCTTCTACGAGATAAGCAGCGACGAGGAGTCGGAGGCTTAGGATTCCTTAGGGACTGATCTAGGAGCAAGAAAACAGACAATGAACAATTTTTATGCACATTTTATTTGTTTTTCGTTTTATTTGGGCGTCGATGGGGCGAAAACAATGTATTACTCTTTTATTTGCTTTTCTAACTTATGCTTTATGAGTTTGCATATTACTTGAGCCTCGGGGCTGCTTTTTTGCTTGGAAATGGGGCTGAAACTGGGCCAAAACGGTTTATGATGGTGTATAACTGCATGGATGGCATTTGAATATGTTTTTGTACAGGTTTCATTGAGAAAGTGGGGTGAGAACTCCACTTGGGCAGCAGCTAGAGCTGCTACAGATTTTTTTTCTGCAGAAGGCAAATGAAGCCGTCCGGCCAGGTCTTGAGGCAAATGAAGCCGTGCGGCTGGAAGTTCTGTCTGAACTGGTTTTTTTCAAAATAAAACCAAGGCTTAGCCCTTTCATTTCATTTTCACCCTAGACTTGTCCCAACTGATCCCAGAGCATGTTTTTGACCAAAAGACATCAACTTTGATCACCTTGCAATGGAGAAACCCGTCAGATTGCAAAAGAGGAAGAGGGATTATTTTCTGTCTGATTTTCAATCTTGGATGAGGCATAACTTTCAATCCAACAAAAGGCTGTTTGATATCACATTCAAGATCAAATCTTTATGGCATTTGAAGGATCTCCCGCCCGATTGGGACCTTTTGAGGGCCACGGCGAGGTTTTGGGACGTCCGGAGACATGTTTACTGCTTTTCTTACAATGAGCTCGTCCCAACTTATGAAGACTTCCGAGCATTGATTGGGGGTCCAGAAATTGAGGTCGTGTCGATTCCTCTGATCGGAGACGTTCCAGTGGCAGTAAAGCTGGCATCTTTTCTGCAAATCTTTCTGGGAGAGGCTGAGGGGATGATGGTAGCCCCTGATAGGATTGACCTTTCTGATATCCCGGGCAGGTTTGGATTTCTGAATATGGCTACGACCCTTGTGGCTATAGATGCCTTTATTCTCTGCGTGTTCTCATCTCTGTTCACTGCTGAGTCGGTAGGGGTCTGCCATGGTGGCCTTTTGGATATGGTCAGGGATTGTAGGGCTGGGAAAGATATTATCCCACTGGTTTTGGGTGATACCTTTCATGGCATCGACAGGATGGCTAGGGGAGACCATTTCATGAGGTCTGGGAGCCCGGCGGTGCTGACTTTGTGGCTGCAGGAGAGGCTTGGGGCTTTGCCGGGGGCTTCGCCTACTCAGTGCCCTTGGGTGATTTCCCAGAGGGGTGCACCTAGGCAACAGGATCAGGGTGGTTGGGAGCTGATGATGGCTCGGCTATCTACCTCTGACATTCACTGGTGGGTACCTCATTAGATGCTGCAGACTCGGAGGACGTTTCAGGAGTCCTACATAGTGAGGGTTTTGGGGCTCTCTTGGTCATCCTTTTACATACCCTGCTTGGTATCCAGGCAATTCAGGGCATTACAGGAGCCGTTGGACGATTGGGAGGACATCCGTACCATGGATGTGGTGCCTTTGGACATGAGGAATCCAGCCAGCTTCTTATTCTTCTCGAAGGCTTGGACATACACTACTTTCCCACCCAGGGCCATTCTCAAGTGCAAGAAGAGTACCATCTTGACCACGGCCTACTTGGACTGGTATGAGAGGGAGATGGGAGCGACTCAGGTCATTTTGGGAGAGAGACGTCAGGCTTTATTGGGGGCTGACTGCGACTCAAGTAGGACTCTGAGGGAAACTGAGGCTAAGGCTAGTCGCCATAACCTGTCAGGTGACCATATTAGGGATATGGAGGCTCGGTATGAGAGGCTTTCGGAAGTCGCTCTCTTGACTGAGGCTCAGAGGGAGGAAGTGCGGACTCGTGCCCGGGTAGAGAAGGCACTTATTGACATGGGTTTGATGGAGGCTCCAGTGAGGATACCTGAAGTTGGGATGAGGGAGATCAACATCTTAGAGAAGAAGAGGAAGAACACTCGACGAGGTCGAGGTAAAGGGAAGAAGACCAAGGAAGACCCAGTGAATGACAACTGATAGGTCTTTTCTTAGGATTCCCTTATTGCCATTTGCAAACACAGTAGTTTATTAGGCCTTTTATTCTATTTTAGATCTTTGTAGTAGGTTAGCAGTGTCCAGAGTAGACCGTGCTTGAACTCATCAAGAAGTTTTTAACTTGTAATTAACAAGAGATATTTATCTTAGAAATTATAAGACACATTTCACGGAAACTTAGATGTCTTATTTATTGTTTAGACCGAACCATTGCTGGCTGCCTACGTTCCCCTTTTACAAGAAAGACTAAGGGGCTCAGGTCTTCGTAGTTCATTCTGGTGAACTATCGGGATTTTTGTTCTTTTGGTCTTTTTCTTCTTTTTTTTATGTGAAGCCCTATTTTTTTGCCTAGAATGCCCTTTTTGGGTTTTCAGCCTTGCTGGGCATTACTCTTTTGCACTAAGATTTTTTTTTTTCTTTTTTTTTCTTTATGTGCAACCCTGTCTTTTGCCTAGACCGACCGCCCTTTTTGGGGTTTTCAGTCTAGCTTGGCATTACTCTTTTTGCACTAAAAATTTTTCTTTTTTTTTCTTTTTTTTCTTTTATTAATTTTTTTTAGACATAATACCTGCGGAGCTTATCACCGTTGACTGGTTGGACAAAGGGATTGTCGTCCAGGTCTGCCAGTTTCATTGCTCCTCCTGATAGTATCTTCTGCACCACATACGGGCCGATCCAAACGGGTTCACATTTTCCCAGGGGGTTGTCTCTGGTAGGGGGCTTCACCTTCAACACTAGGTCACCCTCTTTGATGTCCCTGGCCTTGACTTTTTTGTCAAACACCCTGGCCATTCGCGTCTGCTAGGCTCGGGTGTGTTCCATGGCTTTTAGCCTTCTTTCGTCGAGCAGGGCCAACTCATCGTGCCGGCTGCGCAGCCATTCTACTTCATTGACACTGTTTTCCAGGAGGACCCTTAGTGACGGGATTTCCAACTATACTGGCAACACTGCTTCTATCCCGTAAGTTAGGGCAAAGGGAGTTTCTCCCGTAGCTATTCTGACAGACGTTCTATAGCCCCAGAGTGCCAGGTGCAGCTTCTCAGGCAAGTCACGACCACGGGTGGCCATTTTTCGGATAATCCGCTCGAGCGTCTTATTAGCAGCTTCCACGGCTCCATTAGTCTGAGGTCTGTATGGGGATGACTTGTGGCGAGTGACTCTAAATTCTGACAGTAATCTATCGCAATCCCCTTCAATGTGCGACCCGTTATCTGAAATGACCTCATTGGGCACCCCATATCTACACATAATGTTTTCTTTGATGAACTGGGCCACTTTTCTGGAAGTGAGGACCTTGTAGCACTTGGCCTCTACCCACTTGGTGAAGTAGTCAACTGCCACTAACACGAATTCATGCCCATTGCTTCCTGCCGGGGCTATCTTTCCTATCACGTCAATACCCCAAGTTGCAAACGGCCAAGGAGTCGTCATGCAGTACAGGTCATGAGGCGGATGATGATTGAGGTTGGCAAACCGTTGGCATTTGTCACACTGTCGGACATGCTGGACACAGTCTGCTTCTATGGAAATCCAGTAGTAACCCATTCTGAGGATCACTTGCATCAATGCTCTGGCATTCATATGAGGACCGCAGGGACCATTTTGGACTTCGATCATCAACTCTCTGGCCCTTTCTTGGGTGACACACAGGAGGAGTGGTCCTTGGTACCGTTTCTTGTACAGGTCGCCCCCTAGGATGACATAATGTTAGACCAACCGTTTCAGGGCTTGCAAGCTCTTGGCTTTGATGCCTTCCTTTGGTCTACCTTCTTCGTCTTTGAAAGCTGACTCTCCTAAACTGGTAAATCTGACTGTACCAGGGTTCCTTGAAAGGCTCGAGTCCCAAGTTTACTTCACAACAGAAAGCCGGGGCTTCTCTTCTACCCACTCTGAAGGGTTTTATTGCCTTTTCCTCGGGGATCTCTACCAGTGAGGCTAGAGTAGCTAAGGCATCTGCAAATCTGTTCTTATCCCTTGGCAGGTAATGGAAAGTCACCTCCCTGAACTGCTCAGTCAACTCTTCCATGTAGGCATGATACCTCTGAAGATTGGGGTCTACAGTCTTCCACTTGTTGGAGACCTGGTTGATGATCAAGGCTGAGTCTCCATAAACCTCGAGCTCCTTGACATTCCTTTCTAAGGCAGCCTCTAAACCAGCAATGCAAGCTTCGTACTCGGCGACATTGTTCGTGGCAGGGAAGTTCAACTTGAGGGCTATGGGCGTGTGCTCATCTTTTAGATCGACCAGTAGCATTCCTACACCGTTTCCTCTTTTGTTAGCAGCTTCGTCAAAGAATAACTGCCATCGATTCTCAGGCTCAACTACAAAGATCCCTTCATCTGGGAATTGGGGTTCAGGCCCGCGGTCCTCATTACTAGGGAAGTTTGCCAGATGGTCTGATAGCGCTTGACCCTTGATTGCCTTTCTCGTCACATAGTTGATGTCATACTCAGCTAAGAAGAATGACCACTTTACTAGGCACATCGAGAGGGAAGGCTTGTCAAATATGTACTTGATGGGGTCCATTTTCGAGACCAAGTTCACAGAGTGGGATTGCATGTAATGCTTCAGCTTACCGACTACCCAGACTAGTCCTGCACAAGTCTTTTCACATGATGAGTAATTGAGCTCACTTCCCTGCAGCTTTCGGCTGACAAAGTAAATGGTGTTCTCTACTCGAGAGTCCTTCTTCTCCTGAGCAAGCATAGCCCCAACTGCCATATCAGTGACAGTGAGATAGAGCAGAAGAGGTTTCTGTCTATGTGGGGGGCATAGCACCGGAGGATGTACTAGGTACGCCTTGATTTGGTCAAAGGCATCTTGGCATTCCTCAGTCCATTCTGTGTCTGCATTCTTCTTCATGAGCTTGAAGATGGGTTCGCACATGGTAGTCAACTGGTTAACAAAACGGCTGATGTACTGTAGTTTGCCCATAAAGCTCTTGACTTCTGTCTGGGTTCGAGGTGGCCTCATATCCATAATGGCTTTGATCTTTCGGGGGTCGACTTCAATGCCTCACTCCGTGACCATATACCCAAGCACTTTTCCCCTTGTCACTCCAAAGGCGCATTTGGCAGGGTTTAGTCTCATGGAATGCTGTCTCAACCTCTCAAAGAACTTTCGTAGGTCAATAAAGTGTTGTCCATCTTCGCCTCTGGAGTGGATTATCATGTCGTCGACGTAGACCTCAATCTCCTTGTGGATCATGTCATGAAAGAGTGCGGTCGCTGCCCTCTGATATGTAGCCCCGACATTCTTAAGCCCAAATGGCATAACTGTATAGAAGTACGTTCCCCACGGTGTGGTGAAGGCTGTCTTTTCTTGGTCCTCCTCGGCCATTTTGATCTGGTTGTAGCCAGCAAAGCCATCAACGAAGGATTTGACTTCGTAGTTAGCAGCCAAGGCCCACCGTAATGTCTATGTTTGGCAAGGGATAGTCGTCTTTGGGGCTGGCCTTGTTTAGATCCCGGAAATCAACACAGCAGTGCACCTTCCCATTGGCCTTAGTCACAGTTACAATGTTGGATAGCCATGTCAGATATTTGATGACTCTGATGAATCCTACCCGCAGTAGCTTCTCAATCTCTTCTTTGACCTGTAGAGACCACTCAGGCTTGATCTTTCTCGCTCGCTTTACCGCTTAGCATCTCGGTGCTAGAGGGATTCTCAGGCTCTACAATCGAACCTGTCTAGCCCCTAAGATATCCTCGTATGACCATTCAAACACGTCCATGTATTCTCTCGCAGATTGACCTCGGGCCTGTCCTGCTCAACCCCTAGAAGAAGTTTCCAATCTGTGTCTCTTTAGGTTCTTCGACAGTATCCAAGTTAACACTTGTCAAAACCTCATCGGCAGCTTGGGCCCGGATTTCCTCTTTTTCTGTAACCTGCTTAAAGATTTCTTTAATGTATTGTTCGTTTAGTGTGTTTGCATCTTGTTCAAATGATTCATTATTAACTGTTGTTAAGTTTTTAATTAATTTATCATTTGTTAAGTTGGCAATAAGGGGATACTCAGAAAGATCTGTCATTTCATTCAAAGCGAAAGGAAAGATGACATTGGCTACATATTCATAATCCTTAGGCGTGAGGCCTTCGGATGACTCGGAGGACTGGAACTCAAAGATTCCTGACTCAACTGCATGGATGACAGTGTGTTTGACATGACTGGGCTGAGAGGGATGGGGTACCAATCCAAGCTCCGTGATCATTTGTTGTCGGCTGGCTATCGGCCCTGAGAATGTCTCCCAATTCTTCAAAGGCATCTCTGTCTTAGTTACCAAAGTGCGGGGATCAAAAGGTTCTTCACCACCGTCTCCGATTACAGCAACTACTTTATCATTTGAGCTGAAGTCAATCAAGTCAGGAATCTGTGCCTCTTCATCAAACAGCTTCTGCAAACCCAAGTCACTGTCTTCACTACTAGCAGCTTCTATCTGGCTGATCTTTGGAAGAGCTAACTCGAAGGCGGAGAAATCCTTTACCCCGGATGGGAAGAGTGCTGACTCTTTGAAACTGTCTGGGTTTCCTTTGAAGGCATACTTGTTCTAAACAGTAGTGGTAGCCCCAGGAATGTCCGGCAAGTCAAGGAACATTCTCCGAACAGGATTTGCTGGTTTTCCCCGAACTTTCTCAAGGTTTTCCAGAAGATTTTTTCTCAAGGAGATCTCACTAGCACTTTCATCATATTGGGTCCCACCTCTTGTGAAGTACTGGGCTAGAGACAAGCTGTAATGGTAGAGACGGGCCCCTTCACTTCGTTTTTCTTGAATTGTTCCTTTAGGTTTTCTGTCATCCTGAGACTTCGGTTTGTATCCCAAGCCGTAGCGGGTGGTCTGTTCCTTTACATCAATGACAGTATTGCGACCCTGAAGTCTTTTACCCAATCCAAGCCCCGGAAGATAACCCATTTTTCTCATCATTCGCATGGCAGGAGGTATTTTGCTGGAGGTAGCAGTGAGGTCGGTGCAACACACTTTCTCATTGGAGGAGGCTACAGAGAATCCGGTCAAGGCAAACCCTTCATCATCATGTTTGATCTCCAGTATCGGGATACCTCCTGTGCTGGTTCCTTCCACGGTGACACTGTCTCCATAAATAGTAGTAATAGTCCCATCGCCTGACTGGAATTTGACGCACTGGTGCAAAGTAGAGGCTACCCCATTTATCTGGTGGATCCAAGGTCATCCCAGCAGAGCGGTAAATGAAATGGGAATGTCAATCACTTGGAAGTCAACATCCATGGCCTTTTTCCCAAACCACAACTTGAGAGTAGCAATCCCCAGGACTGATCGTGCAGTGGAGTCACAGGCCTTAATAGTCTGACTGGAAGGCTTCAAACCTGTGGGCTTCAAATCCAACAAATCCATCATCTTTGTTGGCAGGACGTTCATCGCAAACCCTCCGTCAACTAGTACCCTTGGCAATCGACGTTCTTCCAACTGGACTGTGATGTAAAGGGGTTCATTATGAGTAGCCCCATATTTTGGCAGATCCAAGTCAGTGAAGGTGATGATATTTCCATAGTGGATATTTCCGATCATCTGGACGACCTCATCTGGGGTGACATTCCTCATCATTGTCAAGCATATCCCTTCTTTCTCTAGGGGTCAGCCTTCTAACGGCATCTTTGACATTGGCCAAGCACTTTCTGAAGTGGGAGATTCCATCATCGAGACGGATTTCTGCAGGGTCAAACCTCATGACAAGTTCCTGTTCTTTATTCACGGGAGGGTTTTCTGGACTTTTTGGCTTCTGGGCTAACCACTCTTCCCCTGTTCCTTTTGGCATTTCGACTGTGTCTTCCTCAGTATCACTACAGTAACTCTCGTGGGAATTCTCATCTTGACTCTGATGACCAATGAGGGCAAAAGCAGGTCGGGATACTTGGCGCCATATAAGGGGTATTCTGGACTCTTCCCCTGACTTGGGGATTACCAAGAAAACATCACTGTCGTCATAAGATAGGAAAGGGACCGGGGTCGCTTCAAAATTTAAGACTCTTTCTAGGGCCTCCATACATTCTTCTTCGGACAAGGTCTCAGGGTGACCCTCAATACTGCAATGGAGTCTACTCTTCCCGATGGGGGTTTAGCCTAATGACGCTTATGTGTTCTAGATCGGCGGGTGGAGCCCTCTTCCCTCTTTCAGCTAAAGCTTCGATCAAGTTTCTCCATTCACCGACCAAGTCTTTGTAAGGAGTGTTGAATTCTAGGATGTGGAATTCATACCCTGCCTCATCTGAGCTTGCGTCCATTTTCTCTTCAGAACACTTGCAAAGGCGACAGACACACTTTGGAGTGATACAGTCCCCTATTCCAGGTCTGTGGTTTTCTACTCCATCTTGTCCTCCGAGTTTCACTTTCTTTGGCTCCATGTTCATTCCTTCTACTGAACTGTCATCATCAATGTAAATCCATTCGTTTCTTATTCTCATTTCCAACTGACTCTTTGTTGTCACTGTCGGGGAGATAGGCAAATTCACAGGCGTTGACGAAGTTGGAAAGGTCAGGTTGATACTGGAGTTTCGGGATAAGGAAACTTGGTTCATGCTGAGGAGGGGGAGTGAGTCCCATGGGATAATGCAGAGGCTGAGTAATTGGGATAGCCGTGGCATTTGCTCTCTGTTGGTAGGGAACAAAGCTGGGTCTTATCTGGGGAGGCGAGGCCATTGGAACCCTGATGGCCTGGGATGTTGGAAATGACTGGAAAGGGGTAGTCCTTGGTAAGGGATCATATATGGATGGAGGAGGGCATTGGTTATAGGCTGAGGGAGCTGAGATGGCTACTTCTAGAGTCTCATCTTCTACCATAACCAGGGAACCATTGGACTCAACCACTATCTGAACCCCATGACGACGGAGCGCATCAATGAGCATGGCTTGCTGTTCTTCATGGACCTTACGACTATTTTCCAAGGCTAATGCTAGCTCTTCTTCCCTAGTCATCTGGTTAGCCAAACCACTATTTTTTTTCTGTCAAATCGGCCATTCTGACTCTTTGGACTGACAAAACTGAGGATTCTGGCGAGCTATTTGAGAATTTTGTGCTAACAAGCCGCTCTCACCCACTTCTTTCTCGCTGCGGGAAAGGGATATGAGAGGTTTAGACTCGGGGTAGGTGTTTAGGCTGAAGGCTCAAGCAATATTCAAATTAAGAATCTTCCAGTTTACTTAAAACGGTGTATTTTATTAATTTCTATTTGGTGGGAAAAGGGGTTGCCCTTCTTTTTCGCAACTACTCTAGATCCTGGATCAGTGGGTTCCGTCACTACGTCTATAAGCCCCTCGTATTCCACCTGTATTTTGACCTCCCAGGGTGGACAGCCCCGGGCGAGGGTCCTATAGGGCACGCGGATCCCACTGACCGAGAGAGAAGAACGCTCCTAACGGGTCTAGCGGGTCATAGTAACTTTTAACGCACGCAAGATGCGGATTATAGTCAAGGCAATGTCGGGAAAGTCTCGTCTTTCAGCCTTAACGGAATTTCGGCAGAGTTTCGCTTGCGCGACTGACGTTTTGACTTTTTGGCATTGTCCAAGAAGATAATAGGCATTGGTCGGGTGGTAAAAGTCGGGTGACACAGTGTCACATTGAACTTCATTGCATACGTTGCGTAAGTCAAAGTGAATGCCGGGTCAAGATCTTGCCAATTTTTCCTTGTCGAAATTTCGGCAGAGCTCCGCTTGCGCGAAAGATCTTTGGATTTTTGGCACGGACTCGGGCTTGACTCCTACGTATCCCATGCGGGTCCGGAGTCAAGATTCTGCCAATTTTTTCTTGGCGGAATTTCGACAGAGTTTCGCTTGCGCGAAGGATCCCGACTCTCGACATGGGCTAAGGTTTGACCTTTACGGGGGTATGCAACTGGGCTATATGATACGGACTAGACCAAAAACCAACAAAAAGTCACGGTTTTGAAATGTGTGACACGGACTATGCATTGGTCGACACTGGCTGCCATGGGGAGTTTGGGGTGATTCGGTGCGCGCTCGGGAGCATCGTAATACTGTCCGTGACTGCAACTGAACAACCACCCCGGGTTAAAGGGACGTGTGTGCAAAGTGTACAGGATATATAAAGTGCGCGTAGTATGCGGCCTTCTAAAAATATTCCTTTTTGAGTTAAAATAGAAATTTTCAGAAATGTATTTTAAAGGAATGATTTTTCGAGACGGGGGAAATGCAGCAAATAAGCACGTAAATTTTCTGGGAGCCCCAGTTAGTCTTGGAACTGAATAGCCTCAAGCTGCCAAGGCTGCCAGATTAATCTCAATTTTTATCCTGGTGGAATTGCTAATGAAGCCGCCCGGCTAGGATTCAAGGAGAATCAAGCCGTACGGCTGCATCAATCAATTTTCCAGGTTCCAATCTCTTTGATCTGCAGGCTGTTTTCCCGGCCTTTGTGGCACCTTTTTTAGCTTCCAGCAAGCTTCCTGTTCAGCATTCAGACAATGCACTATCCCAAGAAGCAATGATGCATGCAATGCAATGCAGGAAAAAGGAAGGCAAGCATGAGAATCGGATCCGCGGCGGAAGGCTAACCCACTCGGAAACAGCTTTCTTTTTTTTTCGAAAAGAGATACCGGTACGCGGGATTGTTAGACCATAGTTTATCCCAGACTCGTGTTAGGAGGAGATAACGGGAAGCTTAATGGTTTCCACCTATATACCGGGTATCATTTTTTTTATTTTAAAATGAAAGCTTTCTCCTTTGGTTTATTCCTCAGTGGAGTCGCCAAACTGTGAATGTGGTGCCCAAGATCGCGGCTTTCCTATTATTTTTTTATTTAGAAACCGCTTTCTCGTGTAAGGGGGATCACCGCCCCACATCTGTTTGGAAACATCCGGTTTAAATTGAAAAAACGGAGTCGCCACGCCATTTTGATTTCCTCAAAACTTTGAAAAAAAGGATTTGGGTCCGGAGGTTAAGTTACCCCTTGGGAAGAACGGATCGTCATTCACCCAAGGAGCCTTGCCGAAGCAAGTCTTCCAAGATCCGATTTTCATGCTTGCCTTTTGTGTTTTCGTGTGTGGGATGTGTTTTTTGAAAAGGAGGGAATGTACCAAGTGGTCTTCCGGACGTATAAACCATGAGTTGGTTATCGCTCGGGATTCCTTGGATTTTTGATGTGTTAGGGACTTTGGTCCCATTCTCATCTTGGACTTATGATCATCATGATGAGACCTTGGGTCACATGTAATCAAGATAGGGACACCATTTTTATAGTCCAAGGATGAGACTCTTTAGAAAGGAATGACCTTTGCCCATCAATCCTACATCTTGAGACGATTTGAGCTCTTTCGGGGCATTTATGCTCGTCTCAAGTGATGATCGGAGATATGTGGCTCAAGTTCATCCTTTTCTAAAGGAGAATCCGTTTATGGCATCTTTAAGTGGCGGAAATGATGTAAAGATAGGACCTTTACACCATTTCTCTTCAAGAGATGCTCCAAGTACCAAAGGGGACTAGGGGAGGGGTATAAAGATTGGATCTTTAAGTGGCACGAATGTTGATTTTAACTGTTTATCTTAAGTGTCAAATGTTGACTTTTAAGAAAAGAGCGTTTGAATGTCAAACGTCGGATTTGAGTTTGAAGATGATCGTTTGGATGCCAAACGCGCGTTTTGAACGAGAGTTCGAATGTCGAACTCCGATTTTGAACCGGGCATTACATTGTTAGCGATTTTACGGAAAAAAAATATTAAATGATATGCGATCAACGAATCGTTTTGCGACTCGGACTTTTGATAAGTAAATACTATCATGATCCAAACGACTCGGACTTGTAAATGACAGTATTTTAAAGTGCGCTATCGACGGAATCAAACGACCCGAAATTGTAAAGTACGATCGACAAGCCAAACAGCTCGGAATTGTAAAGTTACGTAAAGTAAATGACGATCAACGGATCAAACGATCCGAAATTTATAAATGACATGAAAGTAAATGACGATCGATGGATCAAACTATCCGGAATTGTAAATGACATGAAAGTAAATGACGATCGACGGATCAAACGATCCGGAATTGTAAATGACAAAAAAAGTAACGGAACGGGGTCAGAACGCCGTTTTAACCCGAGATTACTTCTCTTACGGGAAGAGTAGAGGATCAGGGACTAAAACGTGTCGGACCCCGTTAGACGGCGGTACATCAACATTTTGAGAGTGAGAGTTTACCAAATTTGGTGTTGACTCTTTGGCTCGGGAGGACGTATACGGGATACGAAAAGGTGTTTGAAAGGTGTTTCGGAAGTGTTTGGGCAGAGTTTCCCCTTTTATTTGGTGCTTAGAAACCTAGGGATTTGGGCAGCGTTTTGACTTGTGTCGGTTTAGCTTGAGGATCAGAATCTACCGATGAGTAGCATGAGGGCCCCCGAAGAGTAGAGAATTCCGCCGACGAGTAGCACGAGGGCCCCCGAAGAGCGGAAGAAAGACAAGCCTTTTGTGCTTGGGGTGGAGGGAGGAGAATTTGGTGTAGGAAAATGAGAAGGAGGGGGGAGTATTTATAGGGTAAAAATCTTGGAGGAGGGGGGAGAAACTTGGGGGTTAAGGTAAGTTTGCTTAGTGAGGTAGGTTACTTTGCTTAGCCAGAATGTTTTCCCCGGTAAAAGAGTCCGGACGGACTATACATGAATTTGGGGACATTTTGGTCATTTGGCCTTGAGTTTGACACGTTTTGGACACGTATTAATTTAACCTGCAAAACAGTCCGGCCGGACTATACCTGAAATTGGCTATTTTTACTGATTGAACTTGCCACATGCGTAGATCTCGTTCTCGCGTTCGATTTGATATGTGGTGGGCTCAAAACGGAGTTCGTATGAGGGAGTTATGACCTCCGGAAGGTCGAGACGCTCGAAAACGGGAAATCGAATCCCGGAAGACCCCAAAAAGTACGTTTTTCGAGGAAAGCTGCACTTTTACGTGTGATAACGTGTGTTGAGTATGCTTTGATGTCGGGATGCATGGGGCAGTCCCGGGATATCTCGTTAACTCGAGAACGGGGAACTTAACGGGTTCCGGTTAACTTGGAGCGGGCCAGTTAACGGATTCCGGTTAACTTTTAACGGATTTTGACGATTCGGATTTGGGTACTTACAGTTAGCCCCTCGGCGACGTCACTTTCGAAGGAAGTGGGGTCGTCGAAAAAGATAAGGATCCAAATCGGGGGATGCCTTACTTTGAAAGACCTGAGAGGTCAGCTGACTGGACCCTTAGCGAAAGGATTCCTACGTATCCCGAGCGGGAATCAAGCCGATCGTAGTTCGTAGGTGCAAGGAGCCGCACGTGGGGACCTTGACCTGAGCGAGACTGTTGTGAGGCATTTGAACCTGAATGGAGACTATTGTGAGGCGTCTGAACCTAAGTGAGACCATTGCGAGGCATCTGAACCTGAATGGAGACTATTGTGAGGCGTTTGAACCTAAGTGAGACCATTGGGAGTCATCTGAACCTGAATGGAGACTATTGTGAGGCGTCTGAACCTAAGTGAGACCATTGCGAGGCATCTGAACCTGAATGGAGACTATTGTTAGGCGTTTGAACCTAAGTGAGACCATTGCGAGGCATCTGAACCTGAATGGAGACTATTGTGAGGCGTCTGAACCTAAGTGAGACCATTGCGAGGCATCTGAACCTGAATGGAGACTATTGTGAGGCGTCTAAACCTGTAACTTTTGAGGGAGAGGGTTGAACTTCACGAGGGAGATGGGTGAATCTCACGAGGGAGATGGGTGAATCTCACGAGGGAGATGTCTGAATCTCACGAGGGAGATGGTTTTAAATCTCACGAGGGAGATGGGTAAATCTCACGAGGGAGATGGGTGAATCTCACGAGGAAGATGGCTGAATCTCACGAGGGAGATGGGTGAATCTCACGAGGGAGATGGTTTTGAATCTCACGAGGGAGATAGCTGAATCTCACGAGGGAGATGGGTGAATCTCACGAGGGAGATGGCTGAATCTCACGAGGGAGATGGTTTTGAATCTCATGAGGGAGATGGTTTGAAAGTCTCGGGTTCAACGGAAATGGTTTTGAAGGTTTCGAGTTCGATGGAAATGTCTTTGAAGGTTCCGGGTTCGACGAAAGTGGTTTTGAAGGTTCTGGGTTCGACGGAAATGTCTTTTGAAGGTTCCGGGTTTGACGGAAGTGTCTTTTGAAGGTTCCGAGTTCGACGGAAATGTCTTTGAAGGTTCCGGGTTCGACAGAAGTGGTTTGGAAGGTTCCGGGTTCGACGGAAATGTCTTTTGAAAGTTCCGGGTTCGACGGAAATGGTTTTTTGAAGGTTCCGGGTTCGACGAAAATGGTTTTGAAAGTTCCGAGTTCGACGGAAATGTCTTTTGAAGGTTCCGGGTTCGACGGAAATGTCTTTGGAAGTTTCGAGTTCGACGAAAATGGTTTTGAAGGTTCCGGGTTCGACGGAAATGTCTTTTGAAGGTTCCGGGTTCGACGGAAATGTCTTTTGAAAGTTCCGAGAAATTTTCGTCCCCGACGGAGTTTTCTTGAAAGGAGATGAGAAATTTTCGTCCCCGACGGAGTTTTCTGAAAGGATATGAGAAATTTCCGTCCCCGACGGAGTTTTCTGAAAGGATATGAGAAATTTCCGTCCCCGACGGAGTTTTCTGAAAGTACATAAGAAATTTCCGTCCCCGACGGAGTTTTCTGATACATGGAGGGAGCGGGATCTCATGATGTGGATTCGACAGAAATGGCGGTCGAAGAAGGATTGTTGTGCGGGCTTTCCTTGATGGCCGCTGAGGTGGGACGATCGGGCTTACGAATGGCGGCCGAGGAAGTGAACGTTCACTTGCTGGAGTGAAAAGGTATTCGGATTTATGAAGATGGCCGAAGAGGGATTGTTGTGCGGGCTTACATTGATGGCCACTGAAATGGGATGCTCGGGCTTACGACTGGCGGCCGGGGAGAAGATTCATTGTACGGGCTTACAGTGATTGCCGTTTGTCTTTTGTCCGTTGGGGATAGGGTATTTGGAGGTATTTGACTGTCTACCTTAATTAAAAGACGGCTAATCTTACGAAAAAATGGGTAATCTCTCTATGAGATGGGTAATCTTTCTAGCAGATGGGTAATCTTTTTAGCAAATGGGTAATCTTTCTAAAAGATGGGTAATCTTTCTAGCAGATGGGTAATCTTTCTAAAAGATGGGTAATCTTTCTAGCAGATGGGTAATCTTTCTAGAAGATGGGTAATCTTTCTAGCATATGGGTAATCTTTCTAAAAGATGGGTAATCTTTCTAGCAGATGGGTAATCTTTCTAAAAGATGGGTAATCTTTCTAAAAGATGGGTAATCTTTCTAGCAGATGGGTAATCTTTCTAGATGATGGGTAATTGCTTTCTCATCTTCATCAGCTCCTCTGTCAGTTCCCTCAATTTTGTTGTCAGTTCCTTTGATGGGTGAGGTCGAAACTGTAAGGTCGGAGGTTGGGTATGCCTTTGTAGGTTCCCCTTTTGCGGGCTGCTGCCTTGGTGCTGGCGACCCTCTTGTTTTTCCTGATGTCGGCTGGTGTTGGTACATAACCAAGCCCCTGGAGCGTGGTGTGGTCCTTGACTTTGATGACTTGGTGTTGGCCCTGTAACCTTTTGCCGAGCCCCAGTCCTGGGATGAAGTTCATGAGTTTCATCATCTTCATGGCGGGAGGGATCTTGTCTTGAAACAGTGGAAGGTCCACGTTGCATATTTGGATCTTGGAGGTCTCCAAAGTGAATCCAGTTAATGCCATGTCGTCATTATGCTTGATTTCTAACACTGGAATGTCCTTGGTGCTAGTCCCCTCGGTGGTGATGCTGTCGCCATAGACTGTGGTTAGCTCGTTGCCATGCATGAACTTGATACACTGGTGAAGGGTGGATGCCACGCCATTTATCTGATGCAGCCAGGGTCGCCCCAGGATGGCTGTGAAAGTGATTGGAATGTCCAACACTTGGAATTTGGTGGGGATCATCCGCTTGCCGAACCATATATTAAGAGTAGCAACCCCGAGAATTGTACGGGAAGTAGAATCGTAGGCCTTGACAGTGTGGACTGAAGGCTTCAAATCTGTGGGCTTGATGTCAAGCAGGTCCATCATCTTGGCGGGCAAGACATTCATCCCGGAGTTTGAACAGTGATGCAAAGCGGCTCATTGTGGTCAGCTCCAAATCTTGGCAGGTCCAAATCTGTGAGGGTGACGATGATGTTTTCGATCATCTGGATTACTTCTTCTGGAGTTGCATCCATGGGGACCATGGTGCGGGTCAAACTTTCCTCTAGCTTTAGCTTGTGAGGGTATGAAGACGTGAGCAGAGACCAAAGGGAATTGTTCGCCTGGGTTTGCTTGAGCTGAGTGAGGATCGGGTCCTTCTTTCCGGAACTTGTTTCTTTGGGCGCGGGCCGACCGGGTTGCGGCTCTGGATTTGGCCTTTTGTGGGGATGTATTGTGTTGTATGTATGGAAATGTGTTGAGGATGTATCTAAAAGTGTTTTGGTAGCTGTTTGAGCAAGTGGGAGGGTACCACTGGGTTGTGGAAAAAATTGCCATTGCTGCTGCTGCTGCCCAGAGGTGTCATGAGGATTCAAATTTTGATCTTTCGAAGTTGCATCTGAGAAGCCCCAGTTCTGGTTAAAACCATAATGCCGGAAGATGCTTCCGACAAGCCCCAGAAATTGGATGTTTTGGCTTTCCCACCCTTGTAGGTTCTGAAGCTGTGTTGCTTGAAGACAGGGAAGTCTCGCTGGAGAAAACTGCCCTTCGGTACCGTAGCCCGCAGGTGTCATGAGGATTCGTATTACGAACCGTCGAAGCTGTATCTGAGAAGCCCCAATTCTGATTAAGACCATAATGGCGAAAGATGCTTCTGACAAGCCCCAGTAATCGAAACTCAAGGTAGACCCTTGGGATGAGAAAAAACTCTCTTTGCATGGCAAAGCCCCGATCTGAAGAAATGACTTGGTGAAGTCCCAGTTTGAAGGAATCGCTGGTTATCTGTGGGGATTCTAGAGTGAATCAGATGCAGCCCCAATCTGAGTTGAACTTTATGTGGCCCGACGAGGCGACCGTCCTTGATTTTTTTTTTTTCGATTGGTCAACCAAAGTGTATAAGAGGAATGGCTTGTATTGTATACGCGCAAGGATGTATTCTAGAGAAGTGGGAACAAATCCCGATTTTATGTGGATGCCTAGTTTAATGCAGGCACCAGAAGTCGATTTGGATTTGACTCTTTTGGGAGAGTATGAGCGTAGAGAGGTTTGGAGAAGTGTATGGAAGCTCTTGCTAACAGAAAGACAGTGTTTAGCTCTATTATTCCTATTATCGTAGAAAAGAAGACTTGTCGAGACATCTGAAAACATGTTTTATCCCTAATGATCACAAGATTGATTTAAACCCTTTGTTAATGTTCAGGTTGTCCAACCATTAATCCCGATATGAACAAATGTCTTGATTAGCCGTGAGAAGAAATTCAACTGATGTCGCGGATCAAAGTTGTCTGTGTGTGAAAGAAAGGTCTGTGTATGGGGAAGGTCGTTGATGAGACCGGGTTTATGGGATTTGTATGTGTTTATGACCGAACCATTTCTGGTTGCCTACGTTCCCCTCAGTGTAAGGAGCTCAGGTCGCTGTAGTTCTGGCTGAACTGTGTTTTGGCTTTGGGAATAGGGTATGAACATTTGTGGTCCTTTGGTGCAAAGGTTCGGATGGGAAGTTTGGATGATGAGGTACGGGCCTCGAGGTGATTCCTTGAAAAGTCGTTTGTTGATGGCTTCTTCCGTGATTCCATTGCTTCTTGATCAGCGTCTTTCACCGGGGGAGAAAGAATTCGAATGTAGCATAAGGGCTTATGATGTGTTTTTGCCTTTGCTTTGACCGCTCCATTGTCATCGACAACCTCCATTCTTCGAGTTTTAACTTTGTTTGCCCATCTGTCAAGCTTTTGATTGGCGGTGATGGGTCATTGGCCTCACTTTTTTTTTTTGAAGTTCTTGTTTGAACTTTTATCTCTTTTTTTTTTTTTTTTTGAAGTTCTTTTTAAACTTTTCACTATTTTTTTCCTTTTTTTTTTGAAAATCTTGTTTGAACTTTTCTCTCTTTTTTCTCTCTTTTTTTTTTTTTTTGAAGTTCTTGAGGACGAAGGCAAGCTTCTGCTTGAACTTTCTCGATGCGCACGAGGGCGAAGGCGAGCTCTGAGGTTGTTGTCGACATGGGGTCAATCTTTCGAGGTTGAGTGACCTTTTGTTGTTCCTTGATATTGCCGCCGTCGTTGACTTGGTCAATGTGATGGTGGGGACATGTTTTGGGAAGTGTATGTCTTGAGGGATGCCTTTGTGAGGTGAGGAAAGTGTATGGGGAGGGCACCAGTTGACTTTCTCACACCGATTAATCAGAACATTAGTTATTTTCAGAGATTATTTGTTGAGCAATGCAAGTGATCATTTAGGATATAACCATTTCATTAGATGTAATGTAGGTGTGCAAATAATGTCTCAAGTCTAGCAAGAAGAGAAAAAGACACTTATTTATAGAAAATTTAAGATTAACTACAATGTCCGAGGCGGACTTGATTGAACGAGGAAAGTACTAGAACCTACAAAGGTTGACCAAAAGACAATTGACGGATCTCGAGGATAGGTAGCCCTTCTCTAGCTGCTCTTTTGTTGCTGGACTGCCAGGATGCTCAAGCTTTCCGTCTTCTATTAGATCTTGAATTGCTCTCCTCAAGACTGTGCAGTTGTCATTTATATGACCGTGATACTGGTGGAAAGCACAATGCTTGGTTACATACCAGTTAGCATCGGAGGATTTGGGCTGGTAATTTTCCATAGGTTCGAGGAGACCTTGCTTCTTTACACGATCAAATACCTCGCTCAAAGGCATTCCAAAATTATCATAGTGTCATCGTTGTCTCGGGGGACCACCACATCTTTGTGGTACTTCATTCTGAATGTAATGGACTGTTCCGGTAACCTCCCTCCCTTTGTCTGGGATAGATATTGGATTGGGCGGGGCTGCCTCGTAGTGATAAGAAGAGGCTGGACTCGGAGCCAGCTTTTCTTTCAAGTCTTTCTCGAACTGGGAACCTGCATTGACCATGGCTCGGAGATCTGGGAAGAAGTGGTGGCTGATGAGCATTCTGATGGATGGCCTCAAGCAGGACTTGAAGATTCGCATATGTTCGTCTTTGGAAATAGGCTCCATGATTTCGGAAAGTTTCCAGCTCAATCTTTTGTAGAACTCCCCAACACTTTCGTCTGCCTTCTGTTCGGTGGTGATTAAGTCTTCACGACTTGTTTCCCATTCCAGGTTGGACCGGTACCGTTCAAGGAAGATGTTGCTGATCTGATCCCAAGTATGACGATCTTCGGGCATGACCCTTAGGAACCACCGTAACGCTGAACTCTTGAGAGTGTGCTGGAAATGGTTGGCCATTTGCTGGAGGGTTGCTCCTTTTGCTCTCATGCCGAGAACATAAGTGTCAACATGTGTCTGAGGGCATTCAGTCCCGTCGAATCTGTCAATTTACGCATTCGAACTTGGTGGAGAGGTGTGACCATTCCCGGATCTGTAGATCTGAGTGTTTCTTTCTTCAAATTGCCCATGCTGGCTTTCAGATCCTTCAATTGCTCGACCATCCAGGCCAGGGTTTGGTCCTATGGTGGACTTTGAGGCTCGGCGCCGGGTGCTACCATGGGAGTGGTAGTGATTGGAGGTGGAAGGCTTGATATATGTGGATATATGGGGGCCTTTTCTGGACTGTATCGGGGTTTGTCCCCGGTGTTTTCGGATTCGTGTATAGGCAATGGGATGAAACCAGTAAGGTATTGGAGGATATTGGCATCTGTTTGAGATGGTCCAGCGGTGCGTTGGTTGTACTGAGTGATGGGAGTAGTACCGGCCTGGCCGTATATGACAGGGTTGCCCTGAGAGGTGGCAACATGAAGCCTTGGTTGGCTGTTTCCTTGGTTCAAAGGAATCCCGTAAGTTGGCGGGGGAGGAACCTGGTTGAAGGTTTGAGGAGTTGATCGGGAGGGCTCGTCGTCCTCGATCAGAACAAAAGTACCGTCTGGCTGGGGGATAGCTGCTATACCTCGCTCATTCAGAAGGTGTACCACGAAATTATGCTGATCTTCTTTCTGCCTTTTGTGAACCTCAAAGGCCCGGATGGCTTCTTCCAATGTCATATCAGTTATTGGTGGCGGGGTTCCGTTCCCGTCACGATTTCTTGGCGAGTCCGACATATTGGAGATTCTGGTTGTAGGAACTGAAGGAATCCTGCTGTAGCTGTAATTTTGGTGAGGCGCTGACCCGGAATTCTGGACCATTATTTCATTGCTGCAGGGAACGAAAGGTATGGCTTAGTTTTCGGAAGGGGTATTTGGCTCAAGGCTTTAAGTCTCGTGCAATGTGCATTTACCACTTAAGCCTACTTTAAAACACGCTTTCTAATGATCCTCACTAGTCGGAAAAGATTGGACTTCGAAAGGTTGAGATCGAAAATTGGACCGTGCAAGGTCAAGATTAAAGTTTTGACCGTGAAAGGTCGGAATTGAATATTTGAGATCGGACCGCGAAGGTCTCAATTGGAGATCGGAGATTGGACCGCGAAGGTCGGGATTGACTATTTGAGATCGGACAGCGAAGGTCTTGATAGGAGATCGGAGATTGGACCGTGAAGGTCGGGGTCGACTACTTGAGATCGGACAGCGACGGTCTCGATTGAAGATCGGAGATCGGACCGTGAAGGGCGGGGTCGACTACTTGAGATCGGACCGCGAAGGTCTCAATTGGAGATCGGAGATCGGACCGTGAAGGTCGGGATTGACTATTTGAGATCGGACCGCGAAGGTCTCGATTGGGGGCTGGACCGCGAAGGTCGAGATTTGAGATTTGAAATCGGACCGCGAAGATTTCGATTGGAGATATCGGAGATCGGACCGTGAAGGTCGGGATCGACTATCAGACTGCGAAGGTCGGGATTGACTGTTTGAGATCGGACCGCGAAGGTCTCGATTGGGGGTTGGACCGCGAAGGTCGAGATTTGAGATTTGAAATCGGACCGCGAAGATTTCGATTGGAGATATCGGAGATCGGACCGCGAAGGTCGGGATCGACTATCGGACTGCGAAGGTCGAGACTTGAGATTTGGAATCGGACCGCGAGGGTCTCGATTGAGGATTGGACCTCTAAGGTCGAGACTTGAGATTTGAAATCGGATCGCGAAGATTTTGATTGGAGAGTGGAGATCAGACCGCGAAGGTCGGGATTGACTATTTGAGATTGGACCGCGAAGGTCTCAATTGGAGATATCGGAGATCGGACTGCGAAGGTCGGGATCGACTATCGGACTGCGAAGGTCGAGACTTGAGATTTGAAATCGGACCGCAAGGGTCTCGATTGAGGATTAGACCACGAGGGGTCGAGATATGAGATATCGAACCACGGAAGGTCGCGATTGAGGGTTGGACCGCGAGGGGTCGAGATATGAGATATCGGACCACGGAAGGTCGCGATTAAGAGTTGGACCGCGAGGGGTCGAGATATGAGATATCGGACCGAGAAAGGTCGCGATGGAGAGTTAGACCGCGAGGGGTCGAGATATGAGATATCGAATCACGGAAGGTCGCGATTAAGAGTTGGACCGCGAGGGGTCGAGATATGAGATATCAGACCACGGAAGGTCGCGATTGAGGATTGGACCGCGAGGGATCGAGATATGAGATATCGGACCGAGAAAGGTCACGATTGAGGATTGGACCACGAGGGGTCGAGATATGAGATATCGAACCGAGAAAGGTCGCGATTGAGGATTGGACCACGAGGGGTCGAGATATGAGATATCGGACCACGGAAGGTCGCGATTGAGAGTTGGACCGCGAGGGGTCGAGATATGAGACATCGGACCACGGAATGTATCGATTGAGAATTGGACCGCGAGGGGTCGAGATATGAGATATCAGACCGAGAAAGGTCGCGATTCAGGATTGGACCACGAGGGGTCGAGATGTGAGATATCGGACCACGGAAGGTCGCGATTGAGAGTTGGACCGCGAGGGGTCGAGATATGAGACATCGGACCACGGAAGGTCGCGATTGAGAGATTCCCGAGATGGGACCATGCAATTATTGTTTAAGTTTACTGAAAACACATTTTTCTCAGAGTCCTAAATGGTTGGAAAAGATTGCTCTTCTTTTTCACAACTAACCTAAAGCTCTAATCAGTGGATCTCGGCACTACGTTTATAAGCCCCTCATTTCCATTTGTAGAACATCTTCTCGGGATGGACAATCCCGAGCGTGGGTCTTATAAGGCAAGTGAGTTCCGCCGACAAAGGAAAAAGTGAACTTAAGGCTAGCTGATCATGCAAACTTCCAACGTATGTGACACACGGGCCACGGTCGAAGTCAACATCCTTAAGTTAAGGCGGGGATCGTGCCAAAATTTTGGCATGACCTTTTCTGACTCGCTTGCGCGAGGGGCCTTAGCTTTTGGCATTGGCTAATTTGTGGCTGGCAAGGTGCATACGGTGAGGGTTTGGTGACACAGTGTCACATTGAACCTTCGGGTATATTTTTCGGCAGAGCTCCGTGTCAAAGTCAAGGCTGAAAAGCTCAAGATTTCGGGTCAGGGACGACCTTCGGTCTCAATCTCTCGAGCTTGACTCGTAGCGGAACCCGGCGTAAAAATATACACTTAGGCTTTATGACACGTACTAAGCCAAAAACCAACCGGGGTCTTGGACGAAGTGTGACACAAAGAGTGCATGGCTTACATGGGCTAGGATGGGCTGTTTAGGATGACCCCGTCTGCCCTCAAAAGGTGTCTGGCAGACCAATCGAGGTGCAACTGAACGGTCATCCCGGGTTACGGGTCGTAGTGTCCAGTGTACCGAGGCAGTAAGTGCACGTGAAGTGCGGTGTACCGAGGCAGCAAGTGCGAGTAGTGTGCGGTCACTAAAATTCTTTTTCTGAGTAAAACAGAGATTTTCAGAATGTGTCTTAATGAATTTTATGCGCAGTTCAAAATATAGCATATAAATCAAGTATGAACGGAAATGCACGAACATGTTATGATTTTGAAAGAATGCAACGCCCTTTTGAAAAAACCGTTCGAGGTTTAAAGTAACACACACACACAAAAACGAGGAAGGGTAAACAAAAGTTTGACCCACGGAAGGCTTTTTGAAAACGTCGGCAGTTTTGAAAAAGTATCCAAGTCCCCAGCGGATTCGCCAACTGAAATTACCCGGGATTTCGCGCGGACGCGGAATGCGGTTGTCTTTCGCGGAGGGTTGGTGTCTGAGACCTCGCTTTCAGGAAGGAGAGGAGTCGCCATGCGGTTTTTGTATTTTTGAGCCCAAAACGTTGAGAAACGGCTTTTGTGAAAAAGGAGGGGTGTCATTTTTATTGGTAGCAAAAGCTTAGGAAAAGGCTTTTGAAAACGGGGTGTCATTTTTATTGGTAGCTGTGAGCGTCGTGATTGATTTTTTTTAGTCGCCACCTATATTATTGTTTGGAAAACATAGAAAAACCATTTTTTTGAAAGAGATTGGGTTCGGAGCTTAGGTTATGAAATGGGTAGGTCAAGGAGCATCCATTCAACCCAATCTGGAGATCGGTCTTGCTAAAAAAAGAGAGATTTTTCGAAAAAGAAGAAGATTTTAAATAAAAGCAAATAAAAGATCCATTTAACGGGGTTAAACGGAATGTAGGATCGATTGCTTCGAGACCGTCCCCATGAGTTGGAGAGGCTCTAGGCCTATCCTAGATTCAATAGATTTATACCACTCTAACAATCAATTAGAAAGGGATTTAGGGGTTACCTTGCGTGAGGTGATTTGGGCAGAGTTTCGACTCAAGTTTAGAATCGAATCTTGATACGGACAGAGCTTCGCCTCAGTCCTTGACTCGGGTCTTGATGTTTGTTTATCAACAAGTTGACAAACAAACTATGAGGTGATTTTTATGGTGATTTTACAGGATTCTTTCAAGGAAAGAAACTAGTAAAATGTGTGTGTTATGAAAATTCGTGGTCCTCTGAACCTTGGAAGTCACCAAGTATTTATAGGGGTTTGAGAAGTGTTGAAGATGAGATCAAACACTCCAAGAAGCTTCCAGACTCCAAACTCTATTGGTTGGCCGGATGGATGAAATTTTATCTCGAAAAGAGGTTGAAATCGATGAGGAAACTGTCATCTCCATGCTGCAGAGGGGCAATATCTTGCGCGAGACACGACATTCCGTGGCGAGATATTGTTCCTGTGGACAATTCTGTCCTTCCCTCGCTGTCTCGTATGCAGTTTAGTCCAAACTAACGGTGGTTAGTCAAAACTTAACGAAACATGACGAAATGGTGGATTTCTACTTCTTGACTCAAAGCGAGACTTAGAGTGGTATAAACTTGATCTGATGTGTTCAGAATGGGGTGTCTACAGAGCCCCTCGACGACAAGTCTTATGAAAGAAGTCATGTCGACGATAGAAAAGACATCATTCTGAACATCGGGATGGTCGGGCCGCACGGCTTCCTACGTATCTCTATCCGAGAATCAGACCATGACGTAGTTCGACTCCAAAACACGAAAAGGCTGCTTTAGGTATTTTGAAAATCATTTTGAAAATCGAGGAGATTTTGTTTTTGAAAAGGTAAATTAATACTGAGGAATCAAATCAAGACCCAATTCAGAATATACCTGCCTGTCTGAAGATTCGCCTGTCTGGGCTCCGAACCTGCGGGGAAATATGTTAGAAAACAAAGGCTCACCTGTCCGGTCCTTTGAGTCCTGTCGGTTTTGTGACGATTCGCCTTTCTGGGCTCCGAATCGGGCTTTTTGTTGTTGAGGATGATGATTCACCTGCTTGGGCGTTGAATCGGGCTTTTCGGATGACGATCCACCTGTCTGGGCGTTGGACCGGGCTTTTTGATTTGACGATCCACCTGTCTGGGCGTTGGACCGAGCTTTTTGATTTGACGATCCACCTGTCTGGGCGTTGGACCGAGCTTTTTGACTTGACGATCCACCTGTCTGGGCGTTGGACCGGGCTTTTTGATTTGATGATTCACCTTTCTGGGCTCTGAATCATGTGGATTGAGTTGATTTTTGGATCAGTTGGTTTTCGGGCGACTGGTGCCGTACCGGGCAATAGTGCGTATGTCACGTTTGGCTCGTTCCGTGACTTACGGTGCCGATTTTTCCATGTTTCCTTGCTAGTGTATCATTTCCAAGGGTAAATGTGTCAAAATTTTGAATTTTGACATTGCGTAGACGCTTATTGTCGGGGACAATTTTGTCAATTTCCAGAAGACATATCTCGCGCGATACATCTTATCTCGTGCGAGACTTGTACTGTCGGGGCTAATATAACAGCAGCTCCTCTTTTAATTTGAAAACATCCTTTTCAAATTCCCTCCCTAGCTCGAGCCAAGGTCATTTTTTCTGTAATTTTTTTGTGACTTGTTTGTTGATTCTTTCTTCCAATCAATTCTCAGTCCCTCCTCCCTCCATAATCAATGGCTCAAGAAGGAAGAAATCCAATTTTGGGGAGTTATTTGCTAGGGAAGGATTATCCTCGTGACGACCTCACATTCGATAGGCACGTGCACATCTCCACCGCCGTTCGGGAAGGTTTGGTAAGAGTTTCTTTCTCACCTCTTGTTTCTCGCATTGCATTGAGCTTGAACCAACTTTTCATTGAATTCAAATTCCATCAATGGCCATTATTTTCTTGTTCTTGTCTATGCTTAGAACTAGGTTCCTTCTTGCATGTATTGCTTTTGTGCATTTTGTTGGATGCTTGTTGTTGCATTATGTGCGTATGAATCCCCTACATATCATGAATTGTAGGAGGGGTTGATTAGGGTCATCAATGGCATCCTTGGGCAAGCTTTTCTTGTACACACGCCAAGTGTTCGATGAAATGCCCCAATGAAAATTTTCATCTATTTCATTGATTTTCTGATATGGAATGATTTCTGACATTTCCCTTTTTGTTTTTTCTCTGTTTTGCAGTCATATAAGCCGACGAAGAATTGCCGTGGGAGCCCAAAACTGGCTAGAGCTGTGTGGGACAAGATCAAGGATCTTGATGGTGTCAGAGATAGGGTGGCCCAAACGGGGCTTCTAACTTTTGTTGATAACCTTCAGGGGATGAGACGGACTCCTCAAGTCCTTCAGGCGATCAGGGAGAGATGGTGGGATACTACCCACACCGTTCATTTGCGCTTCGGGGAAGCAACCATGACTCCGACGGACTTCCTTGCTATCACGGGGTTAGAGTTCATTGGCGATCCCCTGTCGAAGACTTCGGGTTATAAGCCTGCGGATCCAGCTGTGTGGAGACAGTTGATCGGTTTCATCCCTAACAAGGTTAAGGGATTTGCTGCTGAGCTAACACCCCTTCGGCATCAGATTGAGGATTATGCTCTTAAGCCGAATGCATTTACTGATCGATTGGTGAGGGGTGCCCTCTGGTACATTCTTTCTGAGACCATCTTTGCGAACCACTCTTCTACGGCTCGTCTTTCTCTGTTAGGTTTGTTGGTGAATCTGGATGAGGTGAGTGGATATGATTGGGGCTCAGCGGGGCTGGCCTTCTGCTATCATGCCATGGACGAGGCGTGTAGGAACACTAGGGATACCCTGTCGGGGTATTCTTATGCTTGGGAGGTATGCTCTTGATTCTGTTTCTGTCCTTTATCTGTATACTTTGTCTGTATTCCCTACTGAATCCGTTCTGTTTCTTGTGCAGATATGGGGCTATATTGTCCTTGGGCTGTACAAGTTTGAGCTGGACCGACCGAACCCTTTGTTCCTGGATATCAGGAGGTGGAGCCACCCCAATCGGAGTGTTGATGAGGATGAGGATCAGGAATGGACCCTGACGGTCGCGAAGGCGCGGACCATGTTGGATACTTTTGAGTATGAGCGGCTAGGACTTTATCCATGGACCTTGTTGGAGCGAGAGGTCCACCGTGCTTGGGATGCCATGGAGTTGCAGAGGATGTTGGCATCTCTGGAGGGGGATACTATGTATCTTGGTGAGCGGGTCTTCCCACAGCATGGCCGGGGTAGACTACCATATATGGTGCCAGCGGATCCGCCTAGAGCGATGTATCCCACCCACTCTATTCCGGATGATGATTATGCTAGTCTTATGGTGGGTGATGCGGCGGCGGCTTGTGTTGTCCACGGGGCCTCCTATGAGGAGTTCTTGCCTCGGCTGATGGGTCCTCTTCTGGTGGGTGATAGACGATCACACGCTCGTGGCTCCGCCTCTGCCTCTGCCTCAGGTTCATCAGCCCCTAGTACCTCCTCCCAGTCTGCTGGTTCTCTGCCTTTTGCCCCAGACTTCGGTCCTCTGAGCTACACGTACATGATGGGGAGTATGTCGATGATGGGCCACATCCCGACTCCGGATCATATTCCTGAGGGTTACCGCCTTTCGCCGGATGTCTCCTCGGTATGTTTTTGTTTGTATTATCTCTCGTATTCGTCCATATAAGTGTATATGTCCGACTTCATCTGAACATTTCTTTTCTTTTGTTGTCAGGTCACTCTATCCGCGGCCGATTAGAACCGTGGCGCGACCAAGATGACAGGACTGATGGCCCTAGTGTCGGACCTGACCGAGAGGCTGTTTCATAAGGCTTCCTTGGCAGCCTCGATAATGGCCTCGGCGGTGACCCCTACTCGTGGAGCCAAGAGGTCGAGGAGGGATGGCAGCCCCCGTGGTGGTGATGGTGGAGGTACCGGCGGCTCGGGCGATCTGATGGCGTGATCCCCTCCTTTTCTCTCTATTTGATTTCTGATGATCTGTACATATTGGCCGTGTGGGCCCAGACACTTTTTTCTTTTCTTTGGTACCTGTTAGAAACAAGTAGGTAGCACAAAAATATGGTTTTCTTAATCCCTAAACCTAGGTCTAATTAGTTAGTTTATTAACTTTCTCGACTTTCCATGTTTTTGGAAATGGAATGGAATGGCCATCAAGGCCACAATTTTGAGCTTGATCTTGGTGTTGCACTACATGTTATGAACTGTATGCGCAAGTTTTTCGAGACTTGCTTCGTCAAGTCGGGGCTAGATTGCTGTTTGAGCAGAACTATTGCTGTCTTTTCGAGGCGATATCTCGCGCGGGACAAGGTGTCTCGCACGAGACACGCTACCCAGGCAGAATCCTTTTCCTTCTTCGAACGGGATTTTGTCAGTTTTCCCTATAAAATCACCCTGTAGTCCGGCCAGATAACTCATCCTAGCCTTTCAAACTCTAGAGATATTCTGTTAGGGTGAAGTTCTTGTCTTCTTTTCCAACCCTGCGATCCATGGCTTCCAAGGAGATTGCCCCAACGTCCATGATTGTTGATGATTTTTCTTTGTCATCTGAGGTGGTCGAATCTTTTAAGCAAGCATCAAGAGATTTTGTGAGGTCATTTCGCAACCGATCTCGCAATAGGTTTATTGCAGAATTCGGATTTAGAATCCTTTTTACTTTGAAGAACCTCCAACCGGATTGGAATTTGTTGCTGGGTGCTGCTAGATTTTGGGATCCCTCTGTCCATCTTTTCAATTTTTCTTTCAATGAGATGGTGCCTACTGTGGAAGAATTCGCCCTTATTTTGGATATGCCTTTGACTGGTGAGATTGTTGTTCCTAAATACAATAGGAATCATTCAGAGGCCTTGAATGAGTTGTTAGGGATCCCCCTTGATACTTTCTATGAGTTGGTTAACCGTAGGTGGGTAGATTGTTCTTCTTTTCCTGAGCAATTCAGCGGAGATTCAGATGATGATGCCTTTCATGTCTACAAACGAAACTTTCTGGCCCTTTCTCTTTTCGGAGATGTTTTGTTTACAAGCAGGGATGGCTTGGTTGACTCGCAAGTGGTGGAAATTGTTCTGCAGGCTAGGAAACGTTCTAGGAACATTATCCCGCTTATTTTGGGTGAACCCTGCATGGTCTTGATGAGTTGCATAGGACCGGTGCTATGACTCAAGGGAGTCCTCTTTTGTTGACCATTTGGCTTAGGGAGCATCTCAATCTGGTAGGTCCTCCGTTGGAATATTCCCCTTTCACATATCATACACGAAAGTTGTTGATCAAGGATCTTTCGGTGGATGAATGGGCTGAGTTGATTGCTAAGACTGAAACTGCTGATATCCTTTGGTGTCCGCCTTATTGGAGGTTGAACAAGTATGTTGCCAATACCAAGGGTTTTGACAGGGTTGTTCTTTCGGGTCTGCGAGATTCCTCCTTTTATTTTCCCAAATGGGTGCTTCGTCAGTTTGGTCAGCAGCAGGACACTTATCTTTTCGAAGGTGCCTCTCGCGATGTGTCTTATATTGGTGTAGAGTTTGCGTAGGTGCTAGCTCAAGCATGGGGCGAAGGAACTAGTCGGGACCGATGGTCGAACCTTCGGACTTTTAATGCAAGTATCTTCTTATCCGACAAGTATTTGGATTGGTTTCTTCATACCGGCCACCCTAGTACGTTTGTAGCTAGCAGTATTTTACGAAGGAGCGAGGTTCAGTCTGATCCTGCTAATGTGCGAATTGATCCAACTCAGGATTTTCTCGATGGGGATTGGTACGAGAGGCAAGGCAAAGGGATGCCTGGAAAGACACAAGCTTTAGATAGGCCCAATGTCTTCAAGAGGCTTTCGGAGTCTGTCTTTGATCGCCTCGAGGGATGTTCTGCTTTGAGGGGCTCAAAGCGCAAGAAGGATCACGAAGACGGTGGTGACCATGTCCGCCGGCCTACCAAGTCAATGAAAGGCTATATCTTAAGGAGTACCAAGAGATTGCTTTGATAGATCAATAGTTTTGCTTTATTAGTATTTTTTTTCAAGGTTGTTAGCTTAGTAAATTAGTCGTTGTGGTTAGGATTTCCCTTTTGCCATTAATAAAATGCATTCGATTAATAAAAGGACAAAAGTAGATTTATTTATTTGATTAGACCGAACCCGAAGGCTGCCTACGTTCCTCTTTTACAGCAATTAAATAAGAGGCTCAGGTCTAACGTAGTTCATTTTTGAGAGAAAAAATGACAAAATATGGTTCCAGGCCGAGAGGTAATCTTGCGCGAGACAAGGCCCCTTCTCTTTTTTTTTTTTATATGCACACCCTTTCTTTTGCCTAGACCGCCCCTTCGGGTTTTCAATCTAGCGGGCTTCTTTTCTTGTGCAAGCTCTAATTTTTGCCTAGGCCGTCCTTTCCGGGATTTTCAACCTAGCGAGCGATTTCTTTTTAGGAGGCCAAGTCACGCAAAGTATTTCTTGAGCTTGTCCATGTTGACTGGCTTCGGTAGTTGATCTCCGTCTAGGTCCACCAGCTGAAGGGCTCCCCCAGAGAATATTTTCTTCACGATGTAGGGTCCTATTCATCTTGGTCCCCATTTTCCTAGCGGGTTGAAAGGTCCAGGACGATGCTCACGGAGAACCAAGTCGCCTACTCTGATGTTCCTTGTCTTGACCTTTTTGTTGAAAGCTCTTGCCATTCTTCTTTGGTAAGCTTGAGTGTGTTCGGCTACTTTCAGCCTCCTTTCGTCTAACAGGGCCAACTCTTCGTATCTGCTTTCTAACCAGTCGACCTCGTTCACTTGGTTTTCTAGGAGAACCCTAAGTGATGGTATTTCCAATTCTATTGGCAAGACAGTCTCCATTCCGAATGTGAGGGCATAGGGGGTCTCTCCTGTGGCTGTCCGGACTGAAGTGCGGTATCCCCATAGTGCGAATGGTAATTTGTCGGGCCAGTCTTTCCCAGTGACTGCCATTTTTCTGATGATGGTTTCGAATCTCTTGTTCGCGGCTTCAACTGCTCCATTCGTTTGAGGCCTGTAAGGGGATGACTTGTGTCTTGTGATTTTGTACTCAGTTAGGAGGCGATCGGTTTCCTTCTCGAAGTGCGACCCATTATCGGATATCATCTCTTGCGGGATCCCGTATCGGCAGATGATGTTGCATTTGATGAATTCTGCAACCTTTCTGGCATTCAAAACCTTGTAGGAGGCGGCCTCGACCCATTTAGTGAAATAGTCGATGGCTACTAGAACGAAGCAGTGTCCATTGGCTCCTGTGGGTGTGACCTTTCCGTTCACGTCTATCCCCTATGTAGAAAACGGCCAAGGAGAAGTCATAGGGTATAGCAGAGAAGGTGGTGCGTGCTGAAGGTTGGCGTGTATCTGACACTTGTGGCACTTCTTGACCATTTTGGTACAGTCGGCTTCCATGGTTAACCAAAACTACCCTTGTCTGATGATCTTTTTGGCGAGCATGTTTCCGCTCATGTGGGTTCCACATATGCCTTGATGAACATGGTACATTATTTCTCGGGCCTCTTCCTCGGTGGCACAAAGGAGGTTTCCTTGGGAATGTTTCTTAAATAGACGGCCAGCAGTGATGACGTAATTAGCGGCCAACCTCTTAAGGGCGATTTGAGTCTTCTGGTCTGTCTCAGGTGGGATGGTTCCATCTAGGATGAAATGCCAAATGTCATGGTACCACGGTTTCTCTTCGGAGTTTTCAACAATGGTACATTCGGATAACCATTTGTCTTTGCAGTCATGGAGATCTATAACGGAGCAAAGAGGCGGTGAGTTGCACGCCGTGTTATTTTGAAAGGTTTGACTGCCTTCCCTTTAGGAATTTCAACCAAGGAAGCGAGCGTGGCCAATGCGTCAGCAAACCGATTTTTGTCTCTAGGGAGATAGTGGAATGAGACATCCTGAAATTTTTGCGCCAACTCTTGGAGGTGGGCACTGTATCTTTGAAGGGTTGGATCTTGGACCCTCCACTTCTTCAATGTCTGATTGATGATTAACTGGGAATCCCCAAATACCTCGAGTTCAGTCACGTTGCGTTCTAGGGCTGCCTCTAGCCCCGCTATACAAGCTTCGTATTCTGCGGTGTTGTTGGTGGCGTCAAAGTCGAGACGTATGACCAGTGGAGTATAGATGTCGCTAGGGTCTACCAACAACATTCCGATGCCAAACCCTCTCTTGTTGGCTGCGCCATCGAAAAATAATTGCCACTTATTTTCTTCTTCTATACTCATGATGTCCTCATCAGGGAATCGCGGGTCTTCCCCCTTCACTTCGTCACAAGGAAATTCGGCCAACTGATCTTCGAATACACTCCCCCTGACGGATTTCTGAGTGACGTAAGTGATATCATACCCGGCGAGCATGAAGTACCATTTGGCCAGTCTCGAAGACAAATTTGATTTTTCTAGGATGTATTTCAACGGATCCATTCTTGCAATGAGACGAACCGGGAAGGCTTCCATATAGTGTTTTAGCCTTTGTGAACCCAAACAAGAGCGGCACAGGACTTGTCGAGTGGAGAGTAGTTGATTTCGCTACCTTGGAATCTGCGGCTAACGAAATATATGGCATTCTCTGTGTGTGAGGCAGGCTGTTCTTGAGCGAGCATAGCCCCTAGTGCATTGTCAGTAACTGTGAGGTACAGCTTCAAGGGCTTCTCCTTGTGTGGTGGTACCAGGATGGGTGGGAAGTTAAGTAATACTTAACCTCCTCGAATGCTTCTTGGCATTCTTCGGTCCACTCTTGAGGTGCGTTTTTCTTAAGTAGCTTGAAGATCGGATCACACATTGTAGTCAGTTGATAAATTAATCGACTGTGAATCCCTTTACTTCTTTCTGTGTTCTGGGTGGAGGCATGTCTATGATGGCTTTTATCCTGGCGGGGTCTGCTTCTATGCCACGCTATGTGACCATGTACCCTAAGACTTTCCCTTTGACCACTCCGAATGAGCATTTGGCGGGGTTGAGTCTCATCTTGTGCTGTCTCAGTCGATTGAAGAATTTTCTGAGATCTCTGATGTGCTGAACATCCGTTCCTTTTGAGTGAACAATCATATCATCCACGTATACCTCTATTTCTTTATGGATCATGTCATGGAATAGTGTAGTGACTGCCCTTTGGTAAGTAGCCCCAGCGTTCTTGAGAAAAAACGGCATGACCGTGTAACAGAACGTCCCCCAAGGTGTGGTGAATGCTGTTTTGTGCTGGTCCTCCTCTGCCATGAGGATTTGGTTATACCCTGCAAAACCGTCTACGAATGAGCGGACTTCGTATGCGGCTGTGGCGTCGACCAACATGTCTATGTTCGGTAGCGGGAAATCATCTTTAGGGGATGCCTTGTTCAAATCTCTGAAATCAACACAGACTCGTATTTTCACATTCGACTTGGCTACTTGTACCGTGTTTGCTAGCCATTCCGGATACTCGATCACTTTGATAAACCCTACGTTCAAGAGCTTCATGATTTCCTCTTTCACTTGCATTGACCATTCCGGCTTGATTCTGCGTAGTTTCTGTTTGACTGGCTTGGCATTGGGTAGCAGCGGTATCTTGTGCTCCACAATTGACTGATTCAACCCAGGCATATGTTTGTAGGACCAAGCGAAGACGTCGACATATTCTCTGAGGAGCTGCGTCAAGGTCTCTCTGTCTTCCCCCTTGAAGAAGCTGCCGATCTTTGTTTCTCTGGGGTCTTTCGTTGTCCCAAGATTAACCGTTTGCATTTCCTCATCGTCAACAGGGCCATTCTTTCCACAATGACCTACTTTCTTAGCTGATTCTTTTGAGATTTGTTCGTTTTCTTGATCTATCTCATCGTATGATTCATTATTAACGTGTTCGTTATATTGATTATTATTAGTTAATTCATCATTCACGATGTTAGCAATCTCGGGGTACTCGGAAAGATCAAAGTTTTCATTAAGGAAGTGAGGGAATACATGTTCGACCACCGCCTCGATTTCCTCTTGAGTGAGTTCATCGGAGGTGGAGCCTGCTTCTAATGTGAAAGTTACAGGGCCTATCTTCCTGCGGGGATGGGGAGTGCAACCAAGCTCTTTGATCATGAAGTCTTCATCAACAACTGGTCCTCCGGTGACGTGCCAGTTTAGAATTGGCTCATCACATTTCTGTATTAGTCTTGTGTAATCAATAGTTTGAGCGTCCCCCTTGGAGATTGCATGGATTCTGCTGTCTTTTAACCGACATAGGTCTTCAAACTGTCGCAGCATGTCTTCTCCCAACACAAAGTCCCATTCGCTTGTCATTTCTGCCTTCGTGCCCCACAAATCATTAGGGATTAGTGAGACGGGTTCTGTTTTATCTGGAGAAGCATCGCAGTCGCTGAAGATTTCAAAGCCCGGTTGGCGCTTTCCTTTATCGTCAGTCCATGGTTTTGAAAAGATAAAGTAGGGAATACTTTCCCCTTCCCGGACGAAGTAGCCATTGAGTGTCTTTCGATATGGCTTGAGGTTACAATCTTTGACCTTTGGGTCATTGTGGCCTTTGTATGCGGTTTCCTCCAACTTGACTTGAGTGAAGTCCCAATCCTCTTCGTCATCCCCATCGTGGATGGAAATGATGTATCCTAGGCCATGCTTTGTGTGAGGTGGGGGAACTGGTGGTGGTTCCGTTATCCCTTATAAGTATTTTCCAAGCCCCAAGCCAGGGAAGTATCCTTTTGCTTGCATCATTTTCCAGACAGGAAGGTTTCCAAAAAACCAAAGTGCCTTGGAGTAATCATTTTCGTTGCAAGTTTCTATGACATTCACGGTGCTTTCTTTCTCGATCTCTAAGAAGTAATCAGAATTGAAAAGGGAAATACTGACTAACTATTATTGAAAAGCAAACTTGATACTCTTGCCCACAAATGAAGTCTTTAGGCAAGTAGTACCCGACTAAACTAAACCACTAATCATTTCTTCATGCAAAAAAGTAAATAACTGAATAAAGAAAGAAATTCCTCATTTGTTTGAATTCATCCAAACTATGCCACCACTTGGACAAACTCTGATGGTGTCGTTGTCAATCAAGTCTTGGACTGCATTCTTCAGGTTGAAGCAATCATTGGTATGGTGGCCATGGCATTGATGGTAGTAGCAGTAGAGATGTGGAGCTCGTCCTTCTCTCTTGGGTACGTAACCTTCCATTGGGCTCAGCTTTCCTTCCTTGCGAAGACTTCTGAAGAGATGACCGAGAGTGATGTTTCCAATGTCGGAGAAGACCCTACCCTTCCTTCGCTTAGCCATTTGATTGTGGAGGTCTCGAATATGGTTCTCATAGTGTTGCACAAAGACGTTGTGGCGAGACTGATATTCTGCTTCCATTTGTTCTTTGAGGTCACAGTAGAGAGTATTGAGGCAATACTTGACCCTTTCATCAATGTCATCTTCAATGTGGGCTTCAAGGTTAATACACTTTTGGGTCATAGCCTCGAGTTCATTTTGACTTCTTCAAGTTCTTCAAACAGCATCTTTTTCTTGTCAGCTTGGATGGATTCTTTCAAGTTGTGCCATGCATCGTCGTTGTCAATTTGCTGCAGGGCTTTGGCGAGTTGAGCCTTGATGTCATTTAGCTCTTCTTGCACAGATGATTGCCCACTGTCGGAGCCACTTTCCATCTTCCGGAAATCTCTAGCAATGCGGGTGGAAGGTAAATCAAAGGCTTCTCTCCAACCTTCCACATGCTCCATTTCAGCAATAAGGGATTTGGTCAGCCCTTGCAGAGTTGGTTGTTCAAGGTCCTTCTCGATGATGACGTGCTTTTCAGTAGACATTGTGTTGGGAGTCTTGAAGTTGAATAGCTTCGGAAAACTGACAGAATAGATGCAGAGACGATATCAGGATCAAATCTAGCCCCAACGAGTCGGAAGCAGGCTTAAACGGCTCAGGCTCAGTTTCAGCAAACAGATACATTATACCGCGCGAGATATGTAGTCCCGCGCGAGATAATCACACGGAATGTCGATTTTTATTAGACCTAAATTTTTGGTCGGAACGGAAAATCCATTTTGAGGGGTTTCTAAGGCCTTTATCAGAACCTAACGACTAAGCAATCAATCCAATTTTTGTAAAACAAAGCCGTGTAAGATCGTATTTTGAAGGATATGTATATTTTTTTTTCAAAGGGACATCCGAAAGGGTCATTCCGAAGGGACATTTTTTTTCGATGGGACTTTTCCGAGTCCTTCTTTATTATCAATTTTACATGGCTTTGTTTTGGTCAAAAATAAGAAAAGATCACCGAGTCAAAATCGACTGGTCACGGAGTGATCCTAAAAAGAGAATCTACATGAGAATGTGGCGATGCAGGGCTGGAAGGCTAGGCTCCCCGCGATATGACAATCTAAGTGGATTGAATACGCGGAGTGGGATGATCCAACTTCGGAGAGACCGGCGACTAGGTGGTTACCGTCATCCGTCCTTAGTGTGGGTCCCGGGTTTATAGAGGGTATGTAGTGCAATGACGGATATATCATGAGTGCGCGTGTGTGATAGTCCAATCTAGGTGATAGATAAAAAAGAGATTTTTTTTTAAAACAAAAAGAAAACAAATAGTGGCCGCACCAAGTGGTTGCCTACGTTTCTCCCAATTTAGGAAGACTCAGGCCGTCGTAGTTCCATATAAAGAGAGAGAAAGAGAGATGAATATATTAAGTTACAACTCCCGAATCCCCAATGGACCGGACTTTAATTAAATAAAACCCAATCGCACGCAGTTCATAAATAATAATGAATTATTTAAATGAAATAAAGATTTGAGTTCTACATCTCAAGGGAGGCCTTAAGATGTGGGAACTCTGCAGATAATGAATTCTGGGATCCCCATTGCGTGTTCGACTCTCGTCTTGGACTATGAGATGAACGGGAGAAACCAAAAAACAACCAGATTGCCGAGGCCATATCTCGCGCGAGATATGTTATCTCGTGCGAGATATGATATCTCGTGTGAGATATGCCTCATCTGGGAACAGAAAAAACAATTTTTTTTGAAAACCCCTCTTTTAATTTTGACGCAAGTTTAGCCTCTTAATTTTAAGTCCCCAGCGGAGTCGCCACTGTGAACGTCGTGATTGATTTTTTTTGAGTCGCCACCTATATTATTGTTTGGAAAACATAGAAAAACCATTTTTTGAAAGAGATTGGGTTCGGGGCTTAGGTTATGGAATGGGTAGGTCAAGAAGCATCCATTCCACCCAATCCGGAGATCAGTCTTGCTAAAGAAAAGAGAGGTTTTTCGAAAAATAAGAAGATTTTAAATAAAAGCAAATAAAAGATCCATTTAACGGGGTTAAACGGAATGTAGGATCGATTGCTTCGAGACCGTCCCCATGAGTTGGAGAGGCTCTAGGCCGATCCTAGATTCAATAGATTTATACCACTCTAACAATCAATTAGAAAGGGATTTAAGGGTTACCTTGCGTGAGGTGATTTGGGCAGAGTTTTGACTCAAGTTTAGAATCGAATCTTGATACAGACAGAGCTTCGCCTCAGTCTTTGACTCGGGTCTTGATGTTTGTTTATCAACAAGGTTGACAAACAAACTATGAGGTGATTTTTATGGTGATTTTACAGGATTCTTTCAAGGAAAGAAACTAGTAAAATGTGTGTGTTGTGAAAATTCGTGGTCCTCTGAACCTTGGAAGTCACCAAGTATTTATAGGGGTTTGAGAAGTGTTGAAGATGAGATCAAACACTCCAAGAAGCTTCCAGACTCCAAACTCTATTGGTTGGCCGGATGGATGAAATTTTATCTCGAAAAGAGGTTGAAATCGACGAGGAAACTGTCATCTGCATGCTGCAGAGGGGCAATATCTCACGCGAGACACGACATTCCGCGGCGAGATATTGTTCCTGTAGACAATTCTGTCCTTCCCTCGCTGTCTCGTATGCAGTTTAGTCCAAACTAACGGTGGTTAGTCAAAACTTAACGAAACATGACGAAATGGTGGATTTCTACTTCTTGACTCAAAGCGAGACTTAGAGTGGTATAAACTTGATCCGATGTGTTCAGAATGGGGTGTCTACAGTAGCAAAAATGAGTAAAAATCTTTTTTAGTACCAAAGATTGTTAGGTTCGGAGGTCACGTTACGTTTCGGGAAGAGTATTACGAAATCACCCGAAACGCCTCGTATGACGAGTCTTTCTACCTTTCACGAAAATGTGTGTGTGTGTGTGTGTGTTTGCATTTTGAAATGGGAGCTTGAATGACAAGCTTAATCTTTGTTTGAATGTCAAATGTTGATTTTGGAAGTTTTAGGAAAAGTGGCGCGAATGTTGATTTTAACTGTTTATCTTAAGTGTCAAATGTTGACTTTTAAGAAAAGAGCGTTTAAATGTCAAACATCGGAATTGAGTTTGAAGATGATCGTTTGGATACCAAACGTCATTTCACGCGTTTTGAAAGAGAGTTCGAATGTCGAACTCCGGTTTTGAACCGGGCATTACATTGTTAGCGATTTTAAGGAAAAAAGCATTAAATGATATGCGATCAACGAATCGTTTTGCGACACAGACTTTTGATAAGTAAATACTATCACGATCCTAACGGCTCGGACTTATAAATGACAGTATTTTAAAGTGCGGTATCGACGGAATCAAACGACCCGGAATTGTAAAGTACGATCGACGAGCCAAACTGCTCGAAATTGTAAAGTTGCGTAAAGTAAATGACGATTAACGGATCAAACGATCCGGAATTTGTAAATGACATGAAAGTAAATGACGATCGACGGATCAAACGATCCGGAATTGTAAATGACATGAAAGTAAATGACGATCGACGGATCAAACGATCCGGAATTGTAAATGACATAAAAAGTAACGGAACGGGGTCGGAACGCCGTTTTAACCCGAGATTACTTCTCTTACGGGAAGAGAAGAGGATCAAGGACTAAAATGTATCGGACCCCGTTATACGGCGGTACGTCTACATTTTGAGAGTGAGAGTTTACCAAATTTGGTGTTGACTCTTTGGCTCGGGAGGACGTATACGGGATACGAAAAGGTGTTTGAAAGGTATTTCGGAAGTGTTTGGGCAGAGTTTCCCCTTTTATTTGGTGCTTAGAAACCTAGGAATTTGGGCAGCGTTTTGACTTGTGTCGGTTTAGCTTGAGGATCAGAATCTACCGATGAGTAGCACGAGGGCCCCCGAAGAGTAGAGAATTCCGCCGACGAGTAGCACGAGGGCCCCCGAAGAGCGGAAGAAAGACAAGCCTTTTGTGCTTGGGGTGGAGGGAGGAGAATTTGGTGTAGGAAAATGAGAAGGAGGGGGGAGTATTTATAGGGTTAAAATCTTGGAGGAGGGGGGAGAAACTTGGAGGTTCAGGTAAGTTTGCTTAGTGAGGTGGGTTACTTTGCTTAGCCTGAATGTTTTCCCCGGTAAAAGAGTCCGGATGGACTATACATGAATTTGGGGACATTTTGGTCATTTGGCCTTGAGTTTGACACGTTTTGGACACGTATTAATTTAACCTGCAAAACAGTCCGGCTGGACTATACCTGAAATTGGCTATTTTTCCTGATTGAACTAGCCATATGCGTAGATCTTGTTCTCGCGTTGGATTTTATATGTGGTGGGCTCAAAACGGAGTTCGTATGAGGGAGTTATGACCTCCGGAAGGTCGAGACGCTCGAAAACGGGAAATCGAATCCCGGAAGACCCCAAAAAGTATGTTTTTCGAGGAAAGCTGTACTTTTACGTGTGATAACGTGTGTTGAGTACGCTTTGATGTCGGGATGCACGGGGCAGTCCCGGGATGTCTCGTTGACTCGAGAACGGGGAACTTAACGGGTTTCGGTTAACTTGGAGCGGGCCAGTTAACGGATTCCGGTTAACTTTTAACGGATTTTGACGATCCAGATTTGGGTACTTAGAGTCGATACCGCATTTTAAATACTGTCATTTACAAATCCGAGCCATTTGGATCGTGATAGTATTTACTTTTCAAAGTCCGAGTCGCAACCCGATTCGTTGATCGCAAAATCATTTAATACGTTTTTCCCGTAAAATCGTTAACAATGTAATGCCCGGTTCAAAACCGGAGTTCGACATTCGAACTCTCTTTCAAAATGTGCGAAATGACATTTGGCATCCAAACGCTCATCTTCAAACTTGAATTTTGACATTCAAAATCATTTAATACGTTTTTCCCGTAAAACCGTTAACAATGACATACCCGGTTCAAAATCGGAGTTCGACATTCGAACTCTCTTTAAAAATGCGCGAAATGACGTTTGGCATCCAAACGATCATCTTCAAACTTAAAAGTTGACTTTTGACATTCAAAATCTTTTAATACGTTTTTCCCGTAAAATCGTTAACAATGACATGCCCGGTTCAAAACCGGAGTTCGACATTCGAACTCTCTTTCAAAACGCGCGAAATGACGCTTGGCATCCAAACGCTCATCTTCAAACTCAAAATCCGACGTTTGACATTCAAACGCTCTTTTCTTAAAAGTCAACATTTGACACTTAGGATAAACAATTAAAATCAGCATTCGCGCCACTTTTCCTAAAACTTCAAAACCGACGTTTGTCATTCAAACGCTCGCCTTTTCAAACAAGATCCCATAATCAACGTTTGCCATTCAAGCCAAGATTAAGCTTGTCATTCAAGCCCCCATTTCAAAATGCAAACACACACACACACGCACACGATTTCGAGAAAGGTAGAAAGACTCGTCATACGAGGCATTTTGGGTGATCTCAATATACTCTTCCCGAAACGTAACGTGACCTCCGAACCTAACAATCTCTGGTACTAAAAAAGCCTTTTACTCGTTTTTGCTACCAATAAAAATGACACCCCGTTTTCAAAGCCTTTTCCTAAGTTTTTGCTACCAATAAAAATGACACCTTTTTCAACCAATAGCCGTTTCTCAATGTTTGGGCTCAAAATACAAAAACCGCGTGGCGACTCCTCTCCTTCCCGAAAAGTGAGGTCTCAGAAACCAACCCTCCGCGAAAGACAACCGCGCCTTTTTGCTCACACAAAAATTTCGGGTAATTTCAGTTTGGCTATGGATAGTCGTCCTTGGGACTGGCCTTATTTAGATCCCGGAAATCTTCACAACAACGCACCTTCCCATTGGCTTTAGTCACAGTCTCGATATTTGACAACCAGGTTGGGTATTCAATGACCCTGATGAATCCTACCCGCAGTAGCTTCTCAATCTCTTCCTTGACCTGTAGAGACCACTCTGACTTAATCTTTCTTAACTTCCGTTTTACCGGCTTGGCATCGGGTGCCAAAGGGATTTTGTGCTCCACAATCGAGTTGTCCAGCCCCGGCATGTCCTTGTAAGACCAGGCGAACACATCCATGTACTCCCTGAGCAGATTGACCAGTCTGTCCCGTTCAGCCCCTTGGAAGAAGTTCCCGATCTGTGTCTCTTTAGGCTCTTTGATATTACCCATGTTAACACTCGTCAAAACCTCCTCGGCAGCTTGGGATCGGTTTTCCTCTTTATCGGTAACCTGCTTAAAGATTTTTTAATGTATTGTTCATTTAGTATGTTTGCATCTTGCTCAAATGAATCATTATTAACTGTTGTTAAGTTATTAGTTAATTTATCATTTGTTAAGTTGGCAATAAGGGGATACTCGAAAAGATCCATCATTTCATTCAAGGCAAATGGAAAGATAACATTGGCTACATATTCGTAATCTTCAGGCATGAGGCCTTCAGATGACTCAGAGGGCTGGAATTTGAACACTCCTGACTCAAACAACTCTTAACCCTACACTATTATTGACCAAAGTGTTTGACTGGGTTGGATAGGGGGGTTACTCTTTACCGCTGCTGCCCTGGGGAGAAGCAAATTGGTCGGTGGTCTTCATAAAGTTGGGAAGCTCGAACGGGTCAAAAGCTTTGACAGGATCATTTGTAGGTTGGTGCCTCAGGAAGATGGTGAGGGGATCCAGAGAGGCTGGTGCAATCTCTCAGTAAGCTCATCCGTGACAACTGGACTCATTGATTGGAGGGTCTAATTCATCTTGTCGAGACATTGTTGGTAGGTCATCTCCCCTTTACTAATTTTTGAAATCACAACCTTGTCTGTGTAGCCAACAGGAGGATTGGCCTGAATTATGCTGATGAAGTCTTCCCTAGGTGAGACCTTGATTCTGCCTTGATCAACTATGTGTTCTATGGGGGTCCTGTATTCTGCCTCCAGATTTTCCAGCTTCTCGTTGAACTTAATGATGGCTATGAATTCAGAGTTATCTGCCTCTAAGGGATCGACAGAGAGGGGATTGTTGGGTTGGATATTGTCTTAGCTGACCGGCTCCTTAGTGGGCTCTTTCGTGTAGCTGACATAGTAGTCGAACTTGCCCGAGGGCTCTCCCAGAGTTCCTATACTTGTGTCCCCTGCTTCATACCTCTCTTTCAGCTTTTGTTGCGTAGACTTCTTCTTCTTCTTCCTTGAGGGAGCATCTTCGTGAATCCATTCCTGGTAAGCATCTTCCAAACATTCATCATAGTCACAAACGTCATACCAAATGTGCGGTCTGGGTTGAGCTGGGATGACTTCCCCTACGGGCATTTGGTTACCACCATTGTTTGCTACCACACCAGCCATTCTAAATTTTGGGTTGACGAAGCTGACGGTTTTGATGAACTATCTGAGCCTGAAACCTCTGCACTGACAAGCCGCTGACCCGGTATTCTCACCCACTTCTTCCTTGCTGGGGGAAAGGGATGCAAGGTTTAGACTCGGGGTAGGTGTTTAGGCTGAAGGCTCAAGTAATATGCAATTAAGAATCTTTAATTTTACTTAAAACAGTGTCTTTTATTTATTTCTATTTGGTTGGAAAAGGGGTTGCCCTTCTTTTTCGCAACTACTCTAGATCCTAGATCAGTGGGTTCCATCACTACGTCTATAAGCCCCTCGTTTTCCACCTGCATTTTGACCTCCCAGGATGGACAGCCCCGGACGAGGGTCCTATAGGGCACACGGATCCCACCGACCGAGAGAGAAGAAAGGTCCTAGGGTCTAGTGGATCATAGGAACTTTTAACGCACGAGCGATGCGGATTATAGTCAAGGCAATGACGGGAAAGTCTCGTCTTTTAGCCTCAACGAAATTTCAACAGAGTTTCGCTTACGCGATAGACATTTTGACTTTGGCATTGTCAAAGGAAAATAATAGGCATGGGTCGGGCGGTAAAACTCGAATGACACGGCGTCACATTGAGCGTTGTTGCATACTTTGTGCAAGTCAAAGTCAAAGTCAATGTCGGGTCAAGATCTTGCCAATTTTTCCTTGACGGAATTTCGGCAGAGCTTCGCTTGCGCGAAAGATCTTGATTTTTGGCACGGACTCAGGCTTGACTCTTACATACCCCGTACAGGTCAAAGTCAAAGTCAATGTCGGGTTCAAGATTTCGCCAATTTTTCCTTGACGGAATTTCAGCAGCATTTCGCTTGCGCGAAGGATCTTGACTTTTGGCATGAGCTCGGGTTTGACTTTTATGGGGGTATACAATGAGGCTGTATGACACGGTCTAGACCAAAAACCAACCAAAAAAGTCACAGTTTTAAAAGTGTGACACGGACTAGTGCATTGGTCGACACTGGCTGCCATGGGGAGTTTGGGATGATTTCGTGTGCGCTCGGGAGCGTCGTAACACTGTCCGTGACTGCAGCTGAATAACCATCCTGGGTTAAAAGGATGTGCGTGCAAAGTGTACAGGATATATGGTGCACGTAGTGTGCGGCCTCCTAAAAATATTCCTTTTTGAGTTAAAACAGAGATTTTCATAAATGTGTTTTAAAAGAATGTTTTTTCGGGATGGGGGAAATGCAACAAGTAAGCATATAAATTTTCTAGAGCCTGGCCAGACTTAGTACTGGATAGCTCCAAGCTATCAAAGCTTCCAGATTAACCTCAGAATGTGTCCTGGTGGAACTGCGAAAGAAGCCGTCTGGCTATGATCTAGGGAGATCAAGCCGTCCGGCTGGATCCAACAATTTTCCAGGTTCCAATTTTTTTCATTTCCAGACTGTTTCCCCAAGCATTTTGGCAACTTTCAGCCTCAGAATGGTCCTTGTTTATCATTTCAGAGTATGCAAAAACCAAAACCCAAGATGCATGCAAAATAAGAAAAAGAAATACAAGCACAAAAATCGGATCCGCGGCAGAAGGCTAACCCTCGTAAACGTTTCCAACGCTTCTTATGAGAAAAGATGTTTGGAAACATTTACAATCTCCCCAGCGGAGTCGCCAAACTGTGTATGTGGGCCCATCACGGATCGAACTGTTTTTTTATAGAGTCGCCGTTTCACCTCAGTTTGAAGACACCGGTTTTATTGAAAAACGGAGTCGCCATGCCATTTTGATTTCCTCAAAACTTTGAAAAAAAGGATAAGGGTCCGGAGGTTAAGTTACTCCTTGGGAAGAACGGATCGCGTTCACCCAAGGAGCCTTGCTAAAGCAAGTCTTCCTAGACCAGAAGTTTGTTCTTGTTTTGTGTGTTCGTGTGTGAGATGTGATTTGAAAAGGAGGGAATGTTCCAAGTTATCTGCCGGACGTAAAAACCATATAAGAAGGTTATCGCTCGGAATTCCTTGAATTTGATGTGTTCGGAATTTTGATCTTGTGCTCATCTTGGACATATTATCATCATTACGTGACCTTTTTACCCTCCCATTGGAATAATCAACCATAGTAGGCGTAAAAGCCTTGGTGTATCTTAAACCAACGTTCTTCGAGACTAGGTCATATGTGATAGAGAGAGAGGGACACCTTTTTATAGTCCAAGAATGAGACTCTTTAGAAAGGAAGAGTCTTTGCCCATCAATCCTACATCTTGAGACGATTGAGCTTCGTAGGGACATTTATGCTCGTCTCAACTGATGATCGGAGATGTAGGGGCCAAGATTCATCCACTTCTAAAGGGACTTCGACTATGGCATTTTTAGTGGCAGAAACGATGTAAAGATAGGGTCTTTACACCAATCCACACCACGGGATGCTTCAAGTACCAAAAGGGACTAGGGTGAGGGGTATAAAGATTGGATCTTTATACTCATTCTATGTCTTTTGTGCCTTAAAAGGTCACTAGACAATCCTCGGAGAGTGATCCAATCAAAAGGGACATGGGGGATGACTTTGGAAGGTAAAGATTGCATTTTTATGAAATAAATGTAATGAATATTATGAAAGCTAAAGACATGAATATAAAGGGAAGACCTTTGAGGATTTCCTATGTCCTTTAATAACCTTATGAGGTGGACAAGGAAGGGGAAGACATTATAAGAGTAAAGATAGCATTTTTATGTGTTAAAATAGGACTATTTTACATCATCATGTAGTGAATCCTCCCTAGAACAAGCCACGTGTGGACCCTTGTTCATCCTTGGGAAGGGATTCCCCATGAATCATTTGTGTAGGGGAAAAGGGGGAGGGGAGGAAATGATGTATACATGATAAAGATGGTAACTTTATAGCAATATATCAATATTAATGGCAAGTGAAAGCAATATAGATGACAAGTAACAAATATAACAAGGTAAAAAGAGTATTTTAAGAGGAAAGGAAGGAAGAAGAGATTACCAATGGTGGTTCTCTCTATTCCCTGGGGGGTTTTCCTAATGTAGGAGTAGTTTTGGGATGATTTATGGAGGAGGGAGGTGATTTTTGGGAGGTTCAAGTCTCTGGAAATTCGTGGAGTAATTTTGGCAGACTAACAATGCCTTCTTGTTTTTTTCTAAAAAAGGGTAGATGAGGCCTCTATTTATAGGCTGCAGTGTGCTTTCTAATAAAGCGGTGTGGCATTAACCTTTTGCAAAAGAAGTCGTCCGGCGTTATCCATTGATGACTCATCCTGCTTCTAGATTCATGCAAGGTGGCAGCTGGAAGCTTCATTCCAGGGAGGGACTGCTTGGAATTTTAATTCCAAGCAGGTCCTTCCTCCCTTGGACAGTTTGGAAAAGTTCCAGAATTGCCCCTGAACTTTAGGAAAGTTCGGGGAATTGCCGGGAAACTTAACCGAAAGGCATGAGCCAGATTTGGGTACTTACAACTTGACACATTGGCCCACCTACACCTTAGCTAAAATATGAAAAACGTGCGCCCCGACGAAGGTGTAAATAACCTTAACAACTTGAGAAAGATGTAAATCCTTTAAACCTTTTTGAGGGGAGAATCCCTTTGAGGAAAAGCAATTAAATAGGTTTAAAAGCGACTCTATAAGCAGTAATTTAAAAATGAATTTCATAGAAAATTACCAGTTTCTGATGCGTTAGAATACTTGACATCTCCTCCATTTGGACAGGTTGCTAGCATCGTCTCATCTTGCAAAACAGAAACAGGTTAGGGTGGGTGTTAGCTTAGCTAACACCCCTCCGACGCTTAAGTCAGTAAAAGTTTGAAATATATAAGCCAAATTGAAATAACATAAAAATTAAGTTAATTGAATCATACCTGATCCTTGGAACAGAAATTGATGAGTTTGTTACTTACATGAAGTACAACTTGAGGTGGATAGCATTCCAATTCCTCGAGATTCTTACGCCGTCCAAGGTTGAGAGACTGTATGCTCCTTTCCCAGTTTCTGCGTCAATTAGGTAAGGTCCTTCCCACTTAGCTGCAAATTTTCCTGCATTTAATTCCTTTGTGTTCTGAAAGACTTTCCTTAGGACCATGTCCCCAACTTGGAACCTCCTGATGCGGACATTCTTGTTATAGGACTTGGCTATTCTTTGTTGGTAAGCAGCCATCCTGACTTTGGCCATATCTCTGAGCTCATTAATGGTGTCTAAATCATCTGCTAAGATAAGTTGGTTATCTTCTATAGATGATAAACCGTATCTGGCTGTGGGGAGTGAGAACTCCACTGGGAGGACAGCTTCGGTACCAAACACCAAGAAATATGGCATCTACCCAGTTTCCCCTTTTGGGGTGGTTCTGTAAGCCCAAAGTACTAGGGGTAACTCTTCAACCCATCTTCCCTTCTTCTGATCAAGTGTTTTCTTCAGGTTGTTCATTATCAACTTGTTACTGGATTCGGCCTGTCTGTTTGCTTGAGGATGCACCGGTGTAGGCATTATCAGCTTGATTCCCTATCTCATGCAGAAGTCTTGCGTCTTTTTGCTAATAAACTGGGAGCCATTGTCACATATAATTTCGGATGGTAAATGTACGCTCGCCGAAAAATTATGAAGTTAATGGGAGTCGCCACGCCGTTTTAAAGGAAACATTGAAAACCTTTTTGAAAAGAGAAAATGGGTTCGGGGGTCAGATTACGTGTTGGGAAGAACTGAGAGTTCACCCAACATGCCTCGTTAAATGAGTCTTTCTATGTTCAACATCTAATTCATTCAAACGTGTGTGCAAATTGTGTGAGACAAAATATATGATAAAATGCATATTGATGCTTTGCTTTATTGATCAACGAAAGAGATTGCATCTTGTGAGCCAATTAGTACGGGAGGCCACATCCCAATTACAAAACATGAGAACAACTTACAACTGAAATGGACGAGCTGCAAGGTGGCTACATGTGTCACCCGACACAGGACCTCGGATGGCCAAGTATGTCATGCGACATATAGTGCCAACTTGCAGAGGCTTACAAATGCTAGATTACAGAGGAAATCAATAGCCAATTCAGATTACCATAGGTATAAACAAACCACGAAACCTCAGAGAAACATCAATACTCAGATGAGTGTGGATATGGAACGATCCACACTCACCTAAGCATTTAAGCATAAAACATATCATTAATAACCAAAGGCATGCAATATTACGAGAATGAAATGCAGGATCGAAACATTGGTAAATCAAAGCATGACATCTTCAATCAGGTTCGAACCCGAATTGCAGATCAAACATAGCTATCAAAATAGGTGATGAAAGTAGAGAGAGAGAGAGGATGGGAATTAGAACATTACCCTTGTAGATCCACACTCTCTATACCACGTCGGTATAGAGGGCCTTCAAATCAGCTTCAGGACCAGCTTAGAATTCTCAGATTGAGAGTTGTTTTGGGATCTCAAGCGTATGTGTGTGAGTATTGTCGAATTGATATGAGAGAGAGGGAGATTTGGATGAAAGAGAGAGAAAGTTTGCTGGGTTTGTGCCTACTTCGGCGTGAATTGGGCAGAGACACGCTAAGGGCCAAAAAAGGGCCGGAGCTAATAGGTGAGGTGATCAAAAATCGTTGGTGAATCGGTGATGGTGAATGTAGACACCCCATTCTGAACCAATAAATCATGATTACACTACTCTTTGTCTCTCTTTTGTGTTTTGATGAAAGCATATCAGTTTCGTCATGTTTCGTTAAGTTTCTAACTAACCTCGTTAGTTTTGGACTTAACTGACTAACAGAATAACTGAAGAGGTCAGAATTGTCCACAGACTGCTTTGTCTCGCACGAGATATCATATCTCGCGCGAGATATCCCCTCGACAGGATGTGCAGAAATCACTCTCCTTCTCCGTTTCAAACTCTTTTCTTGATAAACCTCATCTAATCCGGTTCTCCAATCAAATTTGAGTTCTGGAAGCTTCCTAGGAGTGTTTTACCTCTCCACCTCTACCTCCTAAACCCCTATAAATACTTGGTGACTTCCACTGTTTCAGGGGTCCAGATTTCCACACAACACACACAATTTGTTGGTTTCTCTCCACGAAAGATTCCTTCAAATCACTCACAAAACCTCCCTAAAATCACCTAAAGTTTGTTTATCAACCCTGTTGATCAACAAACATCCAAACCCGAATCAAGGATTGAGGCGAAGCTCTGTCCGCATCAAGATTTGACTCTCATATTGAGTCGAAACTCTGCCCAAATCACTTCTCGATCGAGAAAACATCTTAGAACCACGTTCTAAATCAAATCCTCCCTAAACTAGGTAAATTCCTATACTTTTACTCTTTTCTTCTTAATCTCTCTCTATTGGCTTTTAGAGTGGTGTAATCCCATCAAAAGGATTAGCCTAGAGTCCCTTCAACCGATGAAGGCGATCTCGAAGCGTACAATCCGACATTCCTAATCAAGAAATTGATTAGGGTTTTCTTGTTCTTTATTTAATTAGTAATTAAAAAGATTGATAATACTCAATTGGCAAGACCGATCTCCGGATTGGGTGGAATGGATGCTCCTCGACCTACCCATTCGATAACTTAACCCCCGAACCCTCAAATCTCTTTTTAAGGTTTTTCTTATTGTTTTCCTAAATAAATAATAAGTGGCGACTCTGTTATTCGAAAAAATTCGCGCATCGCTACAGTGGCGACTCCGCTGGGGACAATTAATTAAGAGGGTTAGACTTGCGTTACAATTGAGTATTATCAATCTTTTTATTTTTCTGTAAAAATTGTGATTTTTCTGAATTTTTTGGAATTTTTCGACACTGTTTAAAAAAAAACTGTTCAAATACTTATCCCGCGCGAGATATACTAATCTCGCGCGAGATTAGTATCGGTTGAAAAAACAAAAGTCCTTACCTATTTGGCGGCGGCAGGTGCATTAAAAAAATAAAATAATAATAAACCCTTGGCCCTATTGACTTTCAGTCAGGCTGACCACCAATCAATCAAAAAAAAAATAAATAAATAAATAAATAAAAATAAAAAATTGGTGAACTGTGACAATGGTTTTTTTTTTCCTTCAAAATATTTGACCAAAAAGGCACCTGGGTTGACCGTACCAAGTTTGGCCTAAAATTAAAAAAAAAAAAAAAATCGAAAACAGTTCCGAAAATTTTTAAAATAAATCCAGAAAAGTCAAAATAAATTATTGTTATTTTGCTAACTCTACTTTGCAGGGTAGAATAATTTTAATTACTTGAACTATATACATGCGTGCGATTGGTTTTTTAATTTAAAGTCCGGTCCATGAAGGATTCGAGAGTTGTAATTAATTAATTCATTCTCTCTCTCTCTCTCTCTCTCTCTCTCTTTATGTGGAACTACGACGGCCTGAGTCTTCCTAAATTGGGAGAAACGTAGGCAACCACTTGGTGCGGCCATTGCTTGTTTTCTTTTGTTTTCAAAAATAAAACTTTCTATTTTACTCTATCACCTAGATTCGACTCTCACACACGCGCACTCATATAAAACTGTCATTGCACTACATACCCTCTATAAACCCGGGACCCACACTAAGGACGGATGACGGTAACCACCTAGTCGCCGGTCTCTCCGAAGTTGGATCATCCCACTCCGCGTATTCAATCCACCTAGATTGTCATATCGCGGGAGCCTAGCCTTCCACCCCGCATCGCCACATATCATGTAGATTGACTTTTTAAGACACTCCTTGACCGGTCGATTTGATCTTGGAGTCCTTGTAATCCCTTGTCAAGATCGTTTTGTGCAATAATCCACGGAAAAGAAATCAATAAATTGTCGCTTCGAAATTGTCCCTTCGGAAACGTCCCTACGGTTGTCCCTTCGGATTTGCCCCTAAAAAGAGAAAATTTTCTCATCAAAATTATTGCACAAAACTTGATGTTACTTTGGATTACTCCGACCCCTAGGTCCCTAGGTTTGGTTCTTTAACTTTAGAAACCCCCAAAACGGATTTTCCGTCCGACCAAAATTAGGATTAAAATCAGAAAATTGTGACTTTCCGTGGTGAAGTCTCGCGCGAGACCACTTGTCTCGTACGAGATAAGTGTTCGGTCTTTTCGTGTTTTGGCCAAAACCTTCAAACCTTCAAGCCTTCATTCACCCTATTCAGCCGACTTGTTGGGACTCGATCATGGTTTAACACGGTTGCTACACGTCTAGGTTCTTCGCCAAAGCTCGACACGATGTCTGCTTCTCCTTCTACCACCGAGGCCGATTTCAACGATGCTAAGGTCCAACTCATCGAAGCCATGACTAGGTTGGATAAAAAAGTAAGCAAATTGATGAGCAAAACGCCCAAATGGCCGCCCTCATGAAAGAACTCAACGATTTGAAAGTCAAGAAAGGAAGAAAACAAAAGCAGAAAGTGGAATCCTCCTCCGACGAAGAGGAATCCTACACCAAAGTAAATAGAAAAATCAAGAAGTCAAGCAAGAAAAAGGAAGAATCAGATTCCTCCTCTTCCTCATCCTCCTCCGATGATGAGGAACATACCTCCAAGGGTGCTAAAACCAAGAAAGAAGGCAGTGGTGAAACTACTAAATTTGGTGACCATGTTACTAAGAACTACCTCGAAAAGAAGCTTGCGACTCTTGACACTTCCAAAGGGTCATTCGTTCCATTTGATCCCGATGCTCTTCAACAATCCATCGCCAAGTTTCCTCGCAAGTACAAGACACCCGATATTGCCAAGTTCAATGGTACTACCTGTCCTCGAGCTCATGTTGAGACCTACACTTGGGCTATGCTTCCAATGGGCGTTGACAACACAATCTTGGCCCAATGCTTTCCTCAAACTTTGGAGGGTGCTGCAGGGGATTGGTACATGTCTCTTCCTATGACTACAAGGCTTGATTGGTCATCCGCATGTTTGGTCTTCCAAAGGCAGTTTGAAGACAACTCCACTTACCGCCCTACTAGGAGGGATCTTGAACAAACCAAACAACATGCCAATGAATCCTTTGCTGAATTTGCTAGAAGATGGAGACTCAAACTCACTGAAAACGTCGAAAGGCCTACTCCCAAAGAGCAAATCCACATCTTCCTCCAATGCCTCCGTGATGAATTTCAAGAAAAGCTCGCCGGTAATTACTTTCCTAGTTTCAATGAACTCCTCGAGTCCGGAATTAGGGTTGACGACTTCCTCAAAAGCAAAAAGAAGGAAAGTACTTTCCGCTACAACAAACCTGCTACAAGTAAGGATGCTTCAGTCAATGCCATTGCATTAAACCGCACCAACACCGGAAAGTATTCTGCTGTCCCTCCTCCCGAAAAGAAAAAGAGGCACTACGACAAAATTGAAGGAATCACTCAAGAAGAACTCTTCGATGTGCTTGTCCGTAATGAAAAATCAAACCAAGGGAAGGTGGTCCTCCGAAGGATATGGGTCCGAATCATGCTCATCACTTATTCTGCAAGTACCACAACTTCACCGGCCATGACACCAACTCCTGCCACCACTTGAAGGACATCATACAAGACCTCTTTGATAATGGAGATCTAGAACGTCCCAACGTCATCACCAATCCTCTCCCTCGCAATCCATGAAGAAGATGAAGCTCCAAGAAGAAATCTACACTTACCACTTTGGGGCTACCACTATCCTCTCCCTTTCTCCTTTGATAGAAGTAGATTAGGTTTTAAATTTCCAAGTATGAACTCGAAGAGTCATTCTGTCTTTCTAGTACTCCTCACCTCCTCTAGTTTGTGTCTTCTAAACTATCGAGTCTGTTCTTAAATTTCTCAATAAATTAAAGTAATTTCTTTTCCTAAGCACTTTCCCTAAAGTTGTTCTACCTCATGAATATCATTCAACTCATGCAAAATAATGGACCTTCCATTCCCTAAATCATCGCAAAAATAGAAACTTCTAAGTGACTTTAAGAAGCAAGTTATCATTAGGAGGCTTAAGGGTTAAACATTACCCCTACTGAAAGTTAGAGACCAACAAGCGAAGAAAGCCAAAGGTGCTGCTGTCAACATTCATCCAAAGAAAAGTGGGGCTACTCAACTCAAGGCTTTGAGAGTAAAAAAAAAAAAAAAAGCTCGCTAGGACGAAACTCCTCAATTCGTCCTAGGCAAAAATAGAGCATCGAAAAAAAAAAAAACTCTCAAGCCTTCATCGCCCCACGACAAGGATAGAATTTCAACAAAGGCAAGAAGGATTCTCCCACAAAGAAGAGGAGTCAAGTGATACCAACAAAAGAAAAGAGAATTCCTCAATATCCTCCTACATCAAGTGAAGAAGACTTTCAGTATCAAGAAAAATGTTTACCCTTAAGTCATACTAATGATTGGCTTTCTTCTCAAACTTATTTAGAAACTTCTAGATGATGCACGGTTCATTAAAAGGTAGAACAACTTTTCTAGATCTTTGAGCCAAGAAGCGTTTCTCGTCGAGTCTAGGGGCTTCCTCTTAGCCACTCTCATACACACTCTTGAAATCCAAGCATCAAAACTGGGGCTTCCTAACCTTTCCTCCCCCAGTCAATCTCTACTTCAATTCTTCAAAAATAATCGAATCTGCACTAGGGGCTTTCCTCCTTGATTCTCACTCTCATCATTAGAGAATGCACTTCTTCAAAGAGTCAATGTTTGGATTACCTTCCAAAGAATAGAGTCCGTCTCTCCTCAACTAACTTGAGATCTCATCTCTCTCTCCTCAATGAGATTCTTCCAACTGATTTCTCTTCGAGTTACATACTACTTTCAAAAAAAATGAAAAAAAAAGGACGCAAAAGAGATGCCCGCTAGATTGAAAACCCGAAAGGGCGGTCTAGGCAAAAACCAGGGTGCGTCACTAAAAAAAAAAATCAATCAAGGACAAAGGGAGAGTATTCTTCAACCTTCTTCACCGGACGTCATTCGATCCTCTTCAAATCAAACCAACAAGGAGAGTCTTCTTCAATCACCTTCAAATCAAGAGAACAGCTTCACAAGCTTGTTCACAAAGTCATCTACCACTTGCAAGCAACCTGGGGCTTGAGACACCAAAGGGCCTTGGACATAGAGCCATTACGACAGTCGACAGATGTGTAGTCGTTTGCCTCCTAGAGACACGACTCAAAGAGAAGTAAGAATGAAGATTCTCAACAGACCTAGATGGGTTCACACAAGGATACTCATCGAACGAAATTCTACAACAATACAACCTCGCTGACTAGCAACAGATTCTGCAAAACCTGATTGGGTCCCAACTTGTCAAACACAAGTTCACTCATATAGTTCACCCATCTCAAATACAAATCCATACAAATTTCCCTACATTTCCATATACCATATACTCATACATAAATTCACCACCAAAATGTCCGATCGGCCATTTACACGAACAGACGTGTGCACCACCACGTAAGTCCAGTTAAACAACTAAAATCTGGAAAATCTATTTGGAATCTTTATGTGCTGACAGGTACAGAAAGGTAAGAATCATTCGGGTCCATCCGAGACCATCGTGCATATATCCTTGCATTACAGGGGCCGACAGAACCTTCATCTCAACCGAAAACTTTAAGTCCGTGACTTCGGCAACACCAGCAAAGTCTGTGATGGCAGCAACCTCAAGTCCGTGACCTCGGCGACATCAACAAAGTCTGTGATGACAGCAACCTCAAGTCCGTGACCTCGGCGACATCAACAAAGTCTGTGATGACAGTAACCTCAAGTTCGTGACCTCGGCAACAATATCAAAGTCTGTGACGGCAGCAACTTCAAGACCGTGACCTCGGCGACAATATCAAAGTCTGTGACGGCAGCAACTTCAAGTCCGTGACCTCGGCGACAACTTCAAAGTCTGTGACGGCAGCAAACTTCAAGTCCGTGACCTCGGCAACAACAACGGGAACGTCAGTAACCTCGGGCGGCACACTTCAACAACTTCATCAACAAATGGGTATCTTCAGAATTGGGTCAAGTCTTTTGATTCCTCAGTATGATTTTACCTTTTCAAAAAAAATCCCTCTTCGATTTTCAAAAATGCTTTTCAAAATACCTAAAATAGCCTTTTTAGTGTTTTGGAGTCGAACTACGTTTGGTCTGATTCTCTCTTAGAGATACGTAGGCAGCCGTGCGGCACGACCATCCCAATGTTCAGAATGATGTCTTTTCTATCGACGACACTTCTTCTTTCATAAGACCTGTCGCCGAGGGGCTCTGTAGACACCCCATTCTGAACCAATAAATCATGATTACACTACTCTTCGTCTCTCTTTTGTATTTTGATGAAAGCATATCAGTTTCGTCATGTTTCGTTAAGTTTCTAACTAACCTCGTTAGTTTTGGACTTAACTGACTAACGGAATAACCGAAGAGGGCAGAATTGTCAACAGACTGCTTTGTCTCGCACGAGATATCATATCTCGCGCGAGATATCCCCTCGACAGGATGTGCAGAAATCACTCTCCTTCTCCGTTTCAAACTCTTTTCTTGATAAACCTCATCTAATCCGGTTCTCCAATCAAATTTGAGTTCTGGAAGCTTCCTAGGAGTGTTTTACCTCTCCACCTCTACCTCCTAAACCCCTATAAATAATTGGTGATTTTCACTGTTTCAGGGGTCCAAATTTCCACACAACACACACAATTTGTTGGTTTCTCTCCACGAAAGATTCCTTCAAATCACTCACAAAACCTCCCTAAAATCACCTAAAGTTTGTTTATCAACCCTGTTGATCAACAAACATCCAAACCCGAATCAAGGATTGAGGCGAAGCTCTGTCCGCATCAAGATTTGACTCTCATATTGAGTCGAAACTCTGCCCAAATCACTTCTCGATCGAGAAAACATCTTAGAACCACGTTCTAAATCAAATCCTCCCTAAACTAGGTAAATTCCTATACTTTTACTCTTTTCTTCTTAATCTCTCTCTATTGGCTTTTAGAGTGGTGTAATCCCATCAAAAGGATTAGCCTAGAGTCCCTTCAATCGATAAATGCGATCTCGAAGCGTACAATCCGACATTCCTAATCAAGAAATTGATTAGGGTTTTCTTGTTCTTTATTTAATTAGTAATTAAAAAGATTGATAATACTCAATTGGCAAGACCGATCTCCTGATTGGGTGGAATGGATGCTCCTCGACCTACCCATTCGATAACTTAACCCCCAAACCCTCAAATCTCTTTTTAAGGTTTTTCTTATTGTTTTCCTAAATAAATAATAAGTGGCGACTCTGTTATTCGAAAAAATTCGCGCATCGCTACAGTGAACGGGTTTAGAACAGGGGAGAGGGCGTCGATGGTTTTTGGGGTAGAGAGAGTGAACGACAATGACCGTGGCCGGAGAAGGAGGATGCCGATTTGGGTAGAGAGAGAGAACGGTGAGGAAGGTTCTCCTCTTTGGGGGAGAGAGAGGACGGTGGGAGAAGGGAATCGTTTTTGGGTAGAGAGAAAGGGAGTGTTGTTTTGGGGAGGGAGAGAGAATTGGTGAGGAACGATTATTCCAGGTGATTAGATGGAGAGAGCTAGATGAGGCTCCATTAGCGATTAGAGAGAGAGCTCTCTGGAGAAAACCGTTTAGAGAGAGAGAGAGTAGAGAGAGAAGCTCCCTTTGTCAAAATGAGAAAAGTCCTTATTTAACGTTGCTTGGGAATTGGCTTGTGGTGTCGCAGGACCCACTGCTTCGACTTTCTGTGGCTCGTTGTGTTGCACGACTTGACGAGCCAGTAACTGTTTCTAGCGCTAACAACCTGTTCTGGAACATTCCGAGTTAATTCCCAACAGGTCCAAAACAAATAATTCCCCATAGGTCTTTTTGCATGAAAAAAATACTTAAAAGTACTTCCTTCGCGAGAAACTTATAAAAAGTTCTCGGAAGTCTCGGAATGGACCGGAAATTTACCAAAATGCCCCTAGTACAATTTTATTATATTAAAAGGCACTTATAAAGGGTCACGAATTGGATTGGGGTACTTACAGATGGAACTCCGAATCTACTGATGATGTTCCTCTTGATGAATGAGATTACTTCTATATCCCTGATTTGCACGTAGGCTTCAGCCTCAATCCATTTGGTGAAGTAATCTGTCATAGCTAACAAGAATACTTTGCCCCCAGGTGCCCTAGGTAGTTTACCCACTATGTCCATTCCGCATTGCATGAAGGGCCAAGGTGACAAGATGGGATGCAGCGGTTCAGCTGGTTGATGCAAAATGTTTCTGGGTCTCTGACATGCGTCGCACTTTTGTACGTACTTACTCGCATCTTATCGCATGGTTGGCCAGTAATACCCCGTTCTCAATGCCTTTGAGAATAGTGATTTGCCCCCAGTGTGGTTACCACAGTCACCGTCATGTAACTCTCTCATCACCTCTTCAGCTTGGTCCAGTTCTGAATGTGTGTTCGCCCGAAAATGAAATTTTGGTTTAGAATAGAAAAATGAAGGAGTCGCCACACCATGCTTTTAGAGGTGCACATTAAAAAACCTTTTGAAAGAGAACGGGTTCGGGGGTTTGGTTACGTGTTGGGAAGAACCGAGAGTTCACCCAACACGCCTCATCCGTAGACGAGTTTTTCTAATTTAGACATCCAAATAATTCAAAAAAATATGCAAACAACAATAATAAACAAGTGCAAGAAACATGAATTTTATTAAATGGGAGAGATCATTACAATTTGTAGACCAATTGTTCAGGGAGGCCACATCCCATTACAGCAATAAGAACAGATTACAACTGAAAACAAGTCCTCTGCAAGGGAACACTTATGTCGCGTGACACAGGACTCCTCATGTCCAAATGTGTCGCGTGACAACAATAGTCACCTTGCAGAGACTCACAACAAATATATTATAGAGATCTCTAGATGAACGCGAAACACAATTCTAAACTAGATATGAGCATTTAAACAAACTAACTACAACTAAATGCTAAGCTAACGAGATGAATCAACTTACAACTGAAACATGGTCCCTGCAGATGGTCACGATATGTCGCGTGACACAGGACTTCTCATGTCCCATTGTGTCGCGTGACACAGGTTTACCATCTGCAGATACCTTACAAACTGAGAAGCAGATTCAACAGATGCACAATCAAATCCAACAATTATACCAGAATCAATAAGAACAACATGAATTAGATACGAATCAACCAAAGGAGTGTGGATATGGGAGATCCACACTCCCTTGACATCCAAATTGCAAATCTAAGTAGATCACATCATGAGCATGCAATTGGACTCAAGCACATACGATTTAAATAGAGAGATTGCAGTTGCCACTTGATAATCTGAGGCAGATGGAGCCTGATTATCAAGTGGAGAAGAAGGAAGAATAATTAGACAAATAGATGAGAGAGAGATAGAGAGAGAGAGAGAGAGATGTGTTACCCTTGTAGTCCTCAACTTCTACACCAAGTTAGGTGCAAAAGCCTTCGATTCAACTTCTGAAATAGAGATCTAGGCACGAACTGAGAGCTGAATTGGAGGATCTAAGGTGTTTGGGGAAGTAGGAGAGTAATTGGGTTGAAGGTGTGTGAAAGGTGAGGGAATTGGAGGGGAATTGGTTAATTTTGGTGAGGGAGGAGGAGAGAGAGAGGTTCTGAGGCAATTTGTGCAGAGTGACGTTAGGGGACTGAAATTGGGATCCAAAACTGAGAGGGGTAGGGTCTTATTTATAGCTGCAGTTCATGGTAACCTTATGTCGCACGGCGTTATGTAACCACTTTCCATGCTTCGACTTGTCGCGTGACACAAGGTGACCATAACCGTTTTTGGCGCCAAATCTGATTCTAGAACCTTCTTGGATAATACCTGAAAAGTCCAAAATAGATTTATTCCTTTTAGGTCCCTTGGCATGAGCAAAGTACAAAAAAAGTACTTCCTTCGCGAGAAACTTATGAAATGTTTCCGGAAGTCTCGGGATAGACCGGGAATTTACCAAAACGCCCCTAAATGCAATTTTATCATATTAAAATGCATCTGGAAAGGTTGCGAATTGGATTGGCGTACTTACAGAGCCCCTCGGCAACGTCACTTTTGGAAAAAAGTGAGGTTGTCGATAAAATAAGACCCAATCCCAATGAGCGGCTGGGGGATAAGGCGAAGGGCTAGAAGGTGATCTGGGGAATCGGATGGCTGGACCTTTTGAGAAAGAATTTCTACGTATCCCTGGGAGGGAATCAAGCCGGTCGTAGTTCGAAAATGACTATGTGGTTGTCAACCAATACTCGACTGTGCGGTTGTCACCCAATACTCGACTGTGCGGTTGTCACCCAATACTCGACTGTGCAGTTGTCACCCAATATCTGACTGTGCGGTTGTCACCCAATATCTGACTGTGCGGTCGTCACCCAATATCTGACTCACCCAATATCTGACTGTGCGGTTGTCACCCAATATCTGACTGTGCGATTGTCACCCAATATCTGACTGTGCGGTTTTCACCCAATATATGACTGTGTGGTTGTCACCCAGTATCTAACTGTGCGATTGTCACCCAATATCTGACTGTGCGGTTGTCATCCAAGATCTGACTGAGAAATCTGTAGCTGCCGGAGGGACTGATGCTATTGTTTATGCTGCTGGGGATAGATGTAGCTGCCGGAGGGTCCTATGCTATTGTTTATGCTGCTGGGGATAGATGTAGCTGCCGGAGGGTCCTATGCTACTAACTGTTAGGTTATGCTAAGGTAATATTTGAAGTGGACTCCAAGGTGGTTCATGATGGGGTGATGTCTAATACACGAGGTCATTTCGAGTTGTATGTGATTTTCGGCTCTTGTAAGGATACGCTTCGTGCTTATTCATTCTTTTCCGTGTGTCTAGACGTGTTCATCCGGTTATAACCGTCGGTTAACGGTTATAACCGCTGGTTAAAAAAAATCGTTAAGTCTTAACCGTAACCTAACTGTTAACCGTGTACTAACGGTTACGGTTATACGGTTAACGGTTATAACCAGTTAACATGGTTAATACGATTAAAACGGTTAAGTGAAGGCCTTTTTTTCAGATTAGTCCTTTAAACGGAATAGTTTACAGTTTCTGTTAACTTTTGTACTGTATATCCCTTTTTTTTTTTGAATAAAGAATACTATTTGAGATGTTAGTTATTAGTGAATTTTTTTGGAAAAATTTACATAAAAAAAGTTAAGAATTTTTAAAGAAATGAAATTTTAACGGAAAGTGTGTTTAACATATTTTTTTAACATTATTTTTTTTTGTTGGTTAAGCAAAGCTATTTGAGAAATATTTCTTTTAAAAACAGTTTTTAACATTTTTTTTGAAGAAAACAATCAACTTTTTATCATATTTTTAACAGTTTCTATTAAGTTCTTTAAAAAAGTTAACTTTTTTTTTTTTTTTTTTTTTTGATAAAGAAGACCATTTTAGACTTTTGTTTACTACATACATTTTTTGCAAAAAGCTACATAAAAAAGTTATGAATTTTGAAAGAAATAAAACTTAATTTTTTTAAAAATAAACGAAAGTATATAAAAGAAAAAGGGACGGTACCCTTAAATTTTATTAATTAAAATAAAATTACAAAGAGGGGGACAACCAACCTTACCCTTTTATAATTAAGGGGGGGCATTTAGGAGCCTTTACCTCAACCTAACCATTACAATTCAATAAAAATAAACCTAATCTAAAAAATTAAAATTAAAAACTAATCTAATCCTCACTCACTTCTCGTAGAGTCATCTACATCGTATTGATATTTTGGGTCAAGTGTATCATCTTCATAAGGCATATCTTGTTCTCTCTTTTCTGATCTAACCCAATCCCCGAGTAATAGTTGATTTTCCAAGTTTTCAACCGTTAGTTGGGAACGTCTTTCATCCAAAACATTTCCTCCAATGCTAAATGCAGATTCGACCGCCACCGTTGACGTGGGAGAAGCTAAGACTTCTTTTGCAATTATAGAGAGTATAGGATAACTTTCGTTCCTTCTTGACCACCACTTTAAAACATCAAAATCATTTGGATTATCACTACTTTGATCCCATTCAAAAGTAGTGTTGAAATATGTTTCTAACTCTAAGGGAATGTTAGAGAAAGAAGAAGTCCCTACTCGAGGACGTTTTTTTTGCTATACAAATTAGCAAAAAAATGATACGGATCCGCCTCAACTAAATTACCACCAACATCTTGAGAAGAAGTACTTGAGTCAACATTTTGAGAAGGATTTCCATGAATTGCATTATATTCGTTAAAAAGAAACACCAAATCATTTTTTGTAGTAGCAACAATATTCGATGGAGAATCATTATCACCGTCACCTTCGGGATATAAATTCAAATAATAAAAAGCTAAAATTGCTTCCTACTCATCTAATTTAACACAGGGATTTAATACTTTTGCAACCAAAAATAAAGACGAAATAGTGGCAAAATATTTAATCCACTTTTATCTCATGGAAAAAATGCAATCTTTTAAAACAAAGCAATCTTTTAAATTATTAAAACTAGTAACAATTGCAACACATTGCTCAAGAACCAAAATTGAAGTTGGATAATAAACTCCCGATAAAGCCAAAGTAGCGGTGTTAAAAATCTTTAGCAATTTACACAAATTAGTCCATGCATTCCATTGATAAGCAAATAAAGGTTGATTATTACCAAGTGTAGCAAAAAAATCCATAAGAAGCTCTTTATACTCAAAACCATCTTTTAACATTTTATAGGTGAAATTCCACCTAGTTGGAACATTGCAAGTAAAATATTTGTCACCAAGATTTGATTTCTTAAAAACTTAATCCATTTTTTGTAACACTATTTCTTCTAGAAATATATTCAAGAGCCCCTCTAATTGGGGAAACATGTGCTTCTAATGCATACAAACCATCTTTAACACATAAATTAATAATATTACATAAACATCTAATATGAAAAAACTTACCACCAATTGACGGTTGACAAACTCTAATCAAATCCGGTAAACTAGTGGTATTAGCACTAGCATTATCAAAAGAAATAGTAAATATTTTATTCGTAATCTTATATTTTAAAAAAATTCCATGCAACTTTGAACAAATTGCTTCGGTGGTATGGGGGGGATCAAAATTTTCATATGCAATTAATCTTTTTTGGATAGTCCAAGAATAATCTATCCAATGGCAAGTAACACCCAAATAACTATTTCTTTGCCAATGATCACTCCAACCATCGGTACAAATTGAAACTTTGTTTGGTAAATTTGATAAAACCTCAATTATAGTTTTTTGATATGTCAACACCACCTTATGAATATCACGTACGAGAGTCGAACGTGGTACTCTTGAGGCGGCGGAATTTAAAGAAAGTCGTATAAATCTTTCATAAAATTCATCATCCGCAAAGTTAAAAGCAAGTCCTTTAACACAAACAAATTTGGCCAATTCTTGCCTATAAATGACCTTATTAAATTTAAATAGGACGGAAGACGAATCTTGGGTGGTGGTTGGAGCTAATTGAGTTTGACCACTCGAAATGCCAAGTTTATCGGGATGTTGTGTGCGTGTGTGGGCGTTAAGTGACCCATGCCCTCCACCCTTGGTAAATGGGTAGGATTTTGAACAATAGTTGCAACGCGCTAGATAATAGCGGTCGTCATCGGGATCAATTTGCTATTTTCGAAAATGAATTGTAAAAGTGTCGGACGTAGACTCTCTAGGGGCACGTGAATGTGGCACCGTTGACGGTTGTTCTTGTCCCCGAGCATGACCACCTCAAGCTCGGCCTCGGTCTCGGTCGCCCCTACCCCTTCTACCACTTTCAACAACATTTTCATCCACATCTTGCTCATTTTGTGTAAATGGTTCCGCAAAAAATTTAAATTCTTCTTCGTTATGATGGGAGGAAGAACCAACAACTTCCTTGCCTCTTCGAGAAGAAGACATTTTCATTAGAAAGTTGACTGGAATTCGAAAAAAATGCTAACTTTTGTTAAAAAAACTAACTGAAAATCTTTAAAAAACTGACTGGAATTTCAAAAAACTAATTGAAATTCTGAAAAACTAACTGGAAACGTTAAAAACTGACTGGAATTTCAAAAAACTAACTGAAATTCTGAAAAACTAACTGGAAATGTTAAAAAACTGACTGAAATTTCAAAAAACTAATTGAAATTTTGAAAAACTAACTGAAAACGTTAAAAACTGACTGAAACTCTAAAAAAACTAACTGAAATTCCTAAAAACAAACTGAAAACGTTAAAAAACTGACTGAAATTTCAAAAACTAACTGAAATTCTTAAAAACCAAATGGAATTATTAAAATACTGACTGAATTCTCGAAATAGAAAAAAAAATATTAATTTCGTTATAAAATTAACTGGAAATTGTAAGGAAACTAACTGAAACTGAAAATCGAATATAATGAGGTATGAAAGAGGCTTAGGATATTTGAGAGTAGAGAGAGAAAGAGTAGAAGTAGAGAAGTAAGGTGAAAATGAAATGATAGGAGGAAGGGAGGTGATATTTATAGGGATGATTTTTTAAAAGAATTTTTTTTTTTTAAATTAAATGGGGAGCTGGGGCAGTGGGTGTGGGGCTGGGCGCTGGGGAATGGGGCCGCTGGCCAGCCAAGTGGCCGTTGGGAGCCTGGGAGGGGGCCAGATCAAAGTAGTCGTTGGGAGGGGGGGTCAAAGTAGCTGTTGCCAAGGTAGCCGTTGGGGGGATTGATTCAAATATTCAATTTTTCAAATCTGGTCAGTTAATCCGGCTATAACCGCCGGTTATTTAAACGGTTATAACCGGTTAAATAACCAATGGTTATAACCGGTTAAATTATCGACGGTTATAACCGCCGGTTAGCCGGTTTTTAAAAACTTTAATCATAACCGAACTGGTTAACCGTCGATTTCGATTAACCCGGTTACGATTAAATTGATTAACGATTTTGACCGATTTTTAACATTTGATTAGCCGGTTCTGATTAGATTTTGAACCGTCTACGTGTGTCTTGTTAATCGAAAGGCCACAGTGTTAGCCAATGTTGTGTTTAGGGCTTCATTTGTAAATGCTAGCCGTTTCTTTCGATTTGTATTTGTTAATAAAATGGGTTTGTTAGTTTAAAAAAAAGATGCCTGTTTTTTTATTTCTACCAGCCACCCAGGTTCAATTCTTTCCTGGCATTACTCCATTTATATATTCTTCCCAGTTCTTTTTATTTGCGGTTTGCTCCCAACTTTGGCTTTTTGCATTTTTTTAAATTATTTGAATATTTTTTAATTATTTTTTAATTATTTTTAAAATTTTATTGCAATAATTTTAAGATTACTACAGCTATCTCAAATCAATTATTTGTAATTATTATTTTAATTATATATTCTTCCCAATTCTTTTTATTTGGGGTTTGCTCTCGACTTTGGCTTTTTTGCAAATTTCTTTTAATTATTTTGAATATTTTATAATTATTTTAAAATTTTATTGCAATAATTTTAAGATTACTTACAGTTATCTCAAATCAATTATTTGTATAAAATAATTGTTTGAAAACTTCGCATATATCATTATATTTAAACGGTATACACCGAAGTACGAACGTGGATCCGTGATCGGGCAAGACCCAATGGATTGGGCCCAAAATATAATTCATACAAGTCTCAATTACGACAAAGGGAGTGGACCTTCCCTACCTTTGCTTGTACTGCCTCCTCGTCATTCCCCTATGTCGACCTAGACATAGCAGGCGCATAATGACTTAGGCCCAACTAGGATCCTAGACCGACGAAGCATCATCATCATCTAGGCCGAGGAAGGCAACCCTCTAAGGACGAGCAAGGCTCCCCTTGAAGACGAGGAACCCCTCCTCGGCTATCAACAAAGCATAAATGGGCATCCCCCATTCTCCACCTCTTATCTTCGGCATAATCAAAGTCGACCAGGCAACACAAGGCAAGGAGACTCCTCACCGGCGCACGTGCAAATTGTTATTTACCAATTATACTAAAAAAAAGACTGTAAACAGTTATAATTCTCCTAGAATTATAACCTTATCTCACAAGAATTCTCATAAAACAAGGACTGAACAAGTTATAATCCTCCTTGAAGCAAAATCATATCTCCAAGCATTCCTATCCAACAAGGATTCTACAATGCTATGCCTATATATACAAGCCATAATTCATATTATTTTGGTAACGTATCTTTCGACTCTAAACTCTTTTCAATTGATTTCTCTCTTTAAAGGAAAATACTTACTTTCACGCCGAAAGGCCTTCGCCGGTGAAGCCCCGGCTAAGTTTACGTGTCTGTTCATCTTTTTCAGGCTATTCCATCAGCAGGATACAACCTACTGCTGGACTTGGGCTGATCCGAACGTTTTCGCATCATCAGTTTGATTCCATTGGCGGGAAACGATTCGAAAAAACCCATTGAATAGCCTGAAATATGTTCACCAGAATTCTGTTTGCCTGAATTTTGTTCGCCGAAATTCTGTTCGCCTGAATTCTGTTCGCCGGAATTCTGTTTGCCTGAATTCCGCTTGCCTGAAAACTACTTGCCAAAAATTTTGTCCGCCTGAAAAGTCTTTATGGCTGAAATTTATGTCCGAACGAAAATTCTGTTCCTTGAAAGATTTTGTTTGCCTCTCCTAATCCTAATGGAAGACGGACACACCGCTAGTATTACTCTTGATAGGGATCATATTCACATGGAAGAGAATCATGGGAACAATAGGACAGCTTTTCCTCTCAATAATGGAGAACTGCCTCCTCCACCACCGATGGTTGATGGGCTGCCCCCCGGGGATGAATTTGCGTTCCAGTGGCCAACCCGTAACCGAGGTAGCTGTGACGAATCCTACTCGTTGTCGGCGCCGAGGAAGGCCTGCCGGCAGCCAGACGACGAGGAACGTAGCTCAGGGAGGAGCTGGGTCTTCTACCCAGCAAATTGATCGTAGAACTCTCTTGCACCAACAAATGGAAATATTGCAACGCATTTACGAAACATAAAATGCCTTGCTACAGTTAGATCCTGAGCACTCGTTGGCTGAATTTATGAGGCCTACTAGGACAGGAAATTCCCTTGGAGGGGAAAGTCATCTTGACAGGCGTGGTAGTCGAGGGAATATAAAGAATCTTCCACCTGGCCAAAATCCCTCATCATGGCGTTTCCAAGCAAAGCCTCCAAGAAGTCCCTCCTCGTCATAAGGCACACGCTAATGGAAACATAAGAAACTAGGTTGTAGACTTGAGAAGTCACTTGAACCAAAGGAAGCAGGAGGTCAATTCTGTTGACTTAAGAGCAAGGCTCAGTCAGGCAAGGCATAGAACCCCTCCCTGTCGTAATACTCCTCCTCAGCCTAGGAACCCTCCTCATTCGAGGAGACCTCCTCGGCCGATGAGCACTCCTCGTCGCAGAATTCCTCAGCCTGAAATGGCACCTAAGAGGGAAAGAACACCATCTGGCCATGGGGACAACCACCAAGAACCTGAGGAACATAGCAGGATAAACGGCCATAGAAGGAAAGAAATGTCCCACCGGAGCTCCCATTATAGATCGGGGATCATTGCCAGAGAATTACTCCTCTTGAAAAAGAGGCTAGATGAGATGGAAATGGGGAAAAAGGAGGTGGATGATGATGATACCAGTGCCACTCGTCATTTCTCCTAGCGTATTAATGATCTTCCTCCAAATCCTGCTCTTAAAATCTCGAGTTTTAACAAATACGTGTGAAGCACTGATGCACGGGATCATGTGCAAAGTTTAAAATCCACCATGGCCCTCCTCACTAAAGCAGATGACATTCTCTGCAAAGATTTTGCTAGTACCTTCTCCGAAACAACCTTGTCCTAGTTCCGTGAGCAAAAGAATGGAAGCAATGACAGCTGGAAAATCATAAGGAGGAGGTTCCTAGATCATTTTACCACGGCAGGAAAAAGGAAGAAGATATTGACTGATCTTGCTAACATCGAGCAAGGAAAAAATGAAACCACTCTGAGCTACTACAACAGATTCAGAGCTATGGCCGACCAAGTTGAGGAAAGCTTGACAGACAGGGAGGTGATCGTTTGCTTCAACTCCGGATTGAGATCCGAAAAATTAATCTTTGAGCTTTCTGCCAGAGAGCCTAAATCCAAATCTGGCATGTACAACGTGCCATATGCCATAGCTATGGTAGAGGAAAAAAGTAAGAAGAAGTCTGATAAGCCAGAGACAGAGGCAACTAGAACCCACCAGGCCTCCAATGGAAATGGCTATAAGGGGAAGAATAGAACTCGGGCTACCAAGAAAGCCGAGGTTTTCAGAAGATGAATCTGAAAGAAAGCATGTTAGAGCCATACTCTGGAAGACTAGAAGGCTACACCAACCACAAATTCAGCGCAAAAGGGACATTCGATTTATTACTGGAAGTGGGTTATCATCCCTTCCGAGCAGAGGCCACAGTTATATTCGTTGTCATGGACCTGACAAGCGACTACAATGCCATCCTAGGCATTCCAAGTCAAGGAAAACTTGGGTTGGTTGCCTCCCTCCCCCACTAACGTGTTAAATACCCCACCCGTCCTGGGGTCGGATGTGTGAGGGTGACCCCCAAGGAATTCTTGGAGCATGTCATGAGGAGCAAAAAAACATCCAGAAAGGTGGAGGTGGACACACCGGAGGTAAACACGAAAATTTCTAAGTCTGTAAAGACTACCAGTACCAGTTCAAGGCTGAATCGAAATTTTGAAGCAGAAGATGAGGATGAGGAGCACATGATACTGGATATTCGAGAGAATAACAGTAACATCAAAGTTCTGTCCGTCCCAGATATAGCCTCTCATCTCATCAGCGGCCAGAACTCGGGGGCCGACTATGACTTGAGATAAGGAGAGCTGTGGGACGTTGACGAACTAGTTGGAGTTACGATACCAAACGTTCACAAGGATGAAAACAACGACAGAGTTCTGTCTATCCCAGATATAGCCCCTCATCTCATCAGCGCCCAGAACTCGGGGGCCGACCCTGACTTGAGACAAGGAGAGATGCGGGATGTTGATGAACTAGTTGAAGTTACGATACTAAATGTTCACAAGGATGACAACAACGACACATTTCTGTCCATCCCAGATATAGCCCCTTATCTCGTCAGAAGCCAAAACTCGGGGGCTGACCCTGACTTGAGACAAGGAGAGCTGCTGGACGTTGATGAACTAGTTGAAGTTACGATACCAAACATTCATGAGGATGATAACAATGACACAGTTTTTTCCATCCCAGATATAGCCCCTCATCTTGTCAGCGGCCAGAACTTGGGGGCCAACCCTGACTTGAGACAAGGAGAGCTGCGGGACGTTGACGAACTGGTGGAATTGGCTATCATTACAACAAAAAAATTCAAACTACAAAGCTAGCTAAAGACTATAGATGGACGAGAGATTAAACATCCATGGCATTCTGATAACCTAAGGAGATGTTATCATTAGCTTTATTTTATTTTTGTAATAGATTAGTCTTTGTTAGTAATCCCCTTTTTTATGTAAGATAGGATTGCAGTTTGATGTAATCAGTTTCAGTTAATGAAGATTCAGTTTTATCAAGACTATTGACTAGCAAGGCAAGTGATGAGGAGCTCCTCCTCGCCATCAAAGGGATAATTTCCCATAAAAAATAACCAAGTATCATGCTGAGGAAACCCCTCGGCCTAATGACTCAATTGGCAAAAATCACTCAAGACCTATGACCGAGCAAGCTTCCTCGGCATAGATAGGTGAAGCCTTAAAAATCATCCAAGACCTATGTATGAGTCATCTTCCTCGGCATAAGGTAGATAAAATAAGAATAACTCAATTTGTCATGCCGAGGAAGCCCCTCGGCCTAATGATTCAACGGGTAAAAATCACCCAAGACCTATGACCGAGCAAGCTTCCTCTGCATAGATAGGTGAAGCTTTAAAAATCATCCAAGACCTATGTACGAGTCATCTTCCTCGGCATAAGGTAGATAAAAGAAGAATAACTCAAAGTTTCATGCCGAGGAAACCCCTCGGCCTAATGACTCAACGGGGAAAAATCACCCAAGACCTATGATCGAGCAAGCTTCCTCGGGACGGGACGGTATGGGCGGGACCGCACTATGATGTCCCGCGACGGGAATGGGACGAGACGGGATGGGACTAAAATATTCCGTCCCATCCCGTCCCATCCCGTCCCATTTGTATGGCGGGACGGGACGTCCCGACAGTACCGTCCCAACTTGACGGCTATAGTTGCATCTGGAGTTGGAACTTCAGGTGCGGTTTCAAAATTATTTGAGGGAAATTCATTTGAGGTTGATGGATTTCCTTGAGTTGATGGATTTTCCGGTTCTTGAGGTTCAGGTGCAGTTTCGAAAGTTTCACCTGTTTCATTAGTCTCAACAAAATCATCAGCAACATTTGGAGCCAAATGTGGCTCAAGGAGAGAATGTTCATCAAAAGTAACATGGACAAATTCTACTATCTTTAAACTGAATTTATTAAAAACACGAAAAGCTTTGGAATGTTTAGCATACCCAACAAAAATACCTTCATCAGCCTTAGCTCCAAATTTACCTCTATTTTCACTTCCATTGTAGAGGATAAAGCATTTGCAGCCAAAGATTTTGAAAAAGGCTATGTTGGGGGTTCTTCCTCTCCAAAGTTCATACGGAGTTTTGTTGTAGGTTTTGTTGATGAGGGAGCGGTTTTGAGTGAAGCATGTTGTGTTGACCGCTTCAGCCCAAAAATACTGAGGAAGCTTTGCTTCATAAATCATTATCTTTCCAGCCTCAATCAACGTCCTGTTCTTTCTTTCCACAACCCCATTTTGTTGTGAAACACCAGCCGTAGAAAAATTGTTATCGATTCCATGGTCATCACAATATTGAGCAACACCGTTGTTTTTGAACTCTGTTCCATTATCAGACCTTACACTAACGAGGTTTGGGTCCGTCTAAAGAGTGAGGTTAGAATTTCATAGAAATCATCCTTTGTCATCATTTTAACCCACGTATATCTTGAATAATCATTCACTACCACAAAAGTACATCTATTTACTCCAATGCTGGCAGTAGTGACGGGTCCAAATAAATCAATGTGAAGCAATTATAAACATCTTGCAGTTGAAGGTGCGGTCTTGCTGGTGAAAGACAATGTAGTTTGTTTACCAAGTTGACAAGCACTGCATTTCTCTGGATGGTGTTCATCCACTTTGGGTAAACCGCGAACGAGGTTTTCCCTTCCAATCTTTGCAAGATACTTGAAGTTCAAGTGGCTCAACCGCTTGTGCCATAGCCAACTATTTTCGCTCAAATTTTTAGCTACAAAACAGAGATTAGTAATACTACATGTAGAATTTAAATCAATAATGTAAATATTACTCTTATGAGTCCCTGTGAGTAGTGTGACTCCAGAAATGCTATCTTTGATAAAGCAATTTGACTACGTGAAGTTGCAGTGCATTCATTTGTCACATAATTGAGAAAGTGATAGGAGATTATGCTTGAGTCCTTCAACAAGGGAAACCTTCTCAATGGTTAGGTTTCCTCTCCTAATTGCACCATATCCAATGGTTTTTCCTTTGTTGTTGTCACCAAAGGTTACAGACGGACCGCTTGCTTCAATGACATTTTCTAGTAAAGATCTATCTCCAGTCATGTATCTTGGACATCCACTATCAAGATACCATTCTTTCTCCTTGGAGTGACCAGCCATTAAGCAGAGGACCTGAAAGATAAACATTTAAAAATGAGGTCCCCTTTATTCTTTTGGGTCATAAGGTTAGCATCTTTTGATAACCCACACCTGTTTGACAGAAGGTGGATTATGCTTTCTGGCATTGGGTGTGAACCTCAAAAGACATTCTGCAGTCTTGTTACAAGAACCATCACACATAGAACAGTGATGAAAGCTTTGAGCAATATGAGGTTTTATAAAACTCTTTACTATTCTTGGGGTTGGCATTCGTTTTGGGAACTGAGGTTTTGGCCTTGACAAATGTGGTCATTTTTTATTTGACCGCGGTTTTTCTAGGAACGCTCCCCTTGCTTTTGAAGGCAGGAGGTGTGATCGAAGAAGAAGGGCGATCAGCCATGCGGTCAGTTGCACAACATACTTCAGAAGGTGCGGTTGAAGTAGAAGTGCGGTCAGCCGTAATTGAAACCTCCTTTGCGGTTTCATCCTCAGAAACTTTCCTTTTCATTTGAGAATTTTTCCCAAATTGTTTCTTAGGGTAGACATAGTGGAAGTTAAGTTTAGCCTTTGGTTCCTATCATTTACCCTTAGAATCTGAATGCTTTTCCTTTGGAATTTTTTGAGTTTGTTTTAAAAATTCCTCATCCTTTTCAATGCACACTTCAACTTTTCACCAGTTTGGAATCCCAGGCCTTCTTTATCACCACTAGCCTTTTGGGATTCTAGAATTTGATCCATGGTGACACGTGATTTGGTCCACTCATCAATTATCTTTTGGAGGTCATTGTTTTGACAACCAAGTCATCATTCCTAAGTTGGAGTGCAGATACCTTGGTTTCCAGAATGAGGTTTTTATCAGTAAGAGGAGACATACTTTTTACTTGGTCTTTAAGAAGTGAAATTTTAGACCTCAGCACAGTTTTATCCGTCTTAAGCTGTGTAATTTCATCATTTGCTAGAGACAGAGCTTTCTTAATATTTTCAAATTTAAGAATCATTATTTCTGCTTTTGTTCCATAGGAGAGACCTCTTCCACCACCTTTTTCAATCTTTTCTTAGTTGGAATTATTTTTGAAGGTTTTGCATTTTTGGAAGAAAAGATGGGACGCGAGTAAGAACTATTCCTAATTTAAATACTAGGAGTGAGTTTCACGTCATCATCCTCTCTAGTTTTGGTTCTCATAGAAACAACCTCTTCTTCATCCATTTCAAGCGACTCGACTGACTTAGTATCTAAATCATCATAAGCGTCTGCAACAAGGCAGAGATTAACCTCTTCAATTTCATCCTCGCTTCCTTCATCAGAATCTGTTTCAATCCAAGTTGCTAACTCTTTTGAGTTCTCTTCCTCTTCAACAACCATTCCCTTGCGACGAGAAAATTTTGCAGGAGAGGTTTTCTTTTTCATATATTCAAATATGGGCTTAGGAAACTCAGAAGCAAAGTGACCGGGCTTCCTACAGTTGTAGCAAACTAGGTCACCCTTTTTCTTTGTATCAGCAGCCTAGGAAAAAGTTGCTGAAGGTTTGCCTTTTGAATTTGGTTTTGAAGATTTTCGAAATAGTTTTACAAACATGGCAAATTCATCATCATCCATATCGATGAGTGATGAGGTTGAGATTGAGGAATTTGAGGTTTGCTTTGATGTGGAAGGTTTCTCCTCATGTTCCACTACAGGCATAGAAAGTGTTTAGGGTGAAAAAATTCACTCAACATGTTTCATGTCTTGATAATCCACCTTGAGGTTTAATTACATCTTGGACTAACGCCTTGAGTTATTTTTTGTATACTTCCTATTTTTCAGGAACAAAGTTATGGATAAATAATCTATCCTCATGACCTTTTGAGACTTAGTCAAAGGACGCCATAACAACTATAGTATCAACCAAGGAGTAACGGCTGCAAACCATCAACAGAAGGCGTGATTCTAGGCGGAAGAATAGGGATTGCATTTATGTTGTTGTTTCACCCCAACAAATCACTCTACATGTTCCGCATCTTAAACCATCCATCCATCCTGAGGTAACGCCTTGACTTACATCTTGGACTAACGCCTTGAAATTATTTGTTGTATATTTCCTATTTTTCAGGAACAGAGTTATAAATAAATTATCCACTTCCAAGACCATTCAAAGACTTAGTCAAAGGTGCCATAACAACTCTATTTATCAACCAAAGGGATAACGGCTGATCATCATCAACAGAGGGCAAGATTCTAGGCAAAAGATCAGGGATGACATTTAAGTTGTTGTTTCGGTTATGTTCTTGTATATATAAATCCTGTAGCACGCACATGTATTCACGTTACACACTCTCTTCTACTCTCATAGCGCACTTTGTTTTTGCAAGCTACTAAATCGAATAACATATTTTGGTGAAGGTAGGCTTTTCATAAAGCCTCCCAAGGTTTTTCCCTGCGAACGATTGTTCAAAGGTTCCATCGTTACATCCTCGTGTTCATCTTGGCTCGTGAATTATATTCCATTTGTGCCCAAACATCCTTGATAGATAAATTTAATTGTTGAAATTTGTCCAAAAAAATTTGGCGCCGTCTATGGGAACTTTGGTTTTTTACATTCCAATCAAGATGAGCAATCCTACTTTAGCAATGTCTACCCCTATCATTACGACTGGGGCAAGAACCAACACGTCAAGCTTTCCCTAGCATGCATTCGCCTATTTGATCTGGTACTGTTACGTCTCAAAACCAAGGTCTCAACCTAGGAGGATCTTCATCCATGACGCTGCCTGGAATTTCTCTAGAAGCGGTCACTACCATGACGGCTATGATGCAACAGTTGAAGGATCAGCTTGATAGACAGCAACAGACCAATCAGATGATCTTCACTCACCTCGACAGGCTACGACGTGATATATCGGCTTCAGGGCGCAGTGTTCCAATAGTCAGCATGCCGGAGACCTCACCTTTGTAGCCTAGAACTCTTTTTTCAGATGTTGGGACGAGTGCACAGGGCATTCAAGGCAACGTGTCCATGTTCAGCACTGTTCAGACGGAAAGCACCATCGTTACGTCCAACCCGGTGCCGCTGTCAATATGTTTTACCTTTGTAACCCCACCTCTTGTGGGGCAAACAGGGAGTTTTAATGCGTTCAATACTCCTTTCAACCATTTGTTGCCACTAACCCCGTTGCAGATACCACCCTTGCAAGGGAAGTGCACCAGATCAAGGACATCCTCATGAAGGTTCCAGAAGTCACCTTGCCCTTCAACCAAGCATCTCCAACCAGCCATCATGATTCACGTTTTGTTCCTACCATAGCTGGGGTGGAAATCCCTAAGAGATTCCAAGTACCTCCCATGAAGCAATACGATGGCACAACGGACCCTGCGGAGCACATAGCCCTGTACCAAGAAAAGATGGACATCATCAGCATTCCCCCACACCTTAAAGAATTTTGCTTGTGCAGAGGCTTTGGGTCCACCTTATCCGGTCCCGCCTTGATGTGGCTGACTAATCAGCCTATGAATTCTATCTCATCTCACTCTCAATTAATTAACATGTTTCTTAATCAATTCTCCTGCAATCGTGTGTTTGAGAAATTAACAAGTGATCTTTACAGGATTGTCCAACAGCCTGACAAAACCCTAAAAGATTACGTATTCATTTCAATAAGGAAGCCGTGAGCATTCCTCACATTGACGTGTCTACTGCCACAGAAGCTTTCAGGATGGGCCTGAAGAGAGAATCACCATTCTACAAAGATCTGGTCATGTTCCCGTCTAGAAGTTTGGAAGAAGTCAGGATGAGATATGTTCATTTCATCAGGCTGGAGGAAGACGAAATGATTCATGGCAAGGCGCCAAAGAAGACACCTACATATGACAATCCTTACATAAAGGCAGACTCCTCCATCATCAATTTAATAGGGGAAAACCCTACTATAAAACTGACTCTTCTAAAATTAATGTTGTAGAGGATGATGGTGGTGAAGATGATACAGCCTACCCCAGGATTAGTGATTATTGTTTTTCTATTGATGTTTCAGGACTCCTACACTCGATGGACAACTTGGGTAGCTAGACAAGATGGCCAAAGGCAGTTGATAGGTCATCATCTTGGAAGGACAAATCTAAGTGGTGTGCTTACCATGAAGATTTTGGCCACACTACCGACAACTGCATCGCCTTGAGGAAAAAGATCAGTCACATACTTTCAAAAGGCCTCCTCAAAGATCTGTTTGGGAAAAGAAAGGGACAGACTAAGGCAAAAGAAGCCATAGCCGACGCTCCATCTTCACCTCCTCCTGCAACTAAGGTGATCAATTTTATCATAGGTGGTTCAGACATTTGTGGCACCACTTATTCCGCAGCAAAGCGTCATGCCAAAGATTCCAAGGAAGATAAGTCAGAATTACCAACGCGACATCCAGACACCTCCCTGAGCCAGTAGATCATTTTTGATCAAGATGACAAAGAAAATATTTTGGATCCTCATCATGACGGGTTGGTCATCACCTTGCAGATTGCCAACTGTAAGGTCAAGCGTATCTTGGTTGATAATGGGAGCTCAGTCAACTTGTTCATGAAAGGCACCTTAGAAGAAATGTCAATCCCCTTAACCAAAGTTGTGAAAAATTCCTCCGTTCTAGTAGGATTCAGTGGGGAAACAAAGCAAATAATTGGGGAAATCAGACTGTCGGTTTATGTTGACGGATTAAACTCCATGGAAAAGTTTTGTGTAATTGATTGTCCATCAGCCTACAACATCATCTTGGGGAGGCCTTGGATTATAGCATGAAGGCAGTTCCATTGACGTACCATCAGTGCCTCAAGATGCCAATGCCTTGGGGTGTAATCAAGGTGAAAGGAGACTAACAAGCCGCCAAGGAGTGCTATAAGATGGATATGAAAGCGTGTTCCACTTCCTGTCCAGCATAGCAATTACAGAAGGGCGTCAGGGACATCTCGGAGGCTGCTGAATATGACATAAGAAAGTTGTGTTTCGCCTGGAAACATGAAGATATGACTGGGATAGACAAAAGCATCATAACTCACAAGTTGAATATCGACCCTACCGTCTAGCCGGTCCATCAAAAGAGGAGGAAATTTGCCCAAGAACGGAATAAAATCATCAAGGAGGAAGGAGAGAGACTACTGAAATCCAAGATGATCAGAGAGGTACAATACCCTAGGTGGCTCGCCAATGTGGTTGTTGTTGAGAAGAAAAATGGGAAATGGCGTGTATGCGTAGATTTCATTGACCTAAATAGAGCATGCCCCAAGGATCCGTTCCCGTTGCCCCATATTGACTCTCTAGTAGATGAAACGGCTGGCCATGACATGTTGACCTTCATGGACGCCTCTTCGGGTTATCAGCAAATCCAAATGGAGCCCTCGGACCAAGAAGATACCGCCTTCATAACCCCCGAAGGTATATATTGTTATATTGCCATGCCATTTTGATTAAAAAATGCAGGAGCAACCTATCAAAGACTGGTGAACAAGATGTTCAAGGACCATCTTGGCAAGACGATGGAGGTGTACATAGATGACATGGTGGTAAAGTCCAAAAATATTGAAGATCATGTGCAGCACTTGGCAGAAGCCTTTGACATCTTGGAAGCATTTAACATGAAGCTGAACCCTTCTAAGTGTAACTTTGGAGTCAGAGCCGGGAAGTTTTTGGGGTACATGGTGACTAAGAGGGGAATCGAGGCTAGCCCAGAATAAATCAAAGCTATCCTCAACCTGCAGTCTCCTAAAACAATCAAAGATGTACAAAGATTGACAGGGCGAGTAGCGGCCTTGAATCAGTTTATTTCTAAGTCCTCTGAAAAGTGCAAATTGTTCTATGACGTCTTGAGGAAGAACAAGTTGTTCCAGTGGACCGAGCAGCACGAAGAAGCCTTCCTGAACCTCAAGAAATATCTCACTTCTTCTCCTCTTCTCGCTAAACCAGATCCTGGTGAACCCTTGTACTTGTACCTAGAAGTATCAGAAAGTGCAGTAAGTACCGTCCCGGTAAAAGAGGACCAAGGCGGTCAGCGTCCCGTTTACTATGTAAGTAAATCTCTTTTAGATGGGTAAGTCAGGTACTCCCATCTAGAAAAACTCATTCTCGCTTTAATTATTGCATCTACTAAGTTACGTCATTACTTTGAAACGCATCATATTATTGTGAAAATTAACTATCCTATCAGGACTGTTATAAGAACTCCTGAAATGTCAGGGAGGATGGTCAAATGGCCATTCAAGCTAAGCACGTATGAAATCTCTTATGAACCCAGAAGTACAATCAAGTCACAAGCACTCGCAGATTTTGAAGCTGATTTCAGTGCTACCTTGCAACCTGAGGTGGAACAAGAGGACCAACATCTTGAAGGCAATGATTCCCCTAGGTATTGGACGTTGTTCACAGATGGAGCATCCAACTCAAGAGGTGCAGGATTAGGCATCTTGCTAAAATTACCTCAAGGCAAATTAATCCCTCAGGCTATTTCTTGTGAATTCCAAGCAACAAATAATGAAGCTGAATATGAAGCTTTGATCATGGGTTTATCAACTGCTCTTAGCTTGGGTGTCACTCATCTTAACGTCTTTATCGATTCATTATTATTGGTTAATCACTTTAACGGGTCTTATGCAGCTAAGAATGCCAGAATGACGCTTTACCTCCAACATGTTAAAGCACTTGCAGCACGTTTTGTTAGTTTTTCCTTGGAACAGGTACCCCGCGAAGAAAATGCCGAAGCTGACGCTTTGGTCAACATGGGATCAGCATGTGGGGCTATGATAAATACCAACATCCTGATCATCTACGTCCAACATCCAGCTATTGATCAAAATGAAGAATGTGTGACCCTAAATCATTCGGAAACATCTTCTCCAAGCCAAGGCGCAACATCAACATGGATCCAACCTATTATGCAATATTTGCAAGACGGAACCATTCCACCGGACGTCAAGAATCGGAGATCGTTTAGGGTGAAGTTATCTAAATTCATCTTAATTAATAACAAGATGTTCAGGAGATTTGCAACAGGTCTATACATGAGATGTTTAGAGCCAAGGGAAGTCGACGAGGTCCTACAAGATCTGCATGCTGGTGAATGTGGGAATCACTTTGGGGGTAAGTCGTTATCCTCCAAATCCCTCAAAACCGGATACTATTGGCCAATGATGAGGCAAGACGCAATGGATTTTGCCTTAAAGTGTGACGCATGCCAATGACACAGTAACATCTTACATCAACCCGCAGAGCCCCTGCATCATGTACTTTCATCCTGGCCTTTCATGCAGTGGGGCATGGATATAGTCGGTAAGTTACCAAAAGCTCCAGGGGGAAGAGTGTTCATGTTAGCATGACAGACTATTTCTCCAAGTGTGGATTGAAGCAGAGGCGTATATACAAGTACGAGACACGGAGGTCATTTCATTCTTAATGAAAAACATCTTGAGCAGATTTGGCATTCCTTCGGAGATCATTTGTGACAATGGTTCTCAGTTTATCAGCAAAAAGACCAGGGATTTCTGTTCAAGGTGGAGAATCAAATTGATAACGTCAACCCCTGTGCATCCTCAAGCCAACGGACAAGCTAAATCGAGCAACAAGTTGATCATCAACAATCTGAAGAAGCATTTGGATCAGAAAAGGGGAAGATGGGCTGATGAACTACCACTTGTATTATGGGCTGACAGGACAACAACTAAAAATGCTATAGGATAGACACCATATTCTTTGGTATTTGGCACTGAAGCTGTACTCCCCATAGAGGTGACAATCCCGACCGCAAGATATGGACTATTGACTCCTGGGGACAACAATTACCTACTGTCTCAGGATTTGGATACCGTAGATGAACTCAGGGACATAGCCAAGATAAGAATGGCTTCCTATCAACAAAGAATTGCTATATCATACAACAGGAATGTGAGGATAAGACGCTACCAGGATGGAGACATGGTGTTGAGGAAGGTGTTCCAAAATACTAGAGAATTGAACACGGGAAAATTGTCTCCAAAGTGGGAAGGTCCTTACCTCATTGACGCTGAAGCTGGAAAAGGGGCATATTGGTTATCTACCCTAGATGGCGTCAGAATACCTAGGAGCTGGAACACTATACACCTTAAGCATTATTACATGTAAGTTGACATTTATTACAATTTTCACGCCAAGGTACGGACTTCTTCCTAAAATAACTCCTTTCAGTTTTATTTCCTTTTTATTTAATCAAAACCCCTACTGACTTAAGCATCGGAGGGGTGTTAGCCAAGCTAAAACCTAACCCTAACATGTTTTTGTGATGCAAGATGGAGCTTCCCCAATTTTGTGTAAACACCAGAAGCAATACGTTAAAAACTAGGAAGGGTCAAAGCTTATCTAGAATGGCGTAAGGTACATGACCTCTTTGTACTTAAAAGCATTTAACAATGTGCCTATCGAGTCATGATTGCATTATCGCCTGGGCGCACGTTTTTCACACTTAAATTAGAAAAGCGAACTTAATTCTCCTTGTTGAGATAATTATGTCTGCTATTCTAGATTTAAGTTGTGGACTAAGGGTTGTAACATTAACATGTTACCTAAGGGACACCGAAAGATGACATTTTTACATGCCATCTACAACTTGGTTATAACATCATTGCATGTTATCTTTTCAACTTGGTTATAACATTGACATGTTATCTACGTCCAGTGGTTGTAACATTTACATGTTACCAACGAACAAAAAGAAGAGCTCATAATCAAAGAAACAATGATCCAAGCATCACCAAGTTTAAAATATCAAAGAAAAGAGGCAAAAACGCCCAGCGAATCTAAGACGTTGAACCAACCCAACATCTCTAAAAACTAATGTGTTGACTCTTATGAGTCTTTACAAACCAAAGAATATTTTTATGAGGGAGAATCCTCACCAAATCAATTGTTTTTGAAAAAGAAGAAGGAGCATCCTATTATCATTCAGTGTTACTGTCTTGAGCATCTTCAACCTGCTCGACCTTCTTAGAAGTTACTTCACCCATTTTTTCATCAAGGATCCTTTGTAAGGCTGCATTCTCCTCCTCTAAGTTCCAGTTCACGTGCTCTCCTGTCCGGTATTCTTTGATCATTTCGATTCTGGCTTCAAAAACTGACTTCGCAGTTTCGTTTATCATGTCGTCACGGAGCATCTCCATCTCCTTCGCATGTCTCTTACCAGCATTGGCAAGTCTGGCAACCCATCTTGAAATTTCTTCATCTTTAGCCTTAACCTCTAACCTCTTCTCTCTCAGTATTTTGAAAGCATCCCTCAGATCCTTCTCATACTCAGCCCTATCCATGTCTAGAGTATCGCATTTTACTTTCCACATCCTGATTTCTTTGGATATCATCTTGGCAATCGTTACAGCCTGTCACCAAAAAACAAGCAGTATTGACCGAGACCCGAAAGGTTATTCAAAGCAAAAATTCAAAATAACCCATTACCTGATTCTCTAAAACCTCCTCACTCCGCGTTTCCCTCTCTACATCCATATCTTGATCATCCCTCTTTCTTTTCAACGTGACCTTGTCGTCCGCTTCAGGTAGACTCCCTTACACCTTATTTTTTCCTTTATACTTGGCCACAATATCGTTCACTGTGAAGCCGAATCGAGACACTGCAAATAAAGGCATATGTTAGTATGGGATATGGATGAACTTTTCGGGTAAACTGATTTGATTGCACGGTGAAGCAAACTCACTTTTTGGAAAGAGAAGCTGAAGAACTTGCACTTCGAATTTGGGTGAAAAATGAGAACGATTGCGCCTTCTAGGGATGATTTTACAATAATATAGGGAAGTACACCGGTATAGAAGGGATTCGAAGAGATTTGTTGCTATTAATAGAGCCATCCGAGAATGACGGTTATTGACTTCTATTATGACTCCACAACTTCCTTTCATCCGTCACACGAAGATACACTTGACAAAATATTAAGACTTTCCGTATTCAACATGGAAAAGCATCAATATTTTGGGGGCAATTGTTTCACCCTAACAAATCACTTTACATGTTCCGCATCTTAAACCATCCATCCATCCTGAGGTAACGCCTTGACTTACATCTTGGACTAACGCCTTGAAATTATTTGTTGTATATTTCCTATTTTTCGGGAACGGAGTTATAAATAAATTATCCCCTTCCATGACCATTCAAAGACTTAGTCAAAGGCGCCATAACAACTCTATTTATCAACTAAAAGGATAATGGTTGATCATCATCAACAAAGGGCGAGATTCTAGGCAAATGATCAGGGATGGCATTCAAGTTGTTTCAGTTATGTTCTTGTATATATAAATCATGTAGCACGCACATGTATTCACGTTACACACTCTCTTCCACTCTCATACTGCACTTTGTATTCGCAAGCTACTAAATCGAATAACATTTTTTGGTTAAGATAGGCTTTTCCTAAAGCTTCCCGAGGTTTTTTCCTGCGAACAATTGTTCAAAGGTTTCCTCGTTACATCCTCGTGTTCATCTTGGCTCGTGAATTATATTCCATTTATGCCCAAACATCCTTGATAGATAAATTTAATTGTTGAAATTTGTCCAAAACAGCTGTTATTTCCGTTATCTTTTCAAGCATATAAGTCATCTAAAAATGCACCTGTATACACGTTACACAATACTATATGCTCTCACTGCACTTTGTACTCACACACTACTAAGCTCAATAAAACTCCATTTTCGGTTAAGGTAGGCTTTTCCTAAAGCCTCCCGAGGGTTTTTCTGGGGAACGATTGTTCAAAATTTTTCCTCGTTACATCCTTATGTCCATCTTGATTTGAGAATTATATTCCATTTGTGCCCAAAGTTCTTCAATACAAATTCAACTTGTTGAAAATTGTCCAAAACAATTTGGCGCCGTCTGTGGGAACTTTGGTTTTTTAGATTCCAGTCAAGATGAGTAATCCTACTTCTACAATGTTTACGCCCATTATAACGACTGGGGCAAGAACCAATGCGTCAAGCTTACCCATGACTTCTGGTATCTCTTCTACTGTTGGCTTCAGTACCGTGACGCCTCAAAACTAACGCCTCAACTTGGGAGATTCTTCATCCATGACGATGCCTGGAATTTCATTGGAAGTTATAACCAGCATGACAACCATGATGCAACAGTTGAAGAATCAGATAGATGTGCAACAGTATACCAATCAAATGATATTCAATTCAATCAACATAATACAACAAGATATATCAGCTCCAAGACGTAGTCGTCCAACAGTCAGCCTTCCTGAGGTTTCACCTCTGCAGCCTAGGACTCTTTTCCCGGATGCTGGACCAAGCACAGGAGGCGATCAAAGAAATGTCACAATGGCCAACACTGTTTAGACTGAAAGCACCACTGTCACATCTGGCCCAATTCCATTATCAACCTATTTTACCTTTGCAACACCACCTCCTATGGGCCAAATAGGGAGTTTTAATATTTTGGTACTCCTTTAAATCCATTTGTGGCCACTAACCCTGTTGCAAATAATACCCTCGCAAGAGAAGTGCAACAGATCAAATATATCCTCATGAAGGTCCCAGGAGTCCTCATGAAGGTCCCAGGAGTCACCTACCCTTCAACCAAGCATCTACAACTAGCCATCATGATTCACGTTTCGTTTCTGCCATAGCTGGGGTGGAAATCTCTAAGAGATTTCAAGTACCTCCAATGAAACAATATGATGGCACGACAGACCCTGCAGAACATATAGCCTTGTACCAAGAGAAGATGGACATCATTAGCATTCCCCACCATCTTATGGAAGTTTGTTTGTGTAGGGGCTTTGGGTCAACTCTATCCGGTCCTGCCTTGATGTGGCTGACTAATCAGCCTATGAACTCTATCTCTTCTTACTCTCAATTACTAAACATGTTTCTTAATCAATTCTCATGTAATCGTGTGTTTGAAAAACTAACAAGTGACCTTTACAGGGTGGTACAGTAGCCTGATGAAACTCTACAAGATTACGTGTTCAGGTTCAACAAGGAAACCGTGAACATCCCTCATATTGATGTGTCAACGGCCACGAAAGCCTTCAGGATGGGCCTGAGAAGAGAATTACCATTCTACCAAGATTTGGTCATGTATCTGTCTAAGAGTTTAGAAGAAGTTAGAATGAGATCTGTTCGCTTCATCATGTTGGAAGAAGACGAGATGGTTCATGGCAAGGTGTCAAAGAAGACACCTACATATAATAATCCTGACAGAATGGTGGACTCCTCTCATCATCGATCCAATAGGGGGAAACCCTACTCTAAAACTGACTCTTCTAAAATTAATATTGTAGATGAGGATGACGATGAAGATGATGTAGCCTATCCAAAGATTAGTGACTATTGCTTTTTTGTTGATGTTTCAGGAATCCTCTACGCAATGGACAACTTGGGTAGCAAGGCAAGATGGCCAAAAGCAGCTGACAGACCTTCACCTTGGAAGGACAAGTCTAAGTGGTGTGCTTACCATGAAGATTTTGGCCACATTATTGACAACTGCATCGCCTTGAGAAAAGAAATTAGCTATTTCCTTTCAAAGGGGCTCCTCAAGGATTTGCTTTGAAAAAGAAAAGGATGGACCGAGACAAAAGAAGCCATAGCCGACACTCCATCTTCACCTCCTCCTGCAACCAAGGTGATCAATTTCATCACAGGTGGTTCAGACATTTATGGCACTACATACTCCACGGCAAAACTTCATGCTAAATATTCCAAAGAAGATAAGTTGGAACTGCCAACTAGGCATCCAAATCACTCTTCAGGGCAACAAATCATTTTCGACGATGATGATAAAAAGGACATCTTGGATCCACATCATGATGGACTAGTCATTACTGCAGATCGCTAACTGCAAGGTGAAATGCATCTTAATCGACAACGGGAGTTCAGTTAACCTGATCGTGAAGAGCACCTTAGAAGAAATGATTATCCCTCTATCAGAGGTCGTAAAAAAAATTTCCGTTCTTGTAGGCTTTAGTGGGGAAACCAACCAGATAATCGGGGAAATCAAGTTGCCCATCAACGTGGAAGGGGTAAAATCTATGGAAAGGATTTGCGTGATTGATTGTCCATCCTCTTATAATGTCATCTTTGGTAGACCTTTGATCCATAACATGAGAGTTATCCCGTCAACGTACCATCAATGCGTCAAGATGCGCCTTGGGGCGTGATCAGGTTGAAGGGAGACCAACAAGCTGCCAAGGAATGTTACAAAATGGATATGAAAGCGTGTTCTACTGCTCGCCAGGCATAGTTACTAAAGGAGAACTTCAGGATGTTGTGGAAGATGTAAAGCAAGACGTTCAAGATGGGATACTATTAGCCTATAATGGAGAGAGATACGATAGAATGTGCCTTGGAAAACGACATCACACAGAATCTCCATGTCATGAACTTTCATCTTGACCGATCCGTACAGTGGGGCATGATCATAATCAACTGGTTAAGAAGGATCCCTGGGACGAAGATTCTTTACGGTAGAAACGACTGGTAGAAGCTGAAGGACTAGACATCTTAAGCACTACTACATGTAAGTTAAAATTTATTAAAATTTTAACGCCAAGGTACATATCTCTTCGTGAATATTGTTTCAATTTTTTATCCCTTTTATTCAACTCAAACCCTTTTAGGTAACATGTTTAATGTTACAACCCTTAGTTCACATTTAATTTAAAAAAGAGGACTTAATTCATCTTGTCAGATGAATTATATCTCCTATTTTAAATTTAAGTTGTGAACTAAGGGTTGTAACATTAAACATGTTACCTAAAAGACACAGAAAAATGACATTTCTACATGTCATCATCAATTGGTTATAACATCATTGCATGTTATCTATACATCTTGGTTATAACATCGTTGCATGTTATCATTACATACTAGTTACAACATCGTAGCATGTTGTCTTTTCAATTGGTTATAATATTAACATGTTATCACAAGCATTATGGTTACAACACTATTACGTATTGTCTTTTGTTCGTAACAATAATCCTAGGAGTCAAAAACAAAATACCGTCACTTTAAGAAAAGACTAATAGTTACCAAAAGTCTAAGATGTGGAAATCAATCCAACATCTTCAAAACCAATGTGCTGACTCTTATGAGCCTATTACAGAATCAAAAGATGTTTTAGGGACACCCCCCTATTTTAAACCAAAGTTTGCATGCCAACACAGGCATGACGAATAAAAGGCCATCTGTTTAACATGATGGCCGAAGTAGCAATGTACAATACATGCATCATATAAATTCCACTGTGTAATAAAACCTTGCAAGTGTACAAGTCACCGAAGTAGCAATGTACAATAGTAAGGGTCGAACCACAGAGACTCGTGTGTTTAACAAGTTAATTCAAGTGGTGCAGAAAGTAACAAAAAGGGGTTTTTGATTTGGTTGATTAACTAAATTACTAAAGCGAGAAATTAAACTATTTAATTGAAGAAAACAAATAAGCAAGAAACAAGGATTTAATCAGATCAAAGGAATTCACGGATTGGGTTTCATAGCTTCATTCCCACCTTGGCTCTCAGGCCCGACATTGTATCATTCACATCAAATCCAGCTTTGGAGCGGGTCACTACATGATAAAAAGAATCACAAAAAGCAAGCAAGAAGTCAAGGAGTCATCTAGCATGGGAGAAGTTTTGCCTGAAGACATTTTGGTCGGGCTTACACTAACAGAAGCTTTGCTATCCTTCTCCTCCTCCTCCTCCTCCTCCTCCCTTGAACCTTCTCCAACAAATTCAACAGGTGAAGGTCGGTACTTACGCAAATATTCAGGAAACATACACAAAATCTAATCTACATTGGCAGCGGTATCATCCAATAGTGGGAATAATTCCTCCAACGTGCTAACTGTGTAAGGAGGAAGCAAAACAACCTGTCAAGATGAATTTAAACAAGACGGGAAGGTGTAAGTGATATACTGAACAAACCACTACCTGGACGGTTCCAGGTGGACACCAACTCCTTGCCACCCACCAGGCTAGTTTTCTTAACATAAAAATACTTATGTTTCCACCCTCTATCCGCCGCATCCAAACCCAAAATCAAAGGATCCCTCTCCGGCCTAACCCTAAAATTGTACCTACCGTTCCCGTGAGCCCTAAGCTCAGAAACGAAGGCCAACTCCTCCAGACCAGCTACAACCCCGTGTTCGGCGACAATCTTGTCCAAGGTAAGCAAAATACGCCAACCAATGGGCAATAATTAGACATGGGCAAACCGGAACCGGAATCGGAACCAGGAAGAATCGAAGAACCAAACTGGAACCAGAACCGGCCAAACCAGAACCGGAAAGAACCGAAACTGAGGTGAACCGAAACCGTCTGGTTCGCGGTTAGATCCTGGTTCAAAATTATATAAAGCCGTGTACCGAAGGTTTTAACCGTGGAATCGGAACCGGAGAACCGAACTGGAGAACCGGTGGTTCTAACGGAAATTTCAAAATTTTTTCAGCTTTTTCACAGCTTTTCAGCTTTTCACAGTTTTTGAAAATTTTTTGCCCGTTATTTTAGACCTTTTTCGGTCATTTTAAAAAAAAACATCAATCCTTGTTAAATGATTGACCTATAAATATGAATTCACCTCCTTACATTTTTTTTCACAAAACTCTCTTAACTCTCTCTTAACTTTCACTAACGAATTTGCTTACTTTGTTAATTCTCAAGCTCAAATCACTCACCAACATTCATATTTTCAGCCATTATTCCATAATCCATCCTCATTTTCCATATTTTCATCCCTTTTCATACACACCATCATGTCTTCTTTCCTTAGAAATTTAACAAAAAAAATGGGTAGTGTGAATGTGGGCCCAAGATCGCGGGTTTTGCGAACCGCTTTCTTGTGTAAGGGGTCACTGCTTCACATCAGTTTGAAGACATCCGATTTAAATTGAAAAACGGAGTCGCCACGCCATTTTGATTTCCTCAAAACTTTGAAAAAAAGGAATAGGGTCCGGAGGTTAAGTTACTCCTTGGAAAGAACGTTTGGCGTTCACCCAAGAAGCCTTGCCAAAAGCAAGTCTTCCTAGATCCGATTTTCGTGCTTGTTTTGTGCTCTCGTGTGTGTGTGTGTGATTTGAAAAGGATGGAATGTGCCAAGTCTTCTTTCGGACGTATAAACCATTTGAGTTGGTTATCGCTCAAGATTCCTTGGATTTTTTATGTGTTCGGGATTTTGATCCCGTGCTCATCTTGGACTTGCGATCGTCATTAAGTGACCTTTTTTGCCCTCCCTTTGGGATAATCAACCATGTTAGGCTTAGAAGCCTTGGTGTGTTTTAAACCAACGTTCTTTGGGACAAGATCATATGTGATCGAAATGGAGGGACACCTTTTTATAGTCTAAGAATGAGACTCTTTAGAAATGAAGAGCCTTTGCCCATCAATCCTACATCTTGAGACGATTTGAGCTTAATAGGGACATTTATGCTCGTCTCAAGTGATGATAGGAGATGTAGGGGCTAAGGTCCGTCCACTTCTAAATGGACTTCAACTATGGCACATTTAATGGAGGAAACGATGTAAAGATGAGACCTTTACATCGATCTGCCCCACGGGATGCTTCAAGTACCAAAGGGACTAAGGGGAGGGGTATAAAGATTGGATCTTTATACTCATACTATGCCTTTCGTGCCTTAGGAAGGTCACTAGGAAATCCTTGGAGAGTGATCCAACCAAGAGGGACATGGGGGGGTTGCATTTGAAAGTAAAGATTGCATTTTTATGAACATAAGTGTAATGAACACTATGAAAACTAATACTATGTGTAGACACCCCATTCTGAACACATCGGATCATACTTATACCACTCTAAGTCTCGCTTTGAGTCAAGAAGTAGAAATCCACCATTTCGTCATGTTTCGTTAAGTTTTGACTAACTACCGTTAGTTTGGGACTAAACTGCATACGAGATAACGAGGAAAGGACAAAACTGTCCACAGAGCAATATCTCGCCGCGAGATGGCGTGTCTCGCGCGAGATATCCCCCTCTCGCAGATTGCACGACGCTCCCTCGTCGATTTCAACCTCTTTTCGAGATAAAACTTTATCTCTCCGGTCAACCAATGGGAGAGGAGTTCTAGAACCATCTGATAGGGTTTTAACTCTCCACTTCTTCATATCCAACCTCTATAAATACTTGGTGACTTCCAAGGGATCGGAGGTCGGAATTCGAAAATCCCAAACCTCGAATTTACACAACACACACATTTTGTCGTTTTCTTTCCCCGAAGGAATCCCTCAAAATCACCCTAAAAACTCACCTCATAGTTTGTTTGTCAACCTTGTTGACAAACAAGCATCAATCTCCAAGTCAAGGACCGAGGCGAAGCTCGTCCGTGTGAAGGGTCGACTCTAAACTTGAGTCGAAACTCGCCCAAATCACCTCACGCAAGGTAATTCCTAAACTTCCTTCTAATTGATTGTTAGAGTGGTATAAGTCCATAGAATCTAGGATCGGCCTAGAGCCTCTCCAAATCATGGAGACGGTCTCGAAGCAATCGATTCTACATTCCGTTTGACCTCGTCAAATGGACCTTTATTTGTAGTATTTAGATTCGTTTTTACTTCTTCTTTTGAAAAACCTCTCTTTTCTTTAGCAAGACCGATCTCCGGATTGGGTGAAATGGATGCCTTCTAAACCTACCCATTTCATAACCTAAGCCCCGAACTCAAATCTCTTTCAAATGGTTTTTCTATGTTTCCAATCAAATAATATAGGTGGCGACTCATAAAAATAAAAGGAACCAGTAATTTCTTTCTCGCAACGCTACAAAGTGGCGACTCTGCCTGGGACCGAAAATTAAGAGGCTTAAACTTGCGTCAAAATTAAAAGAGAGGTTTTCAAAAAATTGTAAATTCGATCTTCTCGTCTCAGATGAGGCATATCTCGCACGAGATATCATATCTCGCGAGATATTGCCTCGGCAATCCGGTTGTTTTCTCGGTTTCTCCCGTTCATCTCATAATCCAAGACGAGAGTCGAACACGCAAGGGGATCCTGCATTCATTATCTCGCAGAGTTTCGCATCTTAAGGCCTCCCTTAAGGTGTAGAACTCGGACCTTTATTTTCCTTAAATAATTGATTATTATTTATGAACTCAGTGTGATTGGGTTTTATTTAATTAAAGTCCGGTCCATTGGGGATTCGGGAGTTGTAAATTAAATTATTTATCTCTCTTTATCTCTCTTTATGTGGAACTACGACGGCCCGAGTCTTCCTAGATTGGGAGAAACGTAGGCAACCACTTGGTGCGGCCACTATCTCGTTTTCTCTTTTGACTATCAAAAAAAACTTTCTATTTTACTCTATCACATAGATTGACTATCACACACGCGCACATCATACTATAACCGTCATTGCACTACATACCCTCTATAAACCCGGACCCACACTAAGGACGGATGACGGTAACCACCTAGTCACCGGTCTCTCCGAAGTTGGACAATCCCACTCCGCGTATTCAATCCACTTAGATTGTCATATCGCGGGAGCCTAGCCTTCCAGCCCGCATCGCCACATTCTCATGTAGATTGACTTTTTAGGATCACTCCGTGACCGGTCGGTTTTTGACTCGGTGATCTTTTCTTGTTTTTGACCAAAACAAAGCCATGCAAAATTGACAATAAAGAAGGATTCGGAAAAGTCCCTTCGGAAAAAGTCCCTTCTAATGACCCTTTCGGATGTCCCTTCAAGAAAAATGTGCATATAATCCTTCAAAAAAAAAAAAACAATCTTACATGGCTTTGTTTTACAAAAATCGGATTGATTGCTTAGTCGTTAGGTTCTCGATAAAGGCCTTAGAAACCCCTCAAAACGGACTTTCCGTTCCGACCAAAAATTAGGGCTAAATAAAAATTGACTTTCCGTGTGATTATCTCGCGGGATTACTAATCTCGCACGAGATAATGCTTCGTCTCGCCGAATTTGAGCCTCGAGCCATTTAAGCCTCGCTTCCGACTCGTTGGGGCTAGATCCCGATATCTCGCATATCTTCCGTCGCTTTTCCGAAGCTACTCAACTCCAAGACTCCCAACACAATGTCTACCGGAAAGTACGTCATGACCAAGGAAAGCCGTGAACAACCCACTCTCCAAGATTTGACCAAGTCTCTTGTCGCTGAAATGGAGCACGTGGAAGGTTGGAGAGAAGCTTTCGATTTGCCTGCCACTCGCATTGCTAGGGACTTTCGGAAGATGGAAAGTGATTCCGACAGTGGGCGGTCATCCGTGCAAGAAGAGCTAAGTGACATCAAAACTCAACTTGCCAAAGCCCTACAGCAAATTGAGGACAACGATGCATGGCACAACTTGGAAGAATCCATCCAAGCCGACAAGACAAAGATGCTGATTGAAGAACTTGAAGAGGTCAAAAGCGAACTCGAAGATATGACCCAAAAGTGCATCAACCTTGAAGCCCACGTTGAAGATGACATTGATGAAAGGGTCAAGTTTTTCCTCAATACCCTCTACCATGACCTCAAAGAGCAAATGGAGGAAGAATATCATGCTCGCCACAACGTCTTCGTGCAACACTATGAGAACCACATTTGAGACCTCCACAATCAAATGGCTAAGCGAAGGAAGGGTAGAGTCTTCTCCGACATTGGAAACATCACTCTCGGTCATCTATTCAGAAGTCTTCACAAGGAAGGAAAGCTAAGCCCAATGGAAGGTTACCAACCTAAGAGGGAAGGACGATCCCCACACCTCTACTGCTACTATCACCAATGCCATGGTCATCACACCAATAATTGTTTCAACCTGAAGAATGCAGTCCAAGACTTGATTGACAACGATGCCATCAGAGTTTGTCCAAGTGGTGGGATAGTTTGGATGAATTCAAACAAATGAGGAGTCCCTTTTCTTTTCAGTTATTTACTTTTAGTTGCAAGAGAAACAATTATTAGTCTAGTCTAGTTTAGTCAGGTACTACTTGCCTAAAACTCTCATTTGTGGGCAAGAGTATCAAGTTTGCTTTTCATTAATAGTTAGTCAGTATTTCCCTTTTCAATTCTGATTAATTCTTTAAGTAAGCACTGTGAATGTCATAGACACTTACAACGAGAACGACTACTCAAAGGCACTTAGGTTTTCCTAAGCCTTCCCGTCCTGGAGAATGATGCTAGCAAAAGGGTACTTTCCTGGATTGGGGCTTGGAAAGCACTTACAAGGAATAACGGAACCACCACCGGTCCCCCCGCCTCACACAAAGCATGGACTAGGATACGACATCTCCATCCACGATGAAGATGACATAGAAGAGTGGGGCTTCACTCAAATCAAGTGGGAAGGAACCTCGTACAAAGATCGCAACGACCCAAAGTTCAAGGATTGCAACCTCAAACCATATCGGAGGACACTCAATGGCTACTTTGTTCGAGAAGGGGAAAGTATTCCCTACTTTATCTTTTCGTAACCATGGATCGATGATAAAGGAAAGCGCCAACCGGGCTTTGAAATCTTCAAATGATCGGGATGCTTCTCCGTATGAAATGTAATCCGTCCCACCGATCCCTAATGATTTGTGGGGCACGAAGGCGAGAAATGACAAGCGAATGGGACTTTGTGTTGGGAGAAGACATGCTGCGACAATTCCAAGACTCCTGCCGGTTAGAAGACACTGATTCATGCAATATCCAAGGGGGACGCTCCAACTACCGACTACACAAGACTAATACGTAAATGTGATAAGCCAATTCTAAACCGGCACGTCACCGGAGGACCGCTTGTTGATGAAGACTTCATGATCAAAGAGCTTGGTTGCACTCCCCACCCTCGCAGAAGATAGGCCCTACAACTTTTACATTAGAAGCGTGCTCCACCTCCGATGAACTAACTCAAGAGGAAATCGAGGCGGTGGCTGAACATGTATTCCCTTACTTCCTTAATGAAAACTTTGATCTTCCTGAGTACCCTGAGATTGCTAACATCGTAAATGATGAATTAACTAATAATAATCAATATAACGAACACATTAATAATGAATCATACGATGAGATAGATCAAGATAACGAACAAATCTTAAAAGAATTAGCTAAGCAAGTAGGTCGTTGTGGAAAGAATGGCCCCGTTGACGACGAGGAAATGCAAACAAGCTAATCTTGGGACAACGGAAGACCCCAGAGAAACAAAGATCGGCAGCTTTCTTCAAGGGGGAAGACAGAGAAACCTTGACCCAGCCTCCTCGTAGAATATGTCGACGTATTCGCTTGGTCCTACAAAGATATGCCTGGTTGAATCGGCCGCTTGTAGAACACAAGATACCACTGCTACCCAACGCCAAGCCAGTCAAGCAGAAACTACGCAGAATCAAGTCGGAATGGTCAATGCAAGTGAAAGAAGAAATCATGAAACTCTTGAATGTAGGGTTCATCAAAGTGATTGAATACCCGGAATGGTTAGCAAACACGGTGCAAGTAGCCAATTCGAACGGGAAAATACGAGTCTGTGTTGATTTCAGAGACTTAAACAAGGCATCCCCTAAAGATGACTTCCCACTACCAAACATAGACATGTTGGTCGATGCCACAGCAGCATACGAGGTCCGCTCATTCGTCGACGGGTTCGCAGGGTATAACCAAATCCTCATGGCGTAAGAGGATCAAGACAAAACAAAGATTCACCACACCTCGGGAACGTTCGCTACACGGTCATGCCGTTTGGTCTCAAGAACGCCGGGGCTACATATCGTAGAGCAAGCCACGACACTATTCCACGACATGATCCATAAAGAAATAGAGGTGTATGTGGACGACATGATTATCCACTCGAAGGACAGATGGCCAACACTTCAGAGATCTCAGAAAATTCTTCAATCGACCGAGACAAAGACAAAATGAGACTCAACCCCGCCAAATGCTCATTCGGAGTAGTCAAAGGGAAAGTCTTGGGATATATGGTCACGTAACGCGGCATAGAAGCGTATCCCGCCAAGATAAAGGCCATCACGTACATGCCTCCACCCCGACACGTAAAGAAGTAAAGGGATTCATGGGCAGACTCCAATATATCGGCCGATTCATTAATCAACTGACTACAATGTGCGACCCCATCTTTAAGCTACTTAAGAAAAACGCACCTCAAGAATGGACCGAAGGATGTCAAGAAGCATTCGAGAAAGTTAAGCACTACTTGACTTCCCCACCTATCCCGGTTCCACCACACAAGGAGAAGCCCTTCAAGTTGTACCTCACAATCACGAGACAACGCATTAGGGGCTATGCTTGCTCAAGAACAACAAACCTCGCACACGTAAAATGCCATCTACTTTGTCACCGCAGATTCCAAGGCAAAGTGAAATCAACTACTCTCCACTCGACAAGTCATGCGCCGCTCTCGTCTCTGGGTATCACAAAGGTTAAAGCACTATATGGAAGCCTTTCCACCGTCTCATCGCAAAGATGGATCCACCGAAATATATCCTAGACAAATCAAATTTGTCTTCGAGACTAGCCAAATGGTACTTCATGCTCGCGGGGTATGATATCACTTACGTCACTCGTAAATCCGTCGAGGGAGTGTATTCACAGTAAGCCGTTGGCCGAATTTCCTTGCGACGAAGTGAAGGGGAAGACCCGCGATTCCCCGATGAGGACATCCTAAGCATAGAAGAAAATAAGTGGCAATTATTTTTCGATGGCACAGCCAACAAGAGAGGGGTTGGCATCGGAATGTTATTGGTGGACCCTAACGACATCTACACTCCACTAGCAGACGTCTTGACTTTGACGCCACCAACAATACCGCGAATACGAGGCTTGCATAGCGGGGCTGGAGGCATCCCTAGAACGCAACGTGACCGAACTCGAGGTATTCGGGGATTCCCAATTGATCATCAATCGAGACATTAAAGAAGTGGAGGGTCCAAGATCCAACCCTTCAAAGATACAAGACCCACCTCCAAGAACTGGCGCATCAATTTCAAGATGTCTCATTCCACTATCTCCCCAGAGACAAAAATCGGTTTGCGGACGCACTAGCCACACTTGCTTCTTTGGTTGAAATCCCTAAAGGAAAAGCAGTTAAACCCTTCAAAATTACACGGCGTACAACTCCGCATACCGCTGCCGTTATAGATCTTCACGATTGCAAAGACAAATGGTTATCCAAAGGTGCCGCTGTTGAAAACTCCGAAGGGAAACCATGGTACCACGACATTTGGTATTTCATCCTAGATGGAACCATACCACCTGAGACAGACCTGAAGACTCAGATTGCCCTTAAGAAGTTGGCTGCCAATTACGTCATCACTGCTGGCCGTTTATTCAAGAAACATTCCCAAGGAAACCTCCTTTGCGCCACCGAGGAAGAGGCCCAGGAAATAATGGACCATGTTCACAAGGCACATGTGGAACCCACATGAGCGGAAACATGCTCGCCAAAAAGATCATCAGACAAGTGTACTTTTGGCTGACCATGGAAGCCGACTGTACCAAAATGGTCAAGAAGTGTCACAAGTGTCAGATACACGCCAATCTTCAGCACGCACCGCCTTCCTTGCTGTACCCAATGACTTCACCTTGGCCATTCTCTACATGGGGAATAGACGTGATTGGAAAGATCATACCCGTAGGAGCCAACCGACACTGTTTCGTCCTAGTAGCCATCGACTATTTCACTAAATGGGTCGAGGCCGCCTCCTACAAAGTTCTGAATGCCAGAAAGGTTGCAGAATTCATCAAGCACAACATCATCTGCCGATATGGGGTTCCACAAGAGATGATATCCGATAATGGGTCACACTTCGAGAAGGAAACCGATCGCCTACTATCCGAGTACAAAATCACGAGACACAAGTCATCTCCTTATAGACCTCAAACAAATGGAGCAGTTGAAGCCGCGAACAAAACAATCGAGACTATCATCAGAAAAATGGCAGTCACTGGAAAAGACTGGCCCAACAAGCTACCATTCGCACTATGGGGGTACCGCACTTCAGTCCGAACAGCTACAGGGGAAACTCCCTACGCCCTCACATTCGGGATGGAGGCTGTCTTACCGATAGAATTGGAAATACCATCACTAAGGGTTCTCCTAGAAAACCAAGTGAATGAAGTCGACTGGCTAGAAAGCAGATACGAAGAGCTAGCCCTGTTGGACGAAAGGAGGTTGAAAGCAGCCGAACACATTCAAGCTTACCAAAGAAGAATGGCAAGAGCTTTCAACAAAAAGGTCAAGACAAGGAACATCAGAGTAGGCGACCTGGTGCTCCGTGAGCATCGTCCCGGACCTTTCAACCCATTAGGCAAGTGGGGACCAAGATTGATAGAACCCTACATTGTGAAGAAGATATTCTCTGGGGGAGCCCTTCAGCTGGTAGACTTAGACGGAGATCAACTACCAAAGCCGTTCAACATGGACAAGCTCAAGAAGTACTTCGCGTGACTTGGCCCCCTAAGAATAAATCGCTCGCTAGGTTGAAAATCCCGGAAAGGACGACCTAGGCAAAAATTAGAGCTAGCACAAGAAAAGAAGCCCGCTAGATTGAAAACCCGAAGGGGCGGTCTAGGCAAAAGAAAGGGTGTGCATAAAAAAAAAAAAAAAAGGGGGGGGGGCTTATCTCGCGCGAGATTACCCCACGGCCTGGAGCCACATTTTGTCCTTTTCTCAAAAATGAACTACGTTGGACCTGAGCCTCTTGTTTAATTGCTGTAAAAGAGGAACGTAGGCAGCCTTCGGGTTCGGTCTAATCAAATAAATAAATCAAAGTTGTCCCTTTTATTAATCGAATGCGTTTCATTAATGACAATAGGGAAATCCTAACCACAACGACTAATTTCCTAAGCTAACAAACTTGAAAAAAATAATACTAATAAAGCAGAAACAATTGATCTATCAAAGCAATCTCTTGGTACTCCTAAAGATCTAGCCTTTCATTGACTTGGTTGGCCGGCGGACATGGTCTCCACCATCGTCGTGATCCTCCTTGCGCTTTGAGCCTCTCAAAGTAGAACATCCCTCGAGACGATCAAAGACAGATTCCGACAATCTATTGAAGACATGAGGCCTATCCAAAGCTTGCGTCTTTCCAGGCATTCCCTTGCCTCGCCTCTCGTACCAATCCCCATCAAGAAAATCCTGAGTAGGATCAGTTTGCACATTAGCAGGATCAGACTGAGCCTCGCTCCTTCGCAAGATACTGCTAGCTATAAAAGAATCTCTTAGCAGTGAAAGCCGCAAGTCATCAATCTTCTCTGCACTAGGATGACCGGTATGGAGGAACCAATCCAAATACTTGTCAGACAGGAAGATGCTTGCATTAAAAGTCCGAAGGTTCGACCAACGGTCCCGATTAGTTCCTACACCCCATGCTTGAGCTAGCACCTGCGCAAACTCTACACCAATATAAGACACTACACGAGAAGCTCCTTCGAAAAGATAAGTGTCCTGCTGCTGACCAAACTGACGGAGCACCCGCTTGGGAAAGTAGAAGGAGGAATCTCGCAAACCCGGAAGAACAACCCTGTCAAAACCCTTGGTATTGGCAACATACTTGTTCAACCTCCAATAAGGTGGACACCAGAGAATATCGGCAATTTCGGTCTTCGCAATCAACTCAGCCCATTCATCCGCTGAAAGATCTTTGATCAACAACTTTCGTGTATGATATGTAAAAGGAGAATAGTCCAATGGGGGACCTATCAACTTGAGATGCTCCCTAAGCCAAATAGTCAACAGGAGGGGACTCCCTTGAGTCATGACGCCAGTCCTATGCAGCTCATCAAGACCATGAAGGGTCTCACCCAAGATTAGCGGAATAATATTCCTAGAACGTTTCCTAGCCTGCAGAACAACTTCCACCAGTTGGGAATCGACCAAGCCATCCCTACACGTAAACAAAACATCTCCGAAAAGAGAAAGAGCCAGAAAGTTCTGCTTATGGACATGAAAAGCATCATCATCAGAATCACCGCTGAAGCGTCCCGGAAAAGAAGAGCAATCAACCCACTTGCGGTGAACCAACTCATAGCAAGTATCAAGGGGGATCCCTAACAATTCGTTCAAAGCCTCCGAATGATTCCTATGATACTTAGGAACAGCAATCTCGCCAGTCAAAGGCATATCCAAGATAATGGCGAATTCCTCCACGGTAGGCACCATCTCATTCAAAGAAAAATTGAAAAGATGAATAGAGGGATCCCAAAATCGAGCGACCCCGCAATAACTTCCAATCCGGTTGGAGGTTCTTCAAAGTGAAAAGAATTCTAAATCCGAATTCTGCGATAAACTTATTGCGAGACCGGTTGCGAAACGACCTTACAAAATCCCTTGATGCTTGCTTGAAAGAGGCAATCACTTCTGAGAGGACAAAGAAAAATCATCGACAGTCATGGACGTTGGGGCAATCTCCTTGGAAGCCATGGATCACGGGGTTGAAAAAGAAGACAAGAGTTTCACCCTAACAGGATATCTCTAGAGTTTGAAAAGCTAGAATGAGTTATCTGGCCGGACTACAGGGTGATTTTATAGGGAAAACTGTCAAAATCCTGTTCGAAAAAGGAAGAGATTTCTGCCTGGGTAGCGTGTCTCGTGCGAGACACCTTATCTCGCGCGAGATATACCTACGGCAAAGCAACAGCAGTTCTACTCAAACAGCAATCTAGCCCCGACTTGACGAAGCAAGTCTCGAAAAACCTGCGTGTACAGTTCATAACATGCAATAAAACACCATACTCAGGCTCAAAATTGCGGCCTAACGGCCATTCCATTTCCGAAATCATGGAAAGTCAAGAAAGTTAATTAACTAACTAATTAGACCTAGGATTAGGGGCTAAGAAAAAAACCATTGTTTTGTGCTACCTACTTGTTCCTAACAGGTACTAGAAAAGAAAAAAAAATTGTCTGGGCCCACACGGCCAATATGTACAGATAATCAGATAAAGAAAAGGGGAGGGGATCACGCCATCAAGTCGCTCGAGCTGCCAGCACCTCCGCCATCACCACCAGGGGGGCTACCATCCCTCCTCGACCTCTTGGCTCCGCAAGTAGGGGTTATAGCCGAGGCCACCGTCGAGGCCGCCGAAGAAGCCTTCTGGAACAGCCTCTCGGACAGGTCCGACACCAAAGCCATCAACCCAGCCATCTTGGTCGCTCCACGGTTGTAATCGGCCGCGGATATGGTGACCTAAAAATCAAAGAAAAGAAGATGCTCAGATGGAGTCGGACATATACACTTATATGGACGAATACGAGAAACAGTACAAACAGAAACATACCGAAGAGACATCAGCCGGGAGGCGGTAACCCTCGGGAACCTGATCAGGAGACGGGATGTGTCCCATCATCGGCATGCTCCCCATCATATACGTGTAGCTCAAAGGGCCGTAATCCGGGGCAAAAGGCAGAGAACCGGTAGCCTGGGAGGAAGTGCTAGGGGCTGATGAACCTGAAGCAGAAGCAGAGGTGGAGCCACGAGCATGTGATCGCCTATCCCCCACCAGGAGGGGACCCATCAATCGAGGCAGAAACTCAGCATAAGAGGCCCCGGGGATGACACAAGCCGTCGCCACATCCCCTACCAGAAGACTAGCATAATCATCCTCCGGAATAGAGTGGGTGGGATACATCGACCTCGGCGGATCAGCCGGCACCCTGTATGATAGTCTACCCCGGCCATGCTGTGGGAAGACCCGCTCACCAAGGTACATGGTGTCCCCCTCCAAAGACTCCAGCATCCTCTGCATCCCGGTAGCATCCCAAGCGCGATGCACCTCCAGCTCCAACAGGGTCCAAGGATATAGGCCCAACCTCTCGTACTCAAAGGTATCCAACATAGCCCGCGCCTCCGCCACCGTCAAAGTCCAATCCTGGTCCTCCTCCTCATCAACGCTCCGGTTGGGGTGGCTCCACCTCCTGATATCCGGAAACAAAGGGGCCCGGCTCTCCAACTCAAACCTATACAGCCCAAGGACAGTGTAGCCCCATATCTGCACAAGAAAACGGAACAGATTCAGTAAGGGAACACAGATAGAGCATACAGACAGAAAACAGAAACAGAATCAAAGAGCATACCTCCCAGGCATAAGAATACCCCGACAGAGTATCCTTGGTATGCCTACACGCCTCATCCATGGCATGGTAGCAGAAGGCCAGTCCCGCTGAGCCCCAGTCATAGCCACTCACCTCATCCAAATTCACCAACAAACCCAACAGAGAAAGACGGGCCGTAGAAGAATGGTTCGCAAAAATGGTCTCGGAAAGGATGTACCAGAGGGCCCCCCTCACCAGTCGATCCGTGACTGCATTTGGCTTCTCAGCATAATCATCAATCTGACGACGGAGAGGTGTCAACTCAGCAGCAAATCCCTTAACCTTGTTAGGGACGATACCGATCAACTGCCTCCACACGGCCGGACCCGCAGGCTTATAACCCGAAGTCTTCGGCAGGGGATCGCCAATAAATTCCAATCCCGTGATGGCCAGAAAGTCAGTCGGGGTCATAGTCGCTTCCCCGAAGCGCAAATGAACCATGTGGGTAGTGTCCCACCACCTCTCCCGAATAGCCTGGAGAACTTGGGGGGTCCGTCTTATTCCCCGAAGATTGTCAACAAAAGTCAACAAACCCGTTTGGGCCACCCTAGATCGGACGCCGTCAAGATCCTTGATCTTGTCCCAAACCGCCTTAGCCATTTTCGGACTCCCCCGACAGTTCTTAATTGGCTTGTACGACTGCAAAACAGAGGAAAAACAGAGAGGGCAACATTAGAAATCATTCCAAATCAAGAAATCAATGAAATAGAAGAAATTTTTCATTGGAGCATTTCATCGAACACTTGGCGTGCGTACAAGAAAAGCTTGCCCAAGGATGTCAATCATAATCCGAATCAACCTCTCCTACAATCCATGATGTGTAGGAGGCTCATACGCACACAATACAACAACAAGCATCCGAAGAAATGCACAAAATTAAAGCATGCAAGGGGAACCTAGCTCTAAGCACAAACATGAACAAAAGGCCATTGAGGGAGTTTTGAATTCAAGGGAAAGGGGATTCAAATCAATGCAATACAAGAAACAAGAGGTGAAGATAGAGTTCTTACCAAGCCCTCCCGGACAGCGGTAGAGATGTGGGCGTGCCTATCAAAGGTAAGTTCATCGCGGGGATAATCTTTCCCTAGTAAATAACTCCCCAAGATAGGATTCCTTTGTTCTTGAGCCATTGATTATGGAGGGAGGAGGGATTGAGAATGGATTAGGGGGAGAATCACCAAGCAAATCCACGAGAAAATTGCAAAGAAAGCGACCTTGGCTCGAGCTAGGGAGGGAATTTTGAAAAAGATGTTTTCAAAATAAACAAGAGCTGCTGTTTATATGCCCCGACAGTACATATCTCGCGCGGTATATCATATCTCGCGGCGAGATAAACCTTCTGGAAAAGGACAAAATTGTCCTCGACAATAAGCGTCTACGCAACGTCAAAGTTCAAAATTTTGACACATTTACCCTTGGAAATGATAAACTAGCAGGGAAACGTGGAAAAACCGGCACCGCAAGTCACGGAACGAGCCAAACGTGACATGCGCACGATCGCCCGGTACGGCACCAGTCGCCCGAGAACCGAGTGGTCCAAAGATCAACTCAATCCACATGATTCAGAGCCCAGAAAGGTGAATCATCAAAGAAAAAGCCCGGTCCAACGCCCAAACAGGTGGATCGTCATCAGAAAAGCCCGGTCCAACGCCCAAACAGGTGGATCGTCAAACCAAAAGCTCGGTCCAACGCCCAAACAGGTGGATCGTCAAACCAAAAGCCCGGTCCAATGCCCAAACAGGTGGATCGTCATCAAAAAGCTCGGTCCAACGCCCAGACAGGTGGATCGTCGAACCAAAAGCCCGATTCAACGCCCAAACAGGTGAATCGTCATCCCCAACAACAAAAAGCCCGATTCGGAGCCCAGAAAGGCGAATCGTCACAAAACCGACAGGACTCAGAGGGCCGGACAGGTGAGCCTTTGTGTTCTAACATAATTCCCGCAGGTTCGGAGCCCAGACAGGCGAATCTTCAGACAGGCAGGTATATTCTGAATTGGGTCTTGATTTGATTCCTCAGTATGAATTTACCTTTTCAAAAAATAAAATCTTCGCGATTTTTAAATGATTTTCAAAATACCTAAAGCAGCCTTTTCGTGATTTGGAGTCGAACTACGTTTTGGTCTGATTCTCCGATAGAGATACGTAGGCAGCCGTGCGGCACGACCATCCCGATGTTCAGAATGATGTCTTTACTATCGTCGACATGACTTCTTTCATAAGACTTGTCGCCGAGGGGCTCTGTAGACACCCCATTCTGAACACATCGGATCATACTTATACCACTCTAAGTCTCGCTTTGAGTCAAGAAGTAGAAATCCACCATTTCGTCATGTTTCGTTAAGTTTTGACTAACTACCGTTAGTTTGGGACTAAACTGCATACGAGATAACGAGGAAAGGACAAAACTGTCCACAGGAGCAATATCTCGCCGCGAGATGGTGTGTCTCGCACGAGATATCCCCCTCTGCAGGTGCGGGCGACGGTTCCTCGTCGATTTCAACCTCTTTTCGAGATAAAACTTTATCTCTCCGGTCAACCAATGGGAGAGGAGTTCTAGAACCATCTGATAGGGTTTTAACTCTCCACTTCTTCATATCCAACCTCTATAAATACTTGGTGACTTCCAAGGGATCGGAGGTCGGAATTCGAAAATCCCAAACCTCGAATTTACACAACACACACATTTTGTCGTTTTCTTTCCCTGAAGGAATCCCTCAAAATCACCCTAAAAACTCACCTCATAGTTTGTTTGTCAACCTTGTTGACAAACAAGCATCAATCTCCAAGTCAAGGACCGAGGCGAAGCTCTGTCCGTGTGAAGGGTCGACTCTAAACTTGAGTCGAAACTCTGCCCAAATCACCTCACGCAAGGTAATTCCTAAACTTCCTTCTAATTGATTGTTAGAGTGGTATAAGTCCATAGAATCTAGGATCGGCCTAGAGCCTCTCCAAATCATGGAGACGGTCTCGAAGCAATCGATTCTACATTCCATTTGACCTCGTCAAATGGACCTTTATTTGTAGTATTTAGATTCGTTTTTTACTTCTTCTTTTGAAAAACCTCTCTTTTCTTTAGCAAGACCGATCTCCGGATTGGGTGAAATGGATGCCTTCTAAACCTACCCATTTCATAACCTAAGCCCCGAACTCAAATCTCTTTCAAATGGTTTTTCTATGTTTCCAATCAAATAATATAGGTGGCGACTCATAAAAAATAAAAGGAACCAGAATTTCTTTCTCGCAACGCTACACTATGAATATAAAGGGAAGACCTTTGAGGCTTTCCTATGTCCTTTAAGAACCTTTTTAGGTGGACAATCCTTGGAAGCAAGGTCAAGGGAGGGGAAATGACATAATGATAATAAAGATGACATTTTTATGGTAAAGATGACATTTTTATGTAATAAATGAGAGATCTTTCACATCATCATGTGATGAATCCTCCTTAGAAAAAGACACTTGTGGACTCTTGTTCATCCTTGGGATGGATTCTCCATGAATCATATGTGATTAGGGGAAAGGGGGATATGATGTCTACATGGTAAAGACTTGATTTTTATGACAATATATCACATATAAAGGCAATAAATGACAAGATAAATAGCAAAAAAGCAATATGACAATATGACAAGTATATATCAAGGAGAAAGGAAGGAGAGGTTACCAATGGTGGTTTTCCTCTATCTCCTTTGAGGTTTTCCTAAGGAAGGAGTGGCTTTGGATGGATTTTGGAGAGGAGGGAGGTGATTTTTAGTGAGTTTTGGTTACTGGAAATTTGTGGTTTCAGTTGGGCAAAGTAACAGTGCTCAAAATTGTATATCAAAATGAATAGAGGAGGCCTCTATTTATAGGCTGATTTGTGCTTCCTAATGAAGCCGTGCGGCATTAACCTCTGGCTAATGAAGTCGTGCGGCATTATCCTTTGGTGACTCAGCCTGTTTCTAGAACCATGCAAGGTGGCGCCTAGAAACTCCCTTCTAGCAAGGTACTGCTTGGAATTTTAATTCCTAGCAAGTCCTTTACCCCTTGGAAGGTTTGGGAAAGTTCCAGAATTGCCCCTGAACTTTAGGAAAGTTCGGGGAATTGCCGGAAAACTTAACCGGAAGGCATGAGCCAGATTTGGGTACTTACAGAAGCCCCTCAGCAACGTCACTTGCAGGGCAAGTGCGGTTGTCGATAAAAAAGGATCCAATCTGGCGAACTGCCGAGACGGATTAGGTGACCAAGGCGGTAGAGTGGCTGAACCTTTGGAAGGCTACCTACATATCCCGGAGGAATCAAGCCATGATCGTAGTTCGGAAAAATCCACTGGGGAATGGCGAAGAGAACTGGTCCCTTGCTAGGAAGATGGAAAGAAAGTGACCTAGGAGGTCAAATGGCTGATCCTACTGGGGATATGCCAGATGAAGGGAGTGACCAAAGTGGTCAGATATCTGGACCTTTATGAAAGGTTCATGCACTACTGAAAAGAAGGTGACCAATGTGGTCGGATGTCTGGATCTTCATGAAGAGCTACTTCATCACTGAGGAGCGATGAAGGAAAAAGGGTGACCAATGTGGTCAGATGGCTGGACCTTTATGAAAGGCTACTTCACCACTGAGGAGCGATGAAGGAAAAGGGTGACCAATGTGGTCGGATGGCTGAACCTTTATGAAAGGCTACCTACGTATCCCGGAGGAATCAAGCCTTGGCCGTAGTTCAAGTATCACTAGATATTTAGGAACATGTCTAGGATCCTTGAGATTTTGATGATTAATGGAGGAGTCACCTTATTTGATTTGACAATTAATGGAGGTTGTCACCTTATCTGACAATTAATGGAGGTTATCACTTGACTTGACAATTAATAGAGGTTGTCACCTTAAGAAACTAAAGCTTACGTCGCTATCGAGGAGATAGAGGTAGCTAAAGTTGGAAAACTAAAGCGTACTTCGCTATTGAGGAGATAGAGGTAGCTCAAAAACCCGGAGCCCTAGAATCCGTTCTAGATGATTAATTAAGAAGTATGAAATAGAATTACCAACCTTGTGTGCTTTTGTCATTGATAAACGCGTTCCAACTCCAAATTGTTGATCTTGTGAATCCTCGATGAACGATCAATGAATCACGAACGAAAGATCTTGAATAGCGAAGATCCTCTATGTGTATCCACGCGATGAACGAACCCTAGAAATCTTCTAGGCGGATTGCTAGATCCTTGATTGAAACTCCTTTCAATCGATGAAGAAATATGGAATTGAATGGTGTTTTGATTCTCAATTCTCAATTGGAATCAATCTATTTTGTGTTTCTCTAAACCCAAAACCATGGAAATTAACTGCTAGGGCAACTAGGGGTAAGTATTTATACGTTATAAATAAAATCCCTTTGCAAAACCCTAATTTTAAGTCAAATTCGCGTCAGTCCAGCGCCCAGGGGACGAGTCATCCCCCAGGGGACGAGTCGTCCCCTGGCACCCAGCTTCTGAATCTGGCGTCCCCCTTAAGGGGAATAGTTGGTTCTGGCCTGGGGACGAGTCATCCCCTGAGAACAAAAACTCCATATTCTTCATTTTTGACAATTCGTTCGATGCGTGTGACCCCATAGGACTATATTATGTTGGCAATGAGTTCGATCACATCGATCCTCATAAGACATGAGCGGACTCTAGCAAGCCATCATGCCTACCCAAATAATATAATATCAAGTTCGATTTTCCTACATAGAACATATCACAATCCCATTGTCACACGATGTTATATTGAACATGAGTCATGGTCCACGTCAACTCATATTGTTCAATGCTTTCTCGTTACTAAGTAAATTGATCAATCGAATGATATTAATCACATTAATTCATTCGGGCATGGCCATGCACTACATCAATCTTACTTACGAGTGGCCTAGCAAACATCTCTCTTTACGAGGGACAATTTTCCATCTTGACTTATCATTCTTCCCAACAAGAATCATACCATGCCAATGATAGCCCTTATTGTCATCCGGTTAAAGACAACGTTAAACTATATCAAACATGATATTCATCGAGCGGAAGACGATGATAATCGTCAGGTCAAAGGATATCAATGATATAACTATATGAGATTTATTTATGACATATGACCATGACATGAATCTCATAGTGGGTCAAGTCCAGTACCTTGTTCTCTAACAAGTACCCATGAATCTAATGTGCATCTCCATGCATATAATCATCACATGATTATCCATTAGACTTCATACTAGTGCTTCATAAGTACTAGGGACACGATTATTATAACTAAACATGCAAACATATATAATAATCAAAGAAACATTCTCTTATATAAATGAACAATGACATTACATAAAGGTCTATCTCTATAGGCCTAGGGCACTAACACCTACAGTCTCCCACTTGCACCAGGCCCAATCATTCATGTATCTTATACCCATGGATCTAACATGACCATCATGTTTAGCTTATGGTAAAGGCTTGGTGAGAGGGTCCGAGATGTTGTCATCCGTTGGTACCTTGCATATCTTGACGTCTTCCCTTTCACAGATTTCTCGAATGAGGTGGAAACGTCTCAAAATGTGTTTGGATCGTTGATGTGACCTTGGTTCTTTTTCTTGCACAAATGACACCATAATTGTCACAACAAAGTTCCACTGGATTAGTGATACTTGGAACAATTCCAAAACACTAATGAACTTTTGATCTAAACTGCCTCTTCTAGCTACATCATATGTTGCTAAAATTCGGCCTTAGTAGTAGAATCGGCTACGATTTTTTTTTTGCTTGGAACTCTTCCAATAAAATCGCACCTCCAATAAGCATAAACACAAATCCTAATTGCGATTTTAATTAACTTTGTCAGTTTGGAAGTTAGCATCCGTGTAACCTTTACAACAATATTAACTTCCAATCTTTCAAATACCAAGAATGTATCCTTAGTTCTTCTTAAGTACTTTAAGGATCGTCTTGACTGTCATCCAATGGTTCTCATCAGGATCAGATTGGTATCGACTTGTCATGCTCAAAGCATACGAGACGTCGGGTCTAGTACAAATCATGGCATACATGACAGATCCAAATGTCGAAGCATATGGAACTTCATTCATTCTCTTTTGCTCATCAGTTGTCATGGGACACTGAGTCTCGCTAAGAGTAATACCATGACCCATTGACAAGTTACCTTTCTTAGAATCATCTAAGAACCTTATCAATATGAGTATTTTGACTCAAACCAACTTATCCTTTTAGATCTATCTCTATAGATCTTGATACCAAGGATGTAAGCGGCTTCACCCATATCTTGCATTGAGAAACCTTTCCTTGACCAAGACTTGACAGTCTTAAGTGTCGGAACTTTGTTTTCAATGAGTAAGATATCATTGTTATATAACAATAGAAATAATACTATGCTCCCACTGAATTTCATGTATACACAAAGTTCATCTTTGTACTTGATGAAGTCAAACTCTTTGACTGATTCATCAAAATGAAGATTCCAACCCCTCGAAGCTTGCTTCAACCCATCTTATGGATCTTTGCAACATGCATACTTTATTAGAATTTCTTGGATCGACAAACCTTCGGGTTGTGTACTGTACACATCCTTAAGAATCTTTCCATTTAGGAAAGTCGTTTGTCATCCATTTGTCATATCACTTAGTCATAATATGCGACTATGACAATTGAAATTCTAACAGACTTCGGCATTGTAATGGGTATAAAGGTTTCAACATAGTCAATACTATGAATTTGCCTAAATCCCTTTACTACAATCCTTAGTCATGAAAGTATACACCTTCCATCCATGTCGGTCTTGAAGACCTACTTGCACCCTTTAGTTTTTACACCTTCAGGTAGCTCAATCAAGTTTCAAACTTGATCATCAGACATGGATTGTAATTCGGACTCCATGGTTCCTAACCATTTATCCGAATTAGGAGTGGACATCGCCTCTAGATAGTAAGTAGGATCGTCATTCTCAATGACTTCCACTTTATTACTTTCCGATATGAGAAATCAATATTTCTCGGATTCGGACTGTAACCTATCCAATCTACGATGGACTTGTGTAACTTGAACCGATTCCACAACTCCTTGTGAACTTGGTTCCATCTCTACTCTTGGTTCCATGTTATTTTCAGGTTCTTGAACTCTTCAAGATCAATTTTACTCCCACTAGATCCTTTATTGAGAAACTGTTTCTCAAGAAACGAATCATATAGAGCAACAAACACTTTGTTCTCATTGCGGTTGTAAAACTAATATCTGAAATTAACCCTGTCAGATTTGGTGCTAACTTATGAGAGACAAGTCTCTTTACATAAGATTCGCAACCCCAAATCTTTATGAAAGACATTCTTTCATGCCACATCTCATTTGGGGACTTAGGAATCGATTTAGTAGGGACACAATTCAGTGTAACCGCATTATTTCTAATGCATATCCTCAAAAGGAAATAGGAAAGTCAACTTGACACATCATCGAACGAACCATGTCATACAAGGTTCAATTCCTCCTCTCAGACATACCATACAATGTGGTGTTCCGGGTGGAGTCAACTCTGAAACGATTTCACAGTTTTGAGATGATTGTCAACCTCTTAGCTCAAATATTCATTACCTCAATCTAATTGAAATACTTTAATAGTTTTGCCAAGATTGGTTTTTGTACTTCATCTTGAAATATTCGAAATATCTCAAACGATTCACCTTTGGACTTCATCAGATAGACATAGTCATATCTAGATAAGTAATCGGTGAATGTGATGAAATACTGAATTCCTCCCCTAGCAATGCTACTTAATAGTCCATATACATCTCATGTATAAGGGCCAATAAGCCACTACCCTCCCACTACTCTTAGTGTAGGGTGGTTTGGTCATTTTACCAAATAAACGAGATTCACATACCTCAAATGATTCATAATCATATGAGTCTAAATGTCCATGTTAATGGAGTTTAGATTATACGTTTCTCATTTATATGACCAAGCCGGCAATGCCATGTGAACGTGTTGTTCACATCATTCGGTTTAGATTTCACACTTATATTATAGATATCTTCAATATTATTTTGTATCTTAACATCAAGGATATGATGACCATTCAATGATATATGCATTACAATAATGCATATCATTAAATAAATATAAAGCTTCTTATTCTCAATAAGAAAATTTATATCCTTCATCATCCTCATAAGAAACAAAATGATACTCCTACTCAAATTCGGAACGTAGTCACACTTGTTCAAAAACAAGTACTAGTCCACAAGGTAAAGTGACTTCATAAGTCCCTATGGCTAATGCAGCAACTCTTACTTCATTACCACGCATAGGTTTAATTCACCTTCTTTAAGCAGCTTTCTATTATTTATTTCTTGCACATTTAAACAAATGTGGGATCTATATTCGGTATCATATACCCAAGAACAAGAAGTCGAAAAGAAAATATCTACCATATAGATACTTGAAGTAGTAGCAATCATATTGCCCTTCTTCACTTTTTAGGCCTTCCTAATAAGCCTTGCAACTTTGCTTCCAATTAACAATCTCATTGCAGCGGTAGCAAACTGCATCCTTTTGAGACACTTTGGGTTTAGCCTCTTCGGCTTTGGCAACTTTTGCCCTAGGTTTAGCAACCTTTGCTTTACCTTCTTGCCTTCCCTTTTGAACCCCTTTCTTGTGTTAACCATTAACACACTTGCGGATTGCTCCTTTTGCATCTCATGCATTAAAAACCTTCACCACAACATATATCTTTTGTCTAGCTTGCACTTGGAACATTTCCTTTTGTGCGTTGTGCTAGAACAAAAGCAATTTCCACGTGTTCAAGGTTCTTCTTAAGAGCCTTTAAACATGGTGGCAAGTATAGGGCAAACAACATCATAGGAATCATCTAAATGTTTCTTATGTTGCTCCTTATCTGCCCTTTGCAACGTTTGCAGTGGGTTCAGCAGGAATAGATTCATCAAGAACGTACAATTTTGCTTAAGAACACTTCTTGAGCTTCTGATCAAATCAGAATAACTTGTACCGTTCTTTTCGAACTTGTCCTTCATAAGGACGAATCGCAATAATAAGGATTAATTATAGTTTAATGCTATTTCTACAACAAAAATATGCAACACATATGAACACATATAAGTACCGATTTCATTTAAGAGATTAAATAACGTATTTCATAAATACTCCCACTAAATTATATAACCTTCTTATACAAACATGCATAATATAATTTAATAGGCTAAGACCCAACTTTAATTTAATTTCAAGTCGGCTATAGCACGACTGCTCAAAGTTAAACTAAAAAGGTAGATAACATTTATCAATCATATCTATATATGACTCTTAGATCATTATGAGATTATAGACATCATATGTCACATGTTTCAATCTCATCTTATGCTTTAGGCCCAAAACTGTTTTGATAGCCTAATTGAGTTCAACCATGTTAAACGTATAGCAATCACTGTTTGCTCATCTTGATCATACAAAGATAGAATCAATGTACCTCGTTGTGGCGTAGCCTACATGAAACTATCCGTGTACTCACAAGTGTTTAAACATGGGTGGCATAAAACAAACTCAAATTACAAAGAAGGTTCAATTTTCATGTTTATCAATTAACATGCTAAGGTTGATTCATGAAAACTATATGAGCATAATTATGAACATGGAATGATGCAACACAAATCACATTTGGTCAGTAATTACTAGTACGCGGCCACGTGCTCCAAATTTATCCCACACTTCCATCGAAGTTCCTGTGGGGAAGGTTTTGGTGTCCAGCCAATATACTAAATAACACTTCACAAATATCCTAGATTAATCACATTAATCATATTAATGAAATTGACATCCCATAATCTAGATTAATCATATTAATCATATATTTCAATTTCATAATCATGGTATATCATTATATACAATTACTTCACAAGCAAAACTCATACAATTTCACATTCTAGATCATGTACATCATGAAAATTAACATAATCACATTATCTAATTATCATGATTTTCTAATATAAACATCATGAACCAGGCTCTGATACCACTGTTGGGTTTCGAGGGTCCATGCGCAGCGGAAGAATGCAAAATTAAATCGAAAACCCGGAGCCCTAGAATCCGTTCTAGATGATTAATTAAGAAGTATGAAATAGAATTACCAACCTTGTGTGCTTTTGTCGTTGATAAACGCGTTCCAACTCCAAATTGTTGATCTTGTGAATCCTCGATGAACGATCAATGAATCACGAACGAAAGATCTTGAATAGCGAAGATCCTCTATGTGTATCCACGCGATGAACGAACCCTAGAACTCTTCTAGGCGGATTGCTAGATCCTTGATTGAAACTCCTTTCAATCGATGAAGAAATATGGAATTGAATGGTGTTTTGATTCTCAATTCTCAATTGGAATCAATCTATTTTGTGTTTCTCTAAACCCAAAACCATGGAAATTAACTGCTAGGGAAACTAGGGGTAAGTATTTATACGTTATAAATAAAATCCCTTTTGCAAAACCCTAATTTTAAGTCAAATTTGCGTCAGTCCAGCGCCCAGGGGACGAGTCGTCCCCCAGGGGACGAGTCGTCCCCTGGCACCCAGCTTCTGAATCTGGCGTCCCCCTTAAGGGGAATAGTTGGTTCTGGCCTGGGGACGAGTCGTCCCCTGAGAACAAAAACTCCATATTCTTCATTTTTGACAATTCGTTCGATGCGTGTGACCCCATAGGACTATATTATGTTGGCAATGAGTTCGATCACATCGATCCTCATAAGACATGAGCGGACTCTAGCAAGCCATCATGCCTACCCAAATAATATAATATCAAGTTCGATTTTCCTACATAGAACATATCACAATCCCATTGTCACACGATGTTATATTGAACATGAGTCATGGTCCACGTCAACTCATATTGTTCAATGCTTTCTCGTTACTAAGTAAATTGATCAATCGAATGATATTAATCACATTAATTCATTCGGGCATGGCCATGCACTACATCAATCTTACTTACGAGTGGCCTAGCAAACATCTCTCTTTACGAGGGAAAATTTTCCATCTTGACTTATCTTTCTTCCCAACAAGAATCATACCATGCCAATGATAGCCCTTATTGTCATCCGGTTAAAGACAACGTTAAACTATATCAAACATGATATTCATCGAGCGGAAGACGATGATAATCTCAGGTCAAAGGATATTAATGATATAACTATATGAGATTTATTTATGACATATGACCATGACATAAATCTCATAGTGGGTCAAGTCCAGTACCTTGTTCTCTAACAAGTACCCATGAATCTAATGTGCATCTCCATGCATATAATCATCACATGATTATCCATTAGACTTCATACTAGTGCTTCATAAGTACTAGGGACACGATTATTATAACTAAACATGCAAACATATATAATAATCAAAGAAACATTCTCTTATATAAATGAACAATGACATTACATAAAGGTCTATCTCTATAGGCCTAGGGCACTAACACCTACATATGCCAGATGAAGGGAGTGACCAAAGTGGTCAGATATCTGGACCTTTATGAAAGGTTCATGCACTACTGAAAAGAAGGTGACCAATGTGGTCGGATGTCTGGATATTCATGAAGAGCTACTTCATCACTGAGGAGCGATGAAGGAAAAAGGGTGACCAATGTGGTCAGATGGCTAGACCTTTATGAAAGGCTACTTCACCACTGAGGAGCGATGAAGGAAAAGGGTGACCAATGTGGTCGGATGGCTGAACCTTTATGAAAGGCTACCTACGTATCCCGGAGGAATCAAGCCTTGGTCGTAGTTCAAGTATCACTAGATATTTAGGAACATGTCTAGGATCCTTGAGATTTTGATGATTAATGGAGGAGTCACCTTATTTGATTTGACAATTAATGGAAGTTGTCACCTTATCTGACAATTAATGGAGGTTGTCACTTGACTTGACAATTAATAGAGGTTGTCACCTTAAGAAACTAAAGCTTACGTCGCTATCGAGGAGATAGAGGTAGCTAAAGTTGGAAAACTAAAGCGTACTTCGCTATCGAGGAGATAGAGGTAGCTAAAGTTGGAAAACTAAAGCGTACTTCGCTATCGAGGAGATAGAGGTAGCTAAAGTTGGAAAAACTAAAGCGTACTTTGCTATCGAGGAGATAGAGGTAGCTAAAGTTGGAAAAACTAAAGCGTACTTCGCTATTGAGGAGATAGAGGTAGCTAAAGTTGGATTTTTGATAATTCGGAGGTTGTCGCCAGACTTGACAATTAATGGAGGTTTTCACCTGACTTGACAATTAATGGAGGTTGTCACCTTCCTTGACAATTAATGGAGGTTGTCACCTTATTTGACAATTAATAGAGGTTTTCACCTTACTTGACAATTAATGGAGGTTGTCACCTGAAGAAACTAAAGCTTACGTCGCTATCGAGGAGATAGCGATAGCTGAAGTTGGAAAACTAAAGCGTACTTCGCTATCTAAGAGATAGAGGTAGCTAAAGTTGGGAAACTAGAGCGTACTTCGCTATCTAGGAGATAGAGGTGGCTAAAGTTGGAAAACTAAAGCGTACTTCGCTATCAAGGAGATAGAGGTAGCTAAAGTTGGAAAACTAAAGCGTACTTCGCTATCTAAGAGATAGAGGTGGCTAAAGTTGAGGAAACTAAAGCATACTTTGCTATCTAAGAGATAGAGGTGGCTAAAGTTGAGTTTTGACAATTCGGAGGGTGTCACCTGGCGTTATTCCGTTATAACGAAAGTAATGGAGGCATTTCGAGAAAACATCATTCTTCTTAGAGATAACGAAGATATCTTGGGAAACAATGTTACTCTGTCAGGAGGTAACGGGAATTATATGCCTGAGTGGAAAGTCCAGGGGAAAAAGTGTAAATTCATCTCAGAGCAAATGAAGTCGCCCAACATGAGGTGAGGAAAAGAAGTCGTACGGCTTTGAACCTTATTTCACCGATTTAAACAGAATTGAAACGGGCAACAGTCATTGTTGCTCCATTTTTTGTCGAGGAGAGAGGAGAGAAAAGAGAGGAATTCTTTAAAAATCTTCAATTCTCTAGCTTCTATTGCTCAAAATGGATCAAGAGGGGAATATTGTGCCTCAAAAAGCGCATAGAACTTTATCGGAAGCCGCGAGGAGGAGGCGGAGGGAATTCGTTCGAACCGAGCGAAAATACAACTTCACTACTCCTCCTTTCATGCTCTATCCCGGCAAGAGGGAGCACAAATCGATGAAACCTCAATCGATTGGGGTAAACATTCTTGATTTGTTTGATTTTGTCAATTTTGGTTGAATTTTGATTGATTTAGGGCTTGACCTAATTTTTTGGGAATTTTTTAATTTTTCTTGTGATTTTGTTGATGATTTTGGGAATTTGATAATTAACCTATGAGGCTATGGACATAAATAAACATGCATGTGCAATTTATTTGAAAAAAAATATGAGAATGACTCATTTTTTGAAAATAAAGTGAGAAAAATAATGTCTAAAATGTGACGGAGTTCTTGCATGTGCTAGAACTAGGTCAATTTCTGATCATGGATGGGAAAACAAGAGTTTGGACGATGAAAAGGATTCATGCATGCCATTTTGAAAAATTAAAGTTTATGTGCAAAGAATTTTGTGAAAATTGGACTTTTTGTGTTTGGGAGAGCCATGTGCTCGAGATGACGTATTTCAAATGATGAAAGACACGTTTTCTAGGAAAAGGATGCTAGAAATCTCTTATGAATGCTTTTCTTTTTGACAACATGTGCACCTTTTTGAATATATGCATGCTTTTGAGATGAAATGAAGGACTGACACATTTTTTTTTGTGTTTTCCTACAGGAGAGCAAGTCGAGGGGACCCGCGGAGGTGGCGGTGAAGTTGTGGGACAGGATGCCCAACTTCGAAAAGGATGGTGTGAATCCTAAGCAGCTAGTGATAGCGACTGGCCTTGATTCTTTCATCGAGGCTATCAGTAGAGGCATTCACGTGACCTCTAAGAGCAAGGGGCTGGTCCAGGCCCTTTCGAAGTTCTGGTGGGACACCACTCATAGCTTTCATCTTAGCTAGGGAGAGAATACGGTGACTCCGGCCGATTTCACTGCTATTACCGGCTTGAGATTTACTGGGAGGCCTGTGACCTGGAGAGATCACATTTCTGCGGCCGAGTTTAGAGCTTTGGTAGGATTTGACCTCCGTCCTAAGGGGCTTGGGATGGAGATGAGGTTTGTTGAGGTAGAGGTTCTGAGGTGCATGGTGGAGTTTGCAGCCAATGATGTGACTGCCCACCAGCTCGCGAGAGCTTTTCTGTGGTTGCTGTTGTCAGTCACCATTTTTGCTAACTCTGAGACATTGACAATGCTTTTCTTGCTTGACTCTTTGGAGGATTAGGATGAGGTTGGGGTGGTCTCTTGGGGCGAGGCCGGATTGGCTGAGCTCTACTTTTCTTTGGATTTGTACAGCCGGAATAAGGCTGCGTCTATGGATTGTTTTTCTTTTGCTCTTGAGGTACTCTCACTTTTCTTTTCTCTCTTTTTACTTTTCTATCTTGAGATTTTATGAGAGAAATGACCCTTATGTTTTGAACATGCAGGTCTGGTTCTGTGAGGTGATTGGGTTCTTTCCTTGGAACCAACAGAGTGATCCGGCTACCTTCCCGGCTATGATTCGCTGGAGGGGAGAGGCTAGGGATAAGTTCACTGGGAAGACCCAGATTAATTTTGACCACAAGATGGTGAGGCCCATCATCAATAGGGACGGTCACAAGGGAGTGGACTTATATCCCTAGGGGAGGTATCCAGAGGCTTTGATAGGGGATGCCTTGGTGGTGACAAGGCAGAGGAGGTAGCTGACAGGGCTGACCTTTGACATTATTTATCTGGGGGATCGCTTCTCCAGGCAGCACGGCCATGTCCCTCCTTTGGGCGCTATCACCGTTCATAATCTGCCTCCGCTCATGCTGTAGCCTAGGCATTGGTCGGCGAATGAGATAGAGAGATATCAGGCTGGCCTGGCGGCTGAGGAGTATTTCGACTTCGCTACCCCGTATGCCACCTTTGTGGTGGCGCGGTTGAGGACGCCGCAGAAGCTAGTGAAGATAGCCACCACTCAGGGGTACGGGGAAGCAGAGTCGACTGATCCGCCTATGCCTCCTGCTCAGCTATCCTATGTGGTGAACGGGGTAGCGAGGAGGTTCATGGCGCCTATTCCAGACACGAGGGAGCCAGAGTATACTCTTCCTACTGATAGCACTGTAAGTATCTCTAGGGTTCCTTCTCTCTTTAACTTTCTTTACTTTCTGCAATTTTGAGCTTTTTTCCTGAGATTTTCTGAGTTTTTCTCTTCTTTTCTCACAGGTTCCTGCTCGTACCTATGATGGTTTGGTATGGCAGAATAGGGGCTAGAAGGAGGTGGCTCGGTCCCTTCTGAGGAAGCTGGCCTGTGCTTCCAGGGCTGGGGCGAATGTGCAGGAGCCCGTGCGCAAGAGAAGGCACGTTGGGAGCACAGCCTCTACCTCATCAGCCTCGGGGTATCAGACCTCATCCACCAGCACCGTGCCTCGGGGGCGGAGGCCCAACACGAACATCTTGGAGCAGCTGGCGGAGTATGAGCACGTGGCCGTCAACCTGTCTGATGTGAGTGATAATGAAGATTTGATGAGGAATCCTGAGTTCTACGAGCTAAGCAATGATGACGATGAGTCGGAGGCTTAGGGTTCCCTAGGTTCGAACTAAGAGAGGAAGAGAGAGAAACAATGAGCAAACATGCACAATTTGTTTATTTCACTACAAGAAAAAGGACTATTTACGGCGGTTAAAATCCGCCGTATATAAAACGCGCCCCGCCGTAAATAGTATATACGGCGGACATTCCGCCGTAAAAAGTCCAACGTATAAAACCTCGCCGTAAATACTATATAGGCGGTTATCCCGCCGTAAATATTATATACGGCGGAAATACCACCGCCGTAAATACTATATACGGCGGAAAGACCACCGCCGTATATAAATGTAATACCATACGTATTTTATGGCATATTTGAGTAATCTTTATACGGAGGTAGATGTAACCGCCGTAAATAAGAGACGAGTCGTCCATTACGTAATGACTCGTCCCAATTGTACCCCCACCAGGTTCCCTCGTCCCCCCATAGAAGACGAGTTGTCCATGCCATTTTATACGGCGGATGTTTCTAACCGCCGTAAATGACTTAATAGGGACGAGTCGTCCACCATGGCACGAGTCGTCCCATTTGCACCCCCTCCTGGTTCCCTCGTCCCCCCTTTTGGCACGAGTCGTCTAGGCTTATTTAAGGCGGATGAAGGGTTCCGCTGTAAATAAGCCTATTTTTTTTTCCACCAGGCCTGTATAATTCACTTTCCCCAAAAATACGTTCAAAAAAACCAAATTCAACCTGTACACACACAAATACAACCTGTATATAACCAAAAATACACAAATGCAATCAATCTTTACAATCTACATATTAACACAAAATTAATGTTGAATGTATCCAAACATAATAACCATTATACAAATAACGTTTGTCGTTTCCAAACATAATAACCATTAATGTTGAATGTATCAGAAAAACCAAATTCACCACCTATTGATTACCGTCTTTTCCACGTTCCATCAAATAACGTTTCAAATCATCAATTTGTTGTTGTAACTGTTGTTGTAACTGTTGTCGTTGCTCCTCATTTTGTCGGCGTTCCTCCTGAAGTTGCCTTTCAAAATCTGCTCTGACGGATGCCACCGCCTCCAATACAGCTGTCTGAGTAGTTGGGGATTTACCAAACACCTTAGTTTTGTTAACACCGCCTCCCATACATCGCACTCTCCCGTGGTCATCAGTGCCCATCATACCAACAAAAATCTTTTCACGCGCCGTGGGAGAGTTTTGTTGCTCCTCTGGCAGCTCATCAATTGCATCATTAAGCGTTTGCTGTAACAAAAATAACATGTTCAATATAAATGTTTTAACTTTAATTAATATTATGAAAATGAAGTTAAAAATGAAAAAAGTATTCTATAGAATAACAAAACTGAAACAGAAAAGGTTGAAACTTTAACTTACAATCATTTGAGTGGTTTCTTGATCTGCAGGTGTTTTGCCCGTGCGCGTAGCTATGAACAAGCTTACGCGATCAGTTGGTAAACCCTTGTCGTCTCTCTACAATTTATAATAGAATCATTTGACCAAAAAAAAATATATTTATATACGATACAAAAAGAAACATTAATTGACAACTGAGAACTAAATTGAACGATGACAAACCTCTTTTATGAGTTTGGGATGGGACGTTTTTCCGGTCCGGTTCAGGCACGCTTGCTTTTCTCAATTCAATTTATTTGTTTATGATATTTCCTGGAAAAAAAAAAGATAATATTAGTATTAATTTGACTACTTATATAAGACATTCACGATAATAGATTGAGATTAATTTGAAATATACCTGAGCCTTGTCCGTACCCCACATCGCAACAAGTGCAGCCCATTGATCCGCAACGCACCCACGGGGTGGGTGAGCCAATGCGTCTTGGTCGGATTCATACATCTTATAATGAGATTTCAACTGAGTAATATTCATAACTGAGTCATATAACTGATATAATATTCATAACAAAGTCATAACCGAGTAATATTCATAATCGAGTAATACTTATTATATGCTTGTCTCACCTGGTATTTCCAGTCACGCCACGCTTTACTGAGAGAAAGATTCATAACCGGGTAATACTCCGGAGGCGCATTTGTATTATCCTATATACACAATTCAACAAAGAAAAAAAAAACAATTGTTAGAGAATCATAAGTCTTTTGACTACGTACTAGAGATTTATGTAAGAAATATGGATTACAACTTACCAGAACGTCATTCCATATGGCATTTATGCACTCATGGTCCATCTGAGGCCACTCTTTAGTTAATGGGAAATGTTCCCCATTTCTAGCAAAAATTCCTATCTGAGTAGCTAGTTTTGCCATATCCCCACCAACTGGTTGACCATATTTATTCCATATTATATTCAATCTCTCTTTACCCCATTTGTTGGTTGGTTTTGCCAGCCCTCTTCCTTTAGGGTTCAAGCCCTGACCTATTAATAAATTTTTCTTTGGCGGCATATCTATCATATGACAATTCAATTATAGCACAAAAATTGGATAAACCAAGTAAAGGACCCAAAAAAACAGTCTTATAATATATGTATAAGACCTATAAATTTATTATAGGTCTTATGTATCTTATATAAGACGAAGATACCATTGCCAGATGCTGATAACTGCCAATTCAACCATTCATACCTCTGTTATGGTTATAATGCGGTTAACTAAAACACATTCATTAGAAAGTTTGACAAGTCAAAAGTGACACATTTATGATATCCATTTAAGTGTGAATATATAGATCATCATACTACAAAGGTGTCAAAAAAATAAAGACGGTTGAGTGAACTCTAACCTGTAACTGAGAGGTTGGCCAAACCTGCAAAAGAATACAAACAAAAAAGAAACCATAAGTTCGAAGAAGTTCAGTCCAACTAAAACATACAACTATATAGAAGAACAGATGGATGAACAAGGAATAGGTGCCAACTCTGTTAAGATATCATCAACTCTGTTAAGGTCTTTTCTGTTAGGGGAGAGGCCATCTGGCAGGTCCCTTGGCCATTATATCCACCTTTTTGTGGATCCAATCTATTGAGATGATTGCTAAGAAGTCCACAAGTGAAATACAGCCGTTTCTGTTTTACAAAAACAGTAGTACTTGGCTTGTGTATCATAGACTTCTCATCCATTGATCTGCAAATGGTGATTTTAAATGATCGTTGAAGATGGCAGTGCCTTTTCCGGGAAGAGGCAGAGAGCTAGAGTGAACAAGGGTATGTAGGATCATATGTGATGTGTCACTGCTGAACCATGAATTAAAGAAGGGTTAAAATGCAAAATATTGTTTTGGGTCCAAATTGGACTAGGAGGTGAGGTAGCTGCAAAACAATCCCTAATGTTCAGTTTATTAAGTACCAACAACAGCTGAGTTGCTTTTCATATTTTGGTATGTATTGCTACTTCCTTAAATTGAAACAGGGACAAAGGTCACAAGTTTAGACCCATCCACTCACTCTCTCTTCATGTCCATCAATTTGTAGATTTAATAGTTCCTTTATTTATATGCCAACATCATGGTTGTGAATTGGTGGAGACCTAAAACTTGCATGCCAGTTTAATTGAATATAATTGAGGTGTTAGCACACTTCCTATTAATTAATTTCTCCTAAAAGAACTGAAATGGTACAAGATTGAGTGGAATGTAAATGGTCCCTCTACTAGCACAAAGTCCATATAAAGGTCATGATATGAGTGCAACAAATACATATTACAACAATAACAAGAAGAATAATAACAAAGAAAGAATAAAGAATGTAAAAACAACAACAACAACCTAGGTTTCTATAAAGCATAAAAACAGCAGCAACAAATACCATAAACCATGACATTACACTAACATTTCCAACGAATCAACAAAAAAACAAAAAATTGGTGGGGAAGAGGGGGGGGGGCTGGGGCTCCCGCGGGTTGTGGACACATTTGTTATATGTCACATTTAACAAAAAACAAATACCAAATCGGTGGGGAAGCGGGCGGGGCAGGGGGAACAACAACAACAACAACAAAGGAGTACCTAGAGAAGCAGATGACGGAGGTGGAAAGTAAGAGAGCTGCTGCAACAAGATCCTGTAGGAAATAAGAGTTTGATCAAAAGAAGCAGAACAAATACATATTACAATTAACAATATTAATATTCAATTCAACCATACAAAAAGCGGCCTAACTCATCACCTTCATCATCATTTCTTCTAGGACGATTGGACTTTGTCTCAATGTCATCCAAATATTGCGTACAAAAAGTCATGCATTCTTCAGCCACAATTGCCTTAGCTATGGAGGCCTCGGGATGGGCTCGATTTCGAACATATAATTTTAATGTAAGTAGAAACCTACAAAATATTTACTTATGCTAAACCAAATGTAAAAAGGAATTTAACTTTTTTCAAAGTAAATTTAATATGGATGTACCTCTCTACCGGATACATCCAACGAAATTGTATTGGGCCTGCTAGCAAGGCCTCCTCGGCTAAATGCACCGGCAAGTGGTCCATAACATCAAAGAAAGCTGGTGGGAATATTTTCTCGAGAGCGCATAGTGTGACAGCCATCCGATTTTGTATCTTTTCGAGATCAACAAGTGTATTCACCTTTGAGGATAATTGCCTAAAGAAATTTGCCAACTCAATGATGGCTTTTACAATGTATAGGCAATGCTTTTCGAACAGCTAAAGGGAGTAGTTGTTGGAGAAAAATATGACTATCATGGCTCTTAAGACCCCAAATAGCTCTTTCCTCTAGATGTACACAACGAGATATGTTTGACGAGTAGCCATCAGGGACTTTGACTCCCTTTAGAACTTTCAAGAATGTGTCTTTATGCTTCTTACTCATTGTGAACTGAGCCGGAGGCATAATTTCTTTGCCAGATGGAAGCTTTTGTAGATGCAATGGTTTCCGAATGTTCATCTCTTTTAGGTCTTTTCTTGCTTTATCATTATATTTTGATTTCCCCGCAGTACCTAACAGAGTATGTAGCACATTATCACACACATTTTTTTCAATGTGCATAACATCAAGATTATGACGAACATGATTATTTGCCCAATATGGCAACTCAAAGAAGATACTCCTCTTTTTCCAATTGTGACACAACTTAGGAACCTTTCTTTTCTCCAACTTGGCTTGTTGCTTCTCACCCTCTTCTCTTTTCCTCTTTTTAATAACATCTTCTATTTTATACTATGTTTCCATATTTTCAACTTGTTTAAGCAATTTTGTTCCAAACAATAACTTGGGCTTATCTCTCACTTCATGAGTACCATCAAAAGAGCCTTTATCCTAACGAAAAGCATGACTCCTAGGCAAGAAGCGTCGATGACCAATATAACAATACTTGCCACCATGATCCAACCATCTTGCTTGAGGTCTCACATTGCAACAAGGGCAAGCATATTCACCTTTAGTGCTCCATCCAGACAACATTGCATATGCAGGAAAGTCATTTATTGTCCATAACAGTGAAGCTCATAAAGTAAACAACTCGTTCCTTGATGCATCATAAGTTGATATACCATCTTCCCACAATTCCTTCAACTCATCAATTAACGATTGGAGATACACATTTATCTTGTTGCCCGGCCCTTTTGGGCCTTGAGTAAGCACCGACAAGAAGAAATATGGTTGTTTCATGCATAACCAAGGGGGAAGATTGTATGGCATAAGCACAACCGGCCAAGTACTGTGAGATATAGTCATTGTTCTGAAAGGATTAAATAGATGCTAATCCCAATCTAACATTCCGAATTTCACTTGAAAATAATGGATAACGTTCATCGAATTCCTTCCACGCACGAGAGTCTGCAGGATGCCTCAGCACACCATCGTCTATTCTTTTCTCGGCATGCCATCTCATGAGTGTCGCGGTCTTAGATGACCAATACAACCTTTGCAACCTTGGCTTTAAGGGAAAATACCATACTTTCTTCATTGCTACCTGCTTGGGAAGTTTATTCTTGCCACTTGTTTCCGCACCTTCACCGCTACCCCCTTCTTCTTGTTGCTTATATCTAGAGGCTCCACAAATTTCACATTTAGTAAGTTTTTCAGTTTCATTTCGAAACAACATACAATGATTAATGCACGCGTCCCACGTTTTATAACTAAAACCCAAATCCGCAGTCATCTTGTACGCCTCACGATAGGAACTTGGCACTTTCACTGACTGAGGCAATGCCCTAATGAAAATTTTTAATAAAGAAGTAAATCCCTTATCTGTCACTCGATAATTAGCCTTCCAGTGCATAAGTTCTACAATAAATGAGAGTACTGTAAACTTATCACACCCTTCCCACAAGGCTTGATCAGCATCTCTCAAAAGTCTAAGAAACTTTGCGGTGGATGCATCGATTGTACGATTTCTTCAATTCCTGGATGGTTACTATCCGGCATACCCATCCCTTCATGTACCATTCGCCTCCTACAATCTTGCACGCCCAATTCAATTTCAATGCCATCTTCATTGTCCTATCATTATTATCATTCTTACGCGCCGAAATGTACTCTTCCTCGTGCCTAATCCAATTCTTGTAATCTTTTGAAATCCCACTTCAATACAATGTGATCTCACGGTTGCACGGTCTTTTTGGTAACGATTTGCGCATTTTTTACAAGGACAATATATTTCTTTAACACCAACAGGCTTTTTTGAGAATGCAAAATCGAGAAAGTTGTCAACCCCAGACATATACTCATTTGAAATTCGATTATCCAAATCAATCCAACTTTTGTCCATATATGACTTGACTTGATATTTTTAACGTTAAAATACAACCTATATATAAGACCGAGAGACACAAATTTTAGAATAAAAATAAACTCATAAACAAACATAGTCTAAATATGTACAACTTTTGTCCAAATATAGATAATACACATTGTTGGAGCCTAGCCTATTAGTCGAACTTGGGCCCATGATATAGTATAACCCTATGACAACATTCATTCGTTCTCTCTCACAAAGCCCCCCCCCCTCTAATTGAGAAGCTAATTTAAGGAACTAGGTTGATGTGCAAAACAACATCTAGATTGCAAAAAAGATTATGTGCTTTATCAAGTTAGGGCGTGTGCGTGGACAGACTAAACATGAAAAGAGCTATACCGTTAACTGTCCCCTAAACAGAGCAATGATAATATTATTTAGATTTACATTACAAAATACTATAAACCAAAACAATGTAGAATCAGCATTCAACTTTTTGAGACTTTTTGACCATTAATTTTCTACTCATTAGCTTGGTCTCCTTTTTACTCTATCAATTGGGTCCTGGGGTTTGTGGTATCTATCCTTAGTTCGACTAGATTTTAAATCAGAATGCAGTTTATGCCAAAAGTTCACTGGCACAAGTAAAATACTACTGCATGAAAAAAAAGGAAAGAAATAAGATAAAAGCGTTGATGGTATTAATTGAAGCCACACCTTACTGTTGTTTCAAGTGAAAACTCTCAGCTTGAGACATTGCCACTTGAAGTTTGGGCTTTCGTTTTCTTGGCTTTGACAACATTAAATAATGGCCAATATCAATTATTTGCTTGAGCTATGTGTACCACTCACTGGGTGTTTAAAGCCTATTAGTTAGGAGTGACCCTCTCAGCTTGAGATATGGAGGTCTTTTCTAGACTACGTTTCCATTACCTATCATTCGTTTTTTTGTATAAAAATAAATATATTAAATAACTTGGTATTGGAAATAATAACTGGACATACAGAAGGAGACAAGTAGCTCAATAATGGATTGCAAGAAAGACAAATGCTTACAGTTGAGAAAAATAACAGATAATAACATATGCAATGTATCTTGCACAACTGCTTATTATAAAATATTTTCAATAGTTTACCAACAAAAAATAAAAAAAAAATAAAAAATTGGTCAAAATAGTAACACTACAATTAGATACATTGATTCTCAACAAATAATTAGTCGACGACAATGCAGTTTTGGTTAAACAGATCTATAGCTCACTACGTGTAATTACTGGTACTAACTATTTACAGTACAACAGTAGACAAATCATGTATAGGCTCTTACAACAAAAAAAAAAAAAACTAAATTTCAGATATTATGGTACCTCGAGAGTTGGCTAACAAGCAAGCAAGAAGATCAAGGTGCCGGTGTATTGTTGGATCCGGATCTGTGCAGTTCAATTGTACAGAAATCCAAACTGTTTAAATCCAAACTGTCTAAATCTAAACCGTTACACCAAGAACAACAAAAATCAAAAATTAAAAGTAAATACGTATACCTACCTGCTGATTGGGTCACCGGCGGTCGGAAAATCGTGCCCTAGAATGGAGGAGAGAAAGAGAGACAGATCCTTCAGATTACCGCTAAACTGAATAGGGAAATTTGGTTTCCCGGTATTTAATAACATTTACGGCGGACTCGTATCAACCTCCGAGAATAAGTACCTATTTACGGCGGACGCGTATCAACCGCCGATAATAATTACCTATATACGGCGGTTACTGATATACCGCCGTATATAACTTCGATCTCGTATACGTACATGCCAAATGTACGTACATTACTTATTTACGTCGGCAGCGTCCGCCGTATATATTAGTTATATACGGCGGTATGCACAACCGCCATATATATAATATATACGGCGGACGCGTGTCCACCGCCGTATGTGAGCGCCGTAAATAGCCTCCTTTCTTGTAGTGTTTTTTGTTTTATTTGGGCGCCAAGGAGGCGAAAACGATGTAATGATCTTTTATTTACTTTTCTTATTCATGCTTTATGGTTTTGCATATTACTTGAGCCTCAGGGCAGCTTTTTTGCTTGGAAATGGGGCAAAAATTGAGCCTAAATGGTTTATGATGATATGTGATTGCATGAATGGTGTTTGGGCATATTTTTATGCAGGTTTTGTTGAGAAAGTGGGGTGAGAACTCCACTTGGGCAGCAGCTTTGGCTGCTGCAGATTTTTTTCTGCAGAAGCGAATGAGGCCGTCCGGCCTGGTCCTGGGCAAAAGAAGCCGTGCGGCTTGGAACCTTGTCTGAACTGATTTTTTTCAAATAAAATCAAGGAAGGGCCTTTTCATTTCATTTTCACTCTAGCCTTGTCCCAACTGAACCCAGAGCACATTTTTTACCAAAAAATCATCAATTTCGATCACTTGCCAATGGAGAAACCAGTCTGATTGCAAAAGGGGAAAAGAGACCATTTTCTGTTCGATATTCAATCTTGGATGAGGCACAACTTTCAATCTCATAAGGTACTATTTGACAACGCCTTCAAGATCAAGTCTTTATGGCATTTGAAGGATCTCCCGCCCGATTGGGACCTTTTAAGAGCAGCAGCGAGGTTTTGGGACGTCTGGAGACACGTTTACTGCTATTCCTACAATGAACTCGTCCCAACCTTTAAAGACTTCCGAGCATTGATTGGGGGTCCAGAAATTGAAGCCATTTCAGTGCCTTTTTCGGGGACTTGTCGGTGACAGTAAAGTTGGCATCTTTTCTGCAAACTTCTCCGGAAGAAGCGGAGGGGATGTTGATAGACCCTGACAGGATTGACATCTCTGATATCCCGAGCAGGTTTGGGTCTCCAGTGGCTATGGATGCCTTTATCCTCTGCGTGTTCTCTTTTCTGTTCACTGCCGAATCCTTCGGGGTTTGCCATAGTAGCCTCTTGGACATGGTCAGAGATTGCAGGGCCGAAAGAGATATTGTCCCACTGATTCTGGGAGAGACTCTGCAAGACATTGATAGGATGGCTAAGGGAGACCATTTCATGAGGTCTGGGAGCTCAGCGGTGCTGACCTTATGGTTACAGGAGAGGCTTGGGGCTTTGCCTGGGGCTTCGCCTACTCTGTGCCCTTGGGTGATTTCCCGAAGGGGTGCACCTAGGCAACAGGATCAGGGTAGCTGGGAGCTGATGATGGCTCGGCTATCAACCTCGGACATTCACTTGTGGGTGCCTCATTGGAGGTTGCAGACTCGAAGGACGTATCAGGAGTCCTATGTAGTGAGGGTTCCGGGGCTTTCTTGGTCATCTTTTTACATCCCCTGTTTAGTATCCAAGCAGTTTGGGACCTTGCAGGAGCCATTGGATGATTGGGAGGGCATCCATACCATGAAGGTGGTGTCTTTTGACATGAGGGATCCAGCCAGCTTCTCATTTTTCTCGAGAGCGTGGACATATGCTGCTTTTCCACCTATGGCCATTCTCAAGAGCAGGAAGAGTACTATCTTGACCACGGCCTACTTGGACTGGTATGAGAAGGAAATGGGGGCGACTCAGGTCATTTTGGGAGAGCGACGTCAGGCTTTATTGGGGGCTGACTGTGACTCGAGCAGGACTCTGAGGGAGACTGAGGCCAAGGCTAGCTGCCATAACCAGTCAGTTGACCTTATTAGAGATATGGAAGCTCGATATGAGAGGTTATCGAAGGTCGCTCCTCTTACTGAGGCTCAGAGGGAGGAGACACGGGGTCCTGCCAGGGTAGAGAAGGCACTTATCGACACGGGATTGGTGGAGGCTCTAGTGAGGATTCCTGAGATTGGGATGAGGGAGACTGACATCATTGATAAGAAGAGGAAAAACACTCGACGGGATCGAGGTAAAGGGAAGAAGAGCAAGGATGACTCGGTTGAGGACAACTGAGAGATCTATTCCTAGGATCCACTTATTGCCTTTTTGCAAACATAATAGTTTATCAGGTCTTTTTTGTATATTTTAAACTTTGTAGCAGGTTAGCAGAGTCAAGAGTAGACCGTGCTTGAACTCATCAAAAAGTTTTTGACTTGTAATTAACAAAGACATTATCTTAGAATTTATTCAAGACACATTTCATGGAAATTCAAATATCTTATTTATTGTTTAGACCGAACCATTTCTGGCTGCCTACGTTCCCCTTTTACAAGAAAGACTAAGGGGCTCATGTCTTCGTAGTTCATTCTGGTGAACTATGGGGATTTTTGTTTTTTATTTTTTGTTTTTTTTTATGTGTAACCCTGTCTTCTGCCTAGACCTCCCTTTTTAGGGTTTTTAGCCTAGCTGGGCATTACTCTTTTTGCACCATTTTTTTTTATGTGCAACCCTGTCTTTTGCCTAGTCCGCCCTTTTTGGGGTTTTCAGCCTAGCTGGGCATTACTCTTTTTGCACTATATTTTTCATTTATTTATTTATTTCTTTTTTTTATGTGCAACCCTGTCTTTTGCCTAGACCGCCCTTTTTGGGGTTTTTAGCCTAGCTGGGTATTACTCTTTTTGCACTATTTTTCGCTTCTTTTTTTTTAAAGACATAATACCGGCGGAGCTTATCACCGTTGACTGGATGAACAAAGGGATTGCCGTCCAGGTCCGCAAGCTTCATTGCGCCTCCCGAGAGTATCTTCTGCACCACATACGGGCCAATCCAAACGGGTTCCCACTTTCCCAAAGGGTTATCTCTGGTAGGGGGCTTCACTTTCAGTACTAGGTCACCCTCTTTGATGTCTCTTGCCTTGACCTTTTTGTCGAATGCCCTGACCATTCGTCTCTGGTAGGCTCGGGTGTGTTCCATGGCTTTTAGCCTCCTTTCATCAAGTAGGGCCAATTCATTGTGCCAGCTGCGTAGCCATTCTACTTCATTGACACTGTTTTCCAGGAGGACCCTTAATGACGGGATTTCCAACTCTGCTGGCAATACTGCTTCCATCCTGTAGGTCAGGGCAAAAGGGGTTTCTCCGTGGCTGTTCTAACAGACGTTCTGTAGCCCCAGAGTGCCTTATTGGCAGCTTCTACTGCTCCATTGGTCTGAGGCCTGTATGGGGACAATTTGTGGCAAGTGACTCTGAACTCTGAAGGCAATCTATCGCAGTCCCCTTCAAAGTGCGACCCATTATCTGAAATGATCCCATTGGGCACCCCATATCTACACATGATGTTTTCTTTGACAAACTGGGCCACTTTCTTGGAAGTGGGGACCTTATAGGACTTTGTCTCTACCCACTTAGTGAAGTAGTCTACCGCCACTAGCACAAACTCATGCCCATTGCTTCCTGCCGAGGCTATCTTCCCTATCACGTCAATGCCCCAAGTTGCAAACGGCCAAGGAGTCATCATGCAGTATAGGTCATAGGGTGAAAAAATTCACTCAACATGTTTCACGTCTTGATCATCCACCTTGAGGTAGAGTCTTTAATTACATCTTGGACTAACGCCTTGAGTTATTTGTTGTATACTTCCTATTTTTCAGGAACAAAGTTATGGATAAATAATCTATCCTCATGACCGTTTGAGACTTAGTCAAAGGACGCCATAACAACCATAGTATCAACCAACGAGTAACGGCTACAAACCATCAACAGAAGGCGTGATTCTAGGCGGAAGAATAGAGATTACATTCATGTTGTTATTTCTGTTATCTTTTCAAGTATATAAGTCATCTAAAAATGCACCTGTACACATGTTACACAATACTCTACGCTCTCACTACACTTTGTACTCACGAACTACAAGGCTCAATAAAACTCCATTTTTAGGTAAGGTAGGCTTTTCCTAAAGGCTCCCGAGGTTTTTATCGGCAAACGATTGTTCAAATGTTTTCCTCGTTACATCCTTGTGTCCATCTTGATTTGAGAATTATATTCCATTTGTGCCCAAAGTTCTTCAATACAAATTTAACTTGTTGAAAATTTTCCAAAACAGAAAGTGCCTTGCCTTTTCCTTCGACCTCTTCAATGTGGTCTAACTTAAGTTCATGGACTTTTAGATTTGCATACAAGTTACTTAAGGTCCAAGTATTTAAATCTTTTGAGTCCTCTAGAGATGTGGCTTTATTAACCCATCTTGAACCTAAGGCAGCAAGGAATGTCATATTGATTTCCTTGTTAGTTAAAATTTTACCAAGTGAAAGACAAGAATTTACTACCTCAACGTAACGATCGTAAGTTTGACGCAAGGTTTCATTGGGTTTTCTGTTGAAGTTGTTGTAAGTCCTTTCAACAGAAATTTCTTATTTTCCTTGCAAAGATCGTCTCCTTCAAGGTAGCTCTCAATAGCATCCCACATCTCCTTTGCGGTTTTACATTTCATCACTTTTTGAAGAGTTGAAATGGGCAAGATTCCAGAAATGATGTGTCTTGCTTTGCTGTCCAAAGCAACTAATCTCTTTTCTTCATCGGTCCACTCAGCTTTCAGCTTTTTGACCTCTGGAGTTTCAGTGTTGGTGGCTGGATTTGTGTTGGCCTTCATTGGAACAAAAGGGGCAGTGATTACGCAGTCTACCAGCATCTCATTAATGGTTTCCAAATGAATTATCATTCGGGTCTTCCAGATGTCAAAATAGTCTTCATCCAGTAAAGGAATGTGTGACTAGTTAACCGTTGTCATAGATTTTAGGTTTGACATTACGAATGGCCACACAAGCTGTTAAGCTTGAAAAACAGAAATTTTATGAATGTGTTTTGCTCTGATACCACTTGTTGGTTTCAAAGGTGGCAACAAGGGTAAAAACAGCTAGAGGGGGGGTGAATAGATGTTATAAATTTTTCGACCCTTTTGGAAAACTTAACCTCTTGCTTACAAAAGCATCTTGCAATGTATCAAACCACAAGTGAGGTTTGCAAAATGCACAGCGGAATTTCTTTTAAGTTTAAGAGAGTGCGGTTTATAATCAGAGTGCGGTTTTATAGTGCAGTTTATAAAACAGTAAAATGAGGCTTAACAAGATTAACTATAAATACAATTCACAAATCTGGAGAACCTAAATAAGATTAAACATATAAAGACAAATTAGTTTGTTTGATGAACAGTAAAGAGAAATATGCAGAAATTAAAGAACACAATATTTGGAGTGGTTCAATCGTAAATGATCTACGTCCACTATCAAGATGGTTAGTCTTGAATTTTCTAAATGCTATATTTTATATTAGATGATGAGAGAGATTACAAGTATCAAACTCAAATCTAAAATCTTATCAATGAAAGCAAATCCTAGATTATAACCGGTGTTTTTCAAATGATATAATCTATGTGATTAATCAAGTGAGGTGTGTGTGTAATCAACAAGATTCAAGGCTCTTTAAGTCTATATGATATAGAGCTCAAGAAATCTTGGGTGTCTCGGACCGAAGTGATAATGACGTGAGGCATACGGTGTCTCGGACCGAAGTGATAATGACGTGAGACATACGGTGTCTCGAATCGAAGTGATAATGACGTGAGACATACGGTGTCTCGAACCGAAGTGATAATGACGTGAGACATATGGTGTCTCGAGATAATGATGTGAGACATACGGTGTCTCGAACCGAAGTGATAATGACGTGAGACATACGGTGTCTCGAAATGAAGTGATAATGACGTGAGACATACGGTGTCTTTAACCGAAGTGATAATGACATGAGACATACGGTGTCTCGAACTGAAGTGATAATGATGTGAGACATACGGTGTCTCGAACCGAAGTGATAATTACGTGAGATATACGGTGTCTCGAACTGAAGTGATAATTACGTGAGACATACGGTGTCTCGAACCGAAGTGATAATGACGTGAGACATACGGTGTCTCGAACCGAAGTGATAATGACGTGAGACATACGGTTTCTCGAACCGAAGTGATAATGACGTGAGACATACGGTGTCTCGGACCGAAGTGATAATGACGTGAGACATACGGTGTCTCGGACCGAAGTGATAATGACGTGAGACATACGGTGTCTTGGACCGAAGTGATAATGACGTGAGACATACGGTGTCTCAAACCGAAGTGATAATGACGTGAGACATACGGTGTCTCGAACCGAAGTGATAATGACGTGAGACATACGGTGTCTCGAACTGAAGTGATACTGACATGAGACATACGGTGTCTCGAATCGAAGTGATAATGACGTGAGACATATGGTTTCTTGAACCGAAGTGATAATGATGTGAGACATACGGTGTCTCGGACCGAAGTGATAATGACGTGAGACATACGGTGTCTCGAACCGAAGTGAAAATAACGTGAGACATACGGTGTCTCCAACCGAAGTAAAATATGCAATGAAAATGTGATGATTATTTGTAGCTTGAAAGAGATATGTGTTCATACCTATGCTATGCTTACCTGTAGCTGCCGGAGGGACTGAGGCTACGGCTGATGATCATGGAGGGTTGTAGCTGCCGGAGGGTCTTAGGCTACAATTGCTGATGATCATGGCTGTCGGAGGGACTTAGACCACTGTTGTCGCGAAGTAATGGAATACTATAGCTGCCAAGGGACTTAGACTACTATTTGCTGATGAAGAATGGTAGCTGCCAGGGGACTTAGGCTACTGTTGATGAAGAGTTGCTTGTTTGCCGTGAGAGGGACGGCCTTTGTTGATGATTTGTCATGCAAAACGGGCTTTGATGATTCGCCAGGCAGAACGAGCTTTGATGATGACTCGTCGTGCGGAACAGGATTTGATGTTACTGATACTGATGAGCATTATTGCTTGGGGATTTAAGGCAGGCTCTCTTTGACGAACATTTCTTGGAGACTGAGGCAGCCAAGGCTCTTTTAGATGATGTTGATAAGTCCGACGATGATGGGACTGATGAAGATGATAAAGGCAGAATATGCCACCTGCAGGATTTGAAATCTTTGTCCAGGTTGTGCTTTGAGGATCAATCCCCATGATCTAATCATGATCACTTTGATTATTGTACCCTGTGAGGGGAGGAAAGAGAAACATACACTCTAGGCACTTTGCATTTTAATCATTTGATTATTGTTAATCTTATGCGTTATTAATCTTGATGCACGAGTCCATCTCGACTGGGGATAAAAATGGAATGAGGATTTTGTATGGCTTGACGAGCTGATAGCAAATGATGGATTGTATATGGGATGAATGTATATATGTATGATGATGCATGGGTTGTGAAACCTCTCTCGTGAATTTGAGAAGTGTATGGGTGATGATTGAGGAATGTATGGATGACATGGTGCAGTCTAGGCAATTTGGGGATGCTCCCGGGAGTACAAATTGCAGTAGGTTCGTTGCTGGTAAGGACAAAGTGTATCGCGCACCTGAGAATGCAAGCAGCAGAGGAAGTGCAAAGAATGCCCTGGCCTTGAAGAGATGACTAGGTGAAGCCCCAGTTGATAATGCAAAGCAAACCCGGAGGGAATCTGGCACGGAGAGCCTGAGAGAACAGCTTAACAAAGCCCCAGCTTGATGAGATTCAATGCAGCCTTATTGCAGACAGAGTCATCTTGTGGCCAAGGAGGCAACCCATTATTTCATACCTTAGTCAATCAGTCAGTGGACAAGACTCGGAAATATATACGTGCAGGGACACATCTTTCGGAAAGTGGGAATGAATCCTGATTTTGTGTATAACACACTCGCTTTGGGTTTGACTCTTTTGAGAGAGTATAAGCATCACAAGGTGTGGAAAAGTGTATGGAAGCCCCTGCTGACAGAAAGACAGTGTTTAGCTCTATTTTCCTATGATGTAGAAGGAGAAGACTTGTCGAGACATTTGAAAACTTGTCTTATTCATGATGATCACAAGGATGCTTAAAACCCTTTATTGATGTTCGGGTTATTCAACCACTAATCCTGATATGAACAAATATTTTGATTAATCACGAGGAGAAAACCAACTGATATCGGGATCAAACTCAGAAAGATGGAAAGAAGGATTTGTGCATAGGGATGGCCCTTGAGGAGACCGGATTTTTTGAGATTTGTTTGTGATTTCGACCGGACCAATTATGGTTGCCTACGTTCCCCTCCTTGGGAGGAGCTCAGGTCGCCGTAGTTCGGGCAAGTCCCGATTGAAAGAAGAATGTGAAATTCAAGGATCTTTTGAGAATTTGAGAGTTGAAGCACATGTCTCCTTGGAGTGTCGATGAAAAACACGGATGCAAAGCCCCAGTGGGACATTCACGGGAATTGTTTTGTGGAGAAGAAACGAAATATGCTCACATGAAATGTCAAATGAATAGGATTTGAATTTGCATAATCTTAGATTGATGATCTTTTGAGCCGAGATGGATTAGGTTCCAACTTAAGCAAACAACGAAGCATTATCTGATTTAGATCTCGTAGATATCAGAATGAAACTGTTATCCGGTAGGAACTGTAGCTGGGTTTCAGGCTTCGACCCGCCATCGGGTGATTTGGAACATCATGACCTCTTAAGATGAAAGGTCGGCTGGGCTTTTTATGGACTGAACCTCTAAAGATGAGAGGTTGGCTTTCAAGGATGTGTTTAGGATTTCTAAGGCGAGGAGATTGATTATCTCTAAGAATGAGAGGTCAAATTTGTTTCGGCCAAAGGCAAGGGTAATGGGAATATCCTCTAAAAATGAGAGAATGGCTGGAATTGGTTAGAAGGTGTTGGTGAGAGGAAGTCCAAGCTATCGAGAATTTTTGTGAACTTGTGAGGATTCGGGCTCCTTATGAACATTGGAGAGCTTCTTGAGAAGTCGGGGACTTTTGCTGAATTGTGAGGATTTAAAATCCTTCTTTTGAAAAGCCTCTTGAGAAGTTGAGGACTCTTGCTGAATTGTGAGGATTTAAAATCCTTCTTTTGAAAATTTGGAAGGCCTCTTGAGGAATTGAGGATTATATATGTCCTTCCTTCATGACTTGAGTACTTTATGCACCGCCAACTCTCGAAGCTAACTTCTTGGCCTCGCTTGGACTTGTCTTAGCAAAGAGCGAATATGATGGCTAAACAGGGTTTCAAAACATGCTGATCTTGAAATGAAAGGGTATTGTTTAGTGAGGGTGAGGTAATGGCTTCCCTAGGGTGAAAGGTTTCAACCACAATCCTTAGTGGATGACCTAAACGAGATTGAGTCTTCATTGCTTGCTTAAGCTTAACTGAGGAAGATTCATGCAAATTCATTGAGCGACGAATATTGAGGATGATGAAAGAGATGTTAGCATATGAGATGCGAGATGGGGAATTGATAAGCCCCAATTTGAGAAGGATATCAGTTGATTTTCTCACTCCGATTAATTTAAATATTAATCATTTCAAAGCATTAGTGATTGAGCAGCACAGGTGATCATTTAGAATAACACCGTTTCAATTAAATGTGACGTGGGTGTGCAAGTGATGTCTCAAGTCTAGCAAGAAAAGAAACAAAGATTTTTATTACTGCAAAGCAAAAACTGGTCCAACTTGGACTCGACAGACTCAGACAATGTAAAGGACACTCTAGAACCTATGACGGTGACTGCTGACTTCTCCGTCTTCGGATGGGGGAGCCTCTGGGATTCTGCTGATATTACTGAAGAGGATTGGAGACAATATTGGGGCGAGCCTTCTCAACCTTGCCATCATCAACAAGTCTTTGGATGGCCTTCTTCAAAGGGACGCAATCATTGGTGATGTGGCCCGGATACTGGTGATATTGGCAATACTTGCTATGATCCAAGTCCGGATTGGGTTTGGTGGGGTTGTAATTATAAAGTAGCTTGATCATTCCCTTTCGGACTAACCCGTTGAAGGCCTCTTCAGTTGTCATTCCGAGATCATCAAAGCGATAATCGTTTCTGGGCGGAAGCCGCTTATTGGTCCCTTGTCTGGAGATTATTGACACTCTTGTTGATAAACGTCTCCTTTGTTTTCGGGACTGCTGGAATTGTCATTCTGTACCGAAAGCCACCATCATTGCCGACATTGGTGTTTGATGTAAGGTTAAAGAGTCTATTTTCACTGCGGGCTCCCATGCCTACCATTTCTCTCAAATCGGGGTACCAACCCTTTCCAATAGCTTCACGAAGAACCGGCCTCACACATGACAGGAAGATGTCCTTTTGGTCCTGCAAAGGGATTGGCTCAGAAAGCTCATTCAGCTTAGCGTTCCACCTCTTGTAGAACTTGGTGATTGATTCATCCTGTTTCTGAATTGTACCAACCAAGTCGTCTCTAGTTGTGCGCCATTCAAGGTTCCCACGATACTTTTCAAGAAAGGCCTCAGTAGTCTGACTCCAAGTAGATCGAGCTTCTGGCTTAAGAGTTAGAAACCATGTCAAGGCAGGTCCTATGAGTATGAGATGAAAGTGTTGAGCCATAAACTCGGGAGTACAGCCCATTGCTCTCATAGTCATCACATATGTGTCCACATGAGTTTTCGGGCATGCTGAGCCATCAAATTGTATTTTAGGCATCTTGAACTTATAAGGAAGAGGCTTCACTTGTCCTGGATCAACAACTTTGAGTCCACTTGATCCCACAGTCAACTTGTCAATCTGCTGCTGCATCTGTTTTAACAACGCAGTCACCTCTGGGGTCATCCCAGGAAGCTGAGGAATAGAGGGAGCATCAGTTGAAGAAGGCTCAGAACTGGCCAATCGGGGGAAAGACGGCTGAGCTGACCCAGATGCTGGTGGTAGACTGAAAGATGCTGGAGTTGACAAATAATTAAACCGACCAGTTGGAGAATTCTGATTCTGCAGAAAAGCACTAATAGGCAAGTAGGGAGCTGACTCTGGATGTTGCATAGATGATGAAACAAATCCAAAAGCTGAACCCATTAAAGGCTGAGACATATATCCCTGAGATTGAGGCTGGTTAGCAGGAAACCGCATAAATCCATCCCGGTTGAACTGATTCCCGGAACAAGGGTGCTGACTCTGATATTGGGAGTTACCCTGGAAGTGAGGACCATGAAACTGACCTTGCTAATATTGAGAATTCGGAAACAACAAACCCTGACTGTTCGGAAGCTGGGACCCAAATTGGCTTAGAGGCACAGAAGCATTGGGAATTGGTGAGGAGGTCAAATCATGGAAGACCGGCTGTGTTCCTCCGACTAATCCAAAACTCGTTTGAGAGCTTGACTGCACACCATAGCTTGGAACTTGAATTGGGTGAGATGTTGGAGCAAGGGGAGGAAGAGAGACATTTCTCGCCTCAACATCAAACTCATTGGCATCAGTAATCTCTTCATAAGTCTCAACAGCACATCGGATCACAGCAATACCACGGCTTCTCATTGCTTCTACAAATTTAAAGTGTGCTGCCTCTTCTCTAGCTTTGGCGGCTTGAGCGAGTAACTGAGCCTCGTGATCTCTAACCAGAGTGGCTTCCGTAGTAGCCCTCATCTCTTCCATAGATAGATCATGCATGCCTTGTTGACCCATGGCAGATGAACCCCCAGATTGAGTAGTCATACCCTTCTCTGCACTAGACATCTCTGAAATTGTGGCTGCTTCGGGAATGCGTACCAAACGAGCACCGGGAATTGGAGCGCGCACCCAACTTGTCGTAACTGGAGAGGAAAGAGCGTGTATAAGGTGGAGGATAGATAAGAGTCTTAAGAAGGTATGGGAGAGGGAAGAATATGGAAGGAGATGGACTCATGCAACATCTTATTAATGTTCAAGTAGAAATCGATGTCTTTTAAGTCCTAGGAACGGTTGGAAAAGGGGAAAACCTTTATTTTCGCAATCTAGACCTCGGGGGGACCTAGGGACACACCATCCAAAAATACACCAAATGTATTGATTAAAAATTAATAATAGGCAATGATACCTAAATAAAACTGAAGCATTTATGGGACGGACGAGCAATCCCAATTTCTGGAGAAATTTGGGCAGCGTAACAGGTATTCCTGAAGAATTTCAAGGAAAAATCCAGCATGACCTCTCATCGGTGCACGTTGAAAAAGCGACATGATCTCTCGTTAGAACATGCCGTGAGAGCGACATGTCCCTACGCGAAACCATGTTGCAATGGCAACATGCCCACACGTGCTAGGTTTTGGGATAGGTATGAAAGCCTATTATAAATTTTGAAACAATTCATTTTAGTGTATTTGAAAATGGCGTGTCAAAACCAACCGTTGGATAAGCTTTAAAAGTGTGGCGCCACCTATGATGCGCTAGGGGGATAGGTTTGATTTCAGGCGCTCAAGCGTAGGCGAATTACATGGCCGTCCGCGATGCCGTCAATCGCACCCGAGGGTTCTAGATCTATGTGACGTAGTATGCGGATGACTATATTCCTTTATTTGCAAAAAGGATTTTTTTTTATTTATTTTTTTATTTGAAAAGGGGGGATAAAAAGAAAATCAACACACACACAACCCCACAGAGATACAATAATCAAATGATCAATAATTTGATCATGGGAATTGCCCACAATCACCACATGTACCAAGATTCAACACCTGCAAAGTGGCCACTTCTGTCGCACTACACAGGACTGAAATGGCAAGTTCTATCGCGTGACAGAAGGAGCCATTTCCAGAATCTGAACAAAAGAGACAGAACCAGCCCCAGCCTCCAAGCCCCAATGCAATAGCTCAATAATCAAGCCCCAGCACAACAAACATGAAGCAATAAAGGGGAGGGAAGCCACAAAGCATTAATATGCACATATCACATAGCATCACACACAATGCACACACAAATGAATGAGAAGGATGTTGAACATGAATGAAAGCTTGACCCACTTTTGAAAACCAGTTTCAAGTCCCCAGTAGAGTCGCCAATGAATGTACGCTCGCCGAAAAAAATAAAATTTTAGGAGTCGCCACGCCGTTTTAAAGGAAGCATTGAAAACCTTTTTGAAAAGAGAAAATGGGTTCGGGGGTCAGGCTACGTGTTGGGAAGAACCGAGAGTTCACCCAACACGCCTCGTCCGTAAACGAGTCTTTCTATGTTCAACATCTAAAACATTCAAACGTGTGTGCGAATTGTGTGTGATAAAATATGTAATGAAATGCACATTAATGCTTCATTTTATTGCTCAACTGAAGGAATTACAACTTGTGAACCATTTAATAGGGAGGCCACATCCCAATTACAAGGGGGATTGAACAAGACATACAACTGAAATGAACCTTCTGTAAAGTGCTACTTGTGTCGCGTGACACAGGACTCCACATGTCCAATTGTGTCGCGTGACACTACCAACCACCTTTTTACAAAGTTTCAAAACTACAGAACATAATCACTTCAAATGAGTGTGGATATTGAGGATCCAAGCTCTGTTTTGAGTGACAAGTGAATTAGATGGACAAATTACAATCTGAAATGATGGTTTCTGCAGAGTGGCTACTTGTGTCGCGTGACACAGGACTCCACATGTCCTGTTGTGTCGCGTGACACAGGTTACCAATCTGCAGGAACCTTACAATTTGAAATACAGAATGAACAGAGATCAATTCAGATCCAATCACAACACCAAATCATCACAGAGAACCACAAATCCACAATGAATTGACTAAGGGGGTGTGGATATGGAGAGATCCACATTCCCTTGGCAAACAAGTCACAATTACAATAAGATCACACCAGGAACAATGAAATTATACTAAGCAACTTGAATTAAACAGAGAGATGGCGATTGTGACTTGATAATCAGAGCAGATGGAGCTTGATTACCAAGTCAATGAACAAAAATAGCAATGAATTATGCAAATAGCAAGTAAATGAGAGAGATATGAAGGAAAGGGATTCGTTACCCTTGTAGTCCTCAACCTCTACACCAAGTTAGGTGTAAAGACCTTCGATTCAGCTGCTGGAATGAGATTTCGATCTCAGATCTGAGGAAGGACTGTGGCCTTCAATGGTATATGTGATGTATGGAGGTAGATAGGTAAGATATGTATGGGAGATGAGGGAATTGAAGGGAATTGGTGTGGAAGGAGGAGTGAGATGAGCTTCTGGGGGAATTTTGGCAGGGTGACAGTAGGGAGTGGAAAGGGATCCTGAAATGAGAGGGGGAGGGTCCAATTTATAGGCTGCTGATGAGGGTCAATTGTGTCGCACGACCTTCTGTTTCAGTTTTCCGTGGCTTGTTGTGTCGCATGACACAACATGCCACTAACCGTTTCTGGCGCCAACTTGCCGTTCTGGAACCTTCCAAGGTAATTCCTCTTAGGTCCAAAATGGTTTAATTCCATGTAGGTCCTTTTGCCTGGAAAAATAAAAGCACTTCCTTCACAAAAACTTATAAAAAGTTTCCGGAAGTCTCGGGATGGACCGAGAACTTACCAAAATGCCCCTAATACAATTTTATCATATTAAAATGCACCTAAAAAGGGTCGCGAATTGGATTGGCGTACTCACAGATGATCAGGAAGTTAATTTGCTAACACGGTCAGGCAGAATGATGGGAACAGATAATGCTGGACCATCTGGAAAGGGCAAGGGAATTGCAGTTCCAAATCCCCAAGCTTTGTATCCCCATAAACAGAAGCTAGAAGAAGCTCTATCCAAGACTAGGGTGTCTGTCAATGCAACCCCGGATGAAGCATGTCAGCTGATTGGGATAGCCCAGTATGGAAATATTATCACTTTCACAGAGCTTGATTTGCCGTCCTATGGATCAAAACACAATGAGTCTTTTCATATTATTGTGCCTTTGGAGGGGCGCCGAATCCCTCACGTGTTGGTGGATAATGGCTCAACCATAAATGTGCTTCCAGCAAAAATGATGAGCATGCTGGATATTGATGCAATGAATCTCAAACCGTCTAACCAAACCATCAAAGCCTATGATTCGACTTCTAGAGCATTTTTGGGAATTGTTTCTTTGAATTTGTTGTTCGGAAGTAAGGAAATGGCGGTGGATTTCCAAGTAATTGATATCCCTGTTACGTTTTCAGCATTGTTGGGAAGGCCTTGGATAGACGAGATTGGAGCAGTAGCCTCTACACTACACCAATGCTTGAAGTTTGTCCGGGACGGCATATTCACAACCATTTATGGAGACAGTGTCACCATTGGAGAGACTAGCACTAGTACTATGCCTGTAATGGAGATCAAGCTTGATCAAGAGTGTCTAATGCTTAGTGGGTTCACAATTGAAAAGCCGAAGGGGCAGGTCTGTGCTATTGATCTGACAACTTCCTCAGATAAGATTCCTCCTGTATTAAAGATGATGCGAAGCATGAATTACTTTCCTGGCCTGGGATTAGGGAAGCGCCAACAAGGACAGTATAAGATTGAAATGCCTGAGCCTAAGAGAAACAAGCGAGGTTTGGGGTATGTTGTGACCGAATAAGATAAAGCATATGATAAAGCTGAGGCACTCAAGGAGCAGATGACTCTCGCTGCCGGGAAGAGATATAAGAAGCCTAATGTGCGTCCTTACAGCTGGTCTCTTAATAAGCATTTTGTCAAGGAGAATGGTGAGATGTTCGTTTGTCCAGAGCCGATATTAAGTCAGATGGAAGAAAGGATGGAAATGATACAAAAGTTTTCTACCAGCCAGGACCCAATGAAAGAGATGTTCATTAGTCTGCCCAGGAGGCCAGGTGTGACTGCCACGTACAAGAACAGTTGTCAATTTTGGGGGCCTGACTATGTTGATCAGTTTGAGAAGCTTGCTTTAGATGAGCCTGTAGTCCATAAGATTCGTGGTGCCGATCCCGTGGATATGGACGGTGACCTAGCAAACCTGTTTGGAGATCTGGGGCTGTCAGAGTCTGGAAGTGTTATGCATATAGTGAAGAGACCTGCGGAGAAGGTTGTTGCTGCTAAGGATCCCCTGGATTTGATTGATTTTTCCTCAGATGATGATGTGGTAGCTGTGCTTGAATTTGAGAATGAGTAGGTGGTGGACCCGAACACTCTTGTGACAGTTACAGAGATGCCATTGAAGATTTGGACTTCCTTCCAAGGACCAGTTGCCAGTAGAGAGACTATGATCGAGAAGCTTGGGCTCAAACCTCGTCCAGTCCTTCTGTGTCCAAATTTTCTCCCCACGTCTTGAGTCATTTTTCCGAGTCTCTTGTAATCGAGTTCGAGTCTAGCGACAGGTCTGATGTCCTCACGACTGAAGACCATCGTCTTGTTATTGATGTTGTTTTCCCATTTGCGCTTAATGAAATAATCGATCTTTCCGAGTATCCCTTGATAGCAAATTTAACGATTGAACGCTTAACTAAAAATGAGCATAAAGATTTAAAAATAATTAAGCAAGATTCAATCGAAAATAATGCAGACACAATAGATGAACAATTTTTAGATAATCATTCAAAGCAGGTTTGTGGCCAAAGGGAAAGTCGGGCCCAAGCTGTCGATGAGATATTGACCACGGTGAATCTGGGGACAGCTGAGGAGCCCAAAGAAACATAAATTGGTAGCTTCTTCTCCGGAGCCGAGCGTGAGGCCCTGATTGAATTACTCAAAGAGTTTGTGGATGTTTTTGCCTGGTCCTACAAAGATATGCCTGGGTTGGACACGTCTATTGTGGAACACCGGATACCCCTAGATGTGGATGCCAAACCGATCAAGCAAAAGCTGTGACGGATCAAGCCCGAATGGTCTTTACAGGTTAAGGAAGAGATCGAGAAACTCTTGCGGGTGGACTTCATTAAGGTGATTGAATATCCGACATGGCTAGCAAATATTGTAACGGTCACTAAGGCAAATGGAAAGGTGCGGATTTGTGTAGACTTCCGAGACCTTAACAAGGCCAGTCCCAAGGATGAATTCCCTCTGCCAAACATAGACATGCTCGTAGATGCGACAGCGAATTATGAAGTCAAATCTTTTGTTGATGGCTTTGCGGGGCATAATCAGATCAAAATGGCTGAAGAAGATCAGGGAAAGACAGCATTTACTACTCCTAGGGGTACTTACTGCTATACAGTGATGCCATTTGGATTGAAGAATGCTGGGGCTACCTATCAAAGGGCTGTCACCACTCTTTTCCATGATATGATCCACAAGGAAATTGAAGTGTATGTTGATGACATAATCATTCATTCGAAGGGGTCAGATGGGCAGCATTTTATTGATCTAAGGAAGATTTTCAACAGACTGTGGGAGCATTCCATGAGATTGAATCCAGCAAAGTGCACCATCGGGGTTATCCATGGCAAAGTCTTGGGGTACATAGTCACAGAACGTGGTATCGAGGTAGATTCGAGAAAAGTCAAAGCAATCGTCCAGATGAAGCCACCGAGGACTGTGTCTGAGGTAAAGGGTTTTATGGGCCTTCTGCAGTATATCAGTCGATTTGTCAACCAGCTGACTTCTACATGCGAGCCGATATTCAAGATGCTGAAAAAGAACCAGGAGGTGATTTGGAATGAAGAGTGCCAGTTAGCTTTCGAGAAGATCAAAGCTTATCTTGTCAATCCTCCCATCCTTTGTTCGCCCCATGGGAGCAAGCCTCTGCTTTTATACTTGACGGTCACAGATACGACCGTTGGAGCCATGCTAGCGCAAGAAAAGAAAGACTCAAAGGTAGAAAATGCCATCTATTTTGTCAGCTGTAAATTCCAGGGAAGCGAGTTAAATTACTCCGCTCTGGAAAAGACGTGTGCAGCTCTGGTTTGGGTGGTCGGAAAGTTAAAACATTACATGCTGTCCCATACAGTCCATCTATTCTCCAAAGTGGACTCGATTAAGTACTTGTTTCAGAGTGACAGAGGCAGTATCTCCACTAGGCTTGCAAAATGGACTTTCTTCCTAGCAGAGTTCGATATCAAGTTTGTAATCCGAAAAGCAATCAAAGGGCAAGCTTTGGCTGATCAGTTAGCTGACTCTCCCAGCACAGAAGTCCGAGGGCCAGATCTCCAGTTTCCTGATGAGGGAATCTTCGTGGTAGAAAGCAGCAACTGATGGCAGCTATTCTTCGATGGTGCAGCAAATAAAAGAGGTAATGGCATTGGGATGGTTTTAGTGGATCCGAAGGACATGCAGACTCCTATCGCCATCAAACTAAACATCTCAGTTACCAATAACGCAGCCGAGTATGAAGCTTGCATAGCCGGTCTTGAGGCTGCCCTCGAGCGAAATTTCGACGAGCTAGAAGTGTTTGGCGATTCCCAGCTAATAATCAACCAAGCTGCCAATAGATGGAAAACGACGGATCCCTGTCTCCAGAAGTACCATTCTTATATTGCAGAGCTCGTTGGTCAGTTTAAGGAAGTGTCATTCCAGTTCCTGCCACGAGATAAGAACAGATTCGCTGATGCATTAGCTACTCTGGCTTCTTTGGTGGAAATACCAGAACGTAAGTCAATCAAGCCATTCAGAGTCGGGAGACGAGAGAATCCGGCATATTGTTGTGAAATCGAGCTTGAAACCGTCGATGAGCTGTGGTACAGCCAGATCTTTTAGTATCTCAAGCATGGTGAAGCATCCTTCCCTGTTGATAAAGAGGGTGACCTAAAAGGTGTTCGGGCCAAGAGTCTGCAAGCTCTGAAAAAGGTTATCAGCACAGTATGTCATACTCGGTGATGAGTTATGGAAAAAAAGGGAAGGTTGTCCACTCCTGCTCTGCATCAGTAAAGAGAAAGCTTAAAGAGTAATGGAAGACGTTCATAACGGTTCCTGTGGACCGTATATGAATGCTCGATCCCTTATGCACAGCATCATCAAATTAGGGTACTTCTGGATCACAATGGAGACGGATTGCATCCAATTTATGCGGACGTGTGACAAATGTCAGCGTTCCTCCAACTTAAACCATATCCCTCCTCATGATATGTATTGTATAACAACTCCCTGGCCCTTCGCAACGTGGGGGATTGATGTCATCGGGAAGATAACTCCATCTGGAAGCAATGGACATTCATTTGTTTTGGTCGCAGTAGATTACTTCACAAAATGGGTGGAAGCTGCGTCTTACAAAGTACTTACAGCCAAGAAAGTTGCTCGCTTTATAAAAGAACAAATCTTTTGCCGTTATGGGGTCTCAAATGAAATCATCTCTGATAACGGATCTCATTTTGAAGGAGAGACCGATCGGCTGCTCACAGAGTACACGGTTAAGCGCCATAAGTCATTGCCGTATAGACCGCAGACCAACGGTGCTGTTGAGGCTGCCAACAAAAACCTCGAGTGAATTATCAAGAAAATGGCCGAGCGAGGACGGGATTGGCCAGAGAAACTTCATCTAGCATTGTGGGGCTACCGCACATCACTTCGGACTGCTACCGGTGCAACTCCATATGCCTTAACTTATGGAATGGAGGCTGTCATGCCAATTGAGCTAGAAATTCCATCCCTCAGAGTATTGCTTGAGAATGAAGTCAATGAGATCGACTGGCTCCAGAGTCGATACAATGAGTTAGCATTACTTGATGAGCGCATATTAAAGGCTATGGAGCATAATCGGGCGTATCAGAAGAGAATGGCTCGTGCTTTCGACAAAAAGGTGAAACCTCGGGATATCAAGGTTGGTGACCTAGTCCTCAAGATGAAGCCATTAAATCAGAGCAGCGCGTTAGGCAAGTGGGCACCTGTCTGGGTTGGGCCATTTTTGGTAAAGAAAATTTTCTCCGAAGGAGCTATGCAGCTGACAGATTTGGATGGAAATCCGTTCTTGCACTCCGTCAACGGCGATAAGTTGTGGCGGTAATATATCTGATCGAGTCTTCCCTCTCTGTATATAAAAAAAATCACAAAAAAAAATCACAAAAAAAAGAATAACAAAAAAAGAAGAAAAATAAAAGGCGCAATAAAATTGTCCCAGATGAGACTGAAAACCTCTTAAAAGGCAGTCCATGCAAAAATAAGGGACGCGCCCGGTGCTAGAAGAATATACCCAACTAGACTGAAAATCCTAAAAATGGGCAGTCTAGGTAAAAAATAGGGTTGCACCATGTCCCTCTTCTATCTCTCCTTTCTCAAACACAAAAGTTAATTGAGTCGAACTACAGAGACCTGAGCCCCTTAGTTCTCTTTGTAAAAGGGAAACGTAGGCAACCACTTGTGGTTCGGTCTAAAATGCTGCAAAACCTCAAATCTTGTCAAATAAATGGTGCTTTCAATTTACCAAACTGTGTTTTGATTACAGCTCCGAAGCTTTTCAAAGATTCATTACAAGTTAATATTCTTTTTGATGAGTTCAAGCACGGCCTGCTTTCGACTCATATAACCTGCTACGAATAAAAGCAATAAGTTTTCAAAATTCTAACATCTATTAGTGTCTGCAATAAGCAATTAAGGGATGCTCATGTTCCATACAATAATCTCTTTCTCCAAAAGCAAATATACAAATAAAAGTGTCTCATATCCCTCAAATAAAGCGTCTAGGAGTTCGTTCCCGCTCCCGAACTTGCATCTCCAATCTTCTTTTTCCGCGGTCCCCAGGAGGTCTTTGGCCTAGGAATGTCAAATAAGTCAGTTTGAGCTCATCCTAGCTCGGGTATATTGTAAGCCGACGGATCGATCAGAACAGTCTCTCTCAAAGCTGCCCTAGCAATCCTCTCTTGCCTCAGGGCCTCTCTGTGAGCTATCACCTCGAGATCATCTCTCATAGCAGCTCTCCGAAGCTCTTGCCTCCGATAGTCCTCCGCAACATCGCCAGTGACATCATCTGGGTTCCCCTGGGCCTCTATATCTCTAAAAGATCGACTGGCCGGATAGTCTGCTCCAAGGTATTCCCGACGGCGACCCTCTATCATCAGCTGCACAGGGCCCCGTTGCTCCTCATACCAAATCAGATACTCTGTGGTCTAGAATGTAATCCCTCTGGCCTGTCAAAGGAGTGTCCGTATGGGAAGAAAGCCCTCCAGGAAAGATCTGCTGAAGAACTGCATAGTCTGGGGCTCGGCCATGTCCATCGGAGCAGTATCAGTCATCAGTCTCTCTCTCAAAGCCCGGACAATCTGCTCTGGATACTTGTACTGCCTACTCACTAATGATGGGATACAGAAGGAAGATACATGCAACCTTGGCAGCCTGACTACCACTGACCCTCCTGAATGTCTCTCATGGTCTGTAGCCCCCACGCCGAAATCCAAAAGCTCAGATCAGCAGTCCCATATCGCGTCAATCTCATCTGCCAGCTATCAGCGGCCGCATCTCTCAGCATCCTGCGTGGCCTGATTACCCAAGGCATAGCTGTTCGACCCTATGGTAATGGCCCAATTGAGCACAACCTCTCAGAAAGCCATAAGGATAATAAATTGGGGCTGCTTGCACCCATATAATCAGATCCTCCGGCTAACCTGTCAATACCATGATACATCTCAGCCAACAGCAATGGCACAATATCCATCTCTCCCTGCCCAGGCTAAATTTGGCAAAGGTCCACACCTCGGTCACCCCTGAGTTGTCTGACAATCTCCAGCAATGCACCCCAGTAGACTCCGATATATCCACAGAAATAGTAAGCCGAAAGGGTAAACAGCATAAATACGTCCAGAGATGTAGAAAGATCGAATAGCTCAGGACTGGAAAGGCGCAATCTAGCCATCTGAGTCAAGTCTATAATCCTATCATCAAGGATCATGGGTACTACCTGGTCTGCTGGTAAACTCAGAAAAGCTGATAATTACTCCGTAATCGTCTGTCCGTCCCGGGGAAATGCTACAGTCTTTGCCTCACTCAGGCCTGTCAATTCTCTGAAATCCTCCATGGTTGGCGTCAAATCATTGTATGACAGAGTGAACACATGTCGCTCCGAGTCCCAAAAACATGAAGCTGCTCGAAGAAAATCCCAATCAACCCTCCAGTCTTTCAAAGGCCAAATGCATGGCATGCTATATCTCTTATCAATGATTTTCCTATGTTGCTTTTGGTGAAATCGCGAAATTTCAATGAAGTCTTGGTGAAATTGATGCTCCCGAGAAGTTACTTCCTCGTTATAATGCTCCATTGTGGTTGAAAGTTTCAATCTTTGTCAAAGAAATTGCTTGTCTCTCAAACTGGGGCTGCTGGGATTTTTCCTCCGAAAAGGCAATGTCTGCAAATAAATTATGAGCTGAGTTAAAAAGGCCTGTTACGAGCCTCCTCTGGTCGTGCGACACAACTTGCCAGGCTGGCATGGCATGTCGGGCGACACATCTGGCCAATATCAGGCACCAGCAAAGTTGCTGCAAGCCTACCTTCCCAGGGCACTCTCCAGCTCGCTGTTACTGTAATCCACCTCCCGTACACACATACTCACATATATGCACGGGAGAGAGTTCACTCCACCACATGTATCACTATACACACTCATCTGATACACTTCCATCATCTCATGTACAAACCCGGCAAAGCCGATCATTCAAAACAATCATCATATTTCCTTCATTCAATCATCATCCCATTTTCAAAGCGGATGGACTCGTTCAATCAAACTAACAAATAACCTAGTTTAATCTTGTTCAAAGTATACTAACAGAGTAGCATAATCAAATAAAGTGCTTGGAGTGTTGTGTCCACCCCCCCCCGCAGGGTACAAAAATCAACTGAGCACCATTGAATCATGAGGACTGTCCCTCAACCAAAATCGAGACAAGGAATTCAAATCTAGCAGTCTCTCAGCAATGTTCATCAAGATCATCAGCCCCGTCGCCAAATCATCAGCAAAATCCGTTTTCATGGTAATCTAACAAGAAAAGTTCATCTTCTACCCGACAAATGCTTCCAAAGTCCGTCAATCGCCAACAAAGACCATCCCTTGAACGGAAATCCAACAGCTCTTCATCACCATCAGTCGTAGCCTCAGTCCCTCCGGCAGCTACAGGTAAGCACAACACAGGTATGAAATCATATCTCATTGCAAATCATCATGTCTTGTATTCTCGAAAAATCATTTCTTTTAGTTCATCTCGCGCACTCGGGTTCAGACGCCTCCAAACAGTCTCTCACCGGGTTCAGACGCCTCCAAACAGTCTCTCATCGAGTTCAGACGCCTCCAAACAGTCTCTCACCGGGTTCAGACGCCTCCAAACAGTCTCTCGCCGGGTTCAGACGCCTCCAAACAGTCTCTCATCGGGTTCAGACGCCTCCAAATAGTCTCTCACCGGGTTCAGACGCCTCCAAACAGTCTCTCATCGGGTTCAGACGCCTCCAAACAGTCTCTCACCGGGTTTAGACGCCTCCAAACAGTCTCTCATCGGGTTCAGACGCCTCCAAATAGTCTCATTAGGTCAGACGCCTCCAAATAGTCTCTCTTTGGGTCAGATGCCTCCGAAAATTCTGAACTACGACTGGCTTGATTCCCTCCTGGGATACGTAGGAATCCTTTCTTAAAAGGTCCAGCCATCCGATCTCAACAATCTTTTTTTCACCATCTGCCATATTCCGAGCCTCTCATTGGGATTGGGGTCCTTCTTATCGACAACCTCACTTCTTCCATAAGTGACGTTGCCGAGGAGCTCTGTGAGTATGCCAATCCAATTCGCGACCCTTTTTAGGTGCATTTTAATATGATAAAATTGCACTAGGGGCATTTTGGTAAATTCCCGGTCCATTCCGAGACTTCCGAAAACTTTTTATAAGTTTCTTGCGAAGGAAGTACTTTTAAGTATTTTTCTCAGGCAAAAGGACTTATAAGGTATTATTCAGTTTGGACCTGTTGGGAATTAGCTTGGAATGTTCCAGAACCAGGTCTTTAGCGCCATAAACGGTTATTGGCTTGCTTAGTCGTGCGACATCACGAGCCACGGAAAACGGAAGCAGAAGGTCGTGCGACATAACTAGCCCATCATCAGCATCCTATAAATAAGACCCTACCCCTCTCATATCTGGATCCTTTTTCCTCCATTTTGACATACTGTTACTCTGCCAATTTGTTTACGTAACACACACTCCAAAACATACACAACCCTCCTCTCTCTCTCTCTTATACCAGATTCCCTCCTTCTCTCCTTCAACCCAATCCAGCCCACACACCACCACTAGATCTGCAATCCACCACTACTCACGAGCTCAATCCAGTCCAAAAGTTGTGTTGAAGGATTCTATACCTGACTTGGGTATATAATTTGTGGATCTACAAGGGTAATCACTTCATACCTCTCTTCTCTCTCATATCACTTTGCTACCTTCATAATCTATGCAATATATCTTCATCTGATTCGATAATTATACTCCATCTGTTCCTAATTATCGAATCACAATCGCCATCTCTTTGTTTAATGGATCTGTTTGGTTTAATTGCTTGTTCATAGTTTGATCTCAATAAATTCGTGGCTTGTTTGCTAAGGGAGTGTGGATCTCCCCATATCCACACCCCTTTGGTCAATTCGTTGTTGATTCGTGGTTATTTGAGTTGAATTGATATTGTAATCTGATCTGATTAGATCCTTGTTTAGTCTGTGTTCAATCTGTAAGGTTGCTGCAGATAGGCATCCTGTGTCACGCGACACAATCTTCCATGATGAGTCCTATGTCACGCGACACAACTCGCCAGGCGGATCCTGTGTCACGCGACACGTCTTGCCAATCTACAGGAACCCTTTTCCAGTTGTAAGTTGTCCTTATATTTGTAATCTGGGATGTGGCCCCCCATTGTTCTAAGTTGCTCTCAAGTTGTAGCAATCTCATTTCATTAATAAAATTCATTTATCACACTTATTGTCTTTAATGTTTGCACACACTATGGATGTTTTGGATGTTTATTTTTGAAAAACTCGTTTACGGACGAGGCGTGTTGGGTGAACCCTCAAGTTCTTCCCAACACGTAACCTGACCCCCGAACCCTTTTCTCTATTTTCAAAGGTTTTTCAAAGTGTACCTTAAACATGGCGTGGCGACTCCCAAAAACGGAATTTTCTCCCAAAAATTTTGGCGAGCGTACATTCAAGCTACGAAATTTGTTCTTGAAGGATGAAGGTTGAAGATGAAGATTCAAAGGAATATGAATTTCTGGGAAATAATCTTCAGATCTTCAAAGGACTCTTTTCTCAATTTTCTCAAGCAATCTTCAAATGATGAAGAATGGGGTATTTATACCCAAGCACCAAGAAAATAGCCATTATGATACAGCTGTGCAAGTATGGTGCTGGTGGGGTCTGATTGGTCCACGTGTCCACTTTTGTCCTTTTCTACAGAAGTTACAGATAAGGCTGATCAGACCTGAGCTGACTTTAAGGAATGAAGGACATCTGTCACCTATTCAAAATCCTTCTAGAATATGACCGTTAGTCACGTGATGTGATTATGTGGTTGACTTAATTTTGCTGACATGGATTCCAACAGTCAGAAGTGGTCCAACTATTCAAGTCTTCAATCATTGGATGCGGTTGGTGAAGTGAGGTTTTAAGGCGTGCGGTTTCACCAACGAGGTTTCTCTTGCATTCTTCAAAGAGAGGTTTCAAGATGAGAACCACACAAGCGGTTTGCATTGTGCGGTTTCATAGGTGCGTTCTGCACTTGAACTGCTGTTTTGCATGTCTTCAAAATCTCTTGACTTGAAACCTCTTATCCAATGAAATTTGTGCCAGTCTTCATGCCTAAATAAACCTATTCTATAAAATGGATTTGTACTAAAAATTGAAGTCTAAGCTTCATTACATATGGGCCTAAAGTCCAGAAAATAGAGATGAGGTTATGGTATCAATCAAATTAAAGCTAAAGCTAGGAGGGTTAAAGTATGCATACCCAACACGTGACGTCCTCCTCCTCAGCTTCATCAAGGCTTTAGGATCAAGATTTCGTTTGGACAACTCTCCTTCTTGATCGGTGGTCAAATCTTCAAAGACAAGAAGACAAGTCATTAAAATGACAAGGGAAGAACAAAGAAACAAAAATATTATACATGTATGAAAGACGGGAGAAGAAAGAGGATTACAGCCGACGACGCCATCCACTTTAAGGCATCTGTCATCGTTTGACTTGCAAACATCACATTCACTATGAAAGACAAGACCGGGATGCACCCTCCAGTCCGGAAATCTATTGCCTCTGGTGACGGGGACGAGGGGCATCAGCCCGTCCCTAGGACTAGGCATGATGCCAGCCTGTACATAATACTATGGTCAGTTTCCAAGGTAGGCCAACACAAAGTGCCTACCTCGGAAAACTGCCTAAGTCTCTCAATTAATTGACCACTCCATTTAGGCCTCCATACCTCCTTGGGCACACCAGGCATCCTCGAGGGAGAGGGGAACTCCAAGCCTTGTCGGCTCTCCACTCTGATGACATGGTTATTCGACCCCGACACCTTGCTGGACATAGTGTATATAAGTTTGGGCTGGTTAGGGTCACTCCTTATTATCACCGATCTCGAATCACTCTTGTAACTCATAGTGTAGAAATTATGGAACGCAGACTGACAAGGCTTAAAGCCTAGGCTACGACAAAGATCGACAAAGCTAGTTAGGAACCTCATGGCATTAGCACCTAGCATAGCCGGGACGACTTGCATATCCTCAAGGAACTCATTGATAAAAGGATCTAAGGGAAGACAGAGACCCAATTGAAATTGCTTATAGAAAAAGTTGACATAGTTCAAGCTATAGTAAAAATCGGTGATGGCCTTCTAGGTTTTAAGTGGGACCCAATGGAAGTAACTCATCCTATACTCCTCTCTCGACACTCCGTATATAGAACAGACTACTTATAACATAGGCTCACCGACCTTAATGGGTCTGGGCCTAGGAACATACACCCTACCTCGGCCTAATCCACCCCGACCTCTTCCTCGTCCTCCAGATGATTCTCCCTCGGAAAGTATATCAACAATCCTTGAGGTAGAATGACTACTTCCTCTTCCAGTCATAGTTGCACAATAAAATATCAAGGATTAGAATTTTGGCCAAGGCAAATGGAAGATGAGGACGAGGAAGATTATCCCTCCTCGTCATATAAATTTAAACCGAGGAGGGATCCTTACCCAACAATGGAGGACGCTCCAATGGATTGTACTTCAAATAGAAGAGATTGATATGATTGAGGATCTCAGAAAAACCTTGGAACACCACAACATTTGGGTTCCCAACATCTAGTCGGTCAATCCTAAACCGACTAGGGTATCTCACGTCAGTTCGAGGTGATTGGTACCTCGTCAATATCTCTTCGATCTCATTCAAATTCAGCATCAACCAAGGACCATCTATTCGTTGATAAATCCTAAGGTTTTTGGTGTGGTAACAATAAAGGGCATTTGGATTACCCCTCCATGTGCGTGTCATTTCTAAATACGAAGAAGGCACAAGGAATAATTCAAGAAGCAACTCAAGAAAAGCTTCAACCTAGAACAACAATGGCGGACACCATGAACAACACTCAAGAAACCCAGAAATTCAAAGTACAAATGCAGAAATTAGTAAAAGGGGAAGAAATTATACCTTTAAATTGGCGTTTGATGAAGAACGAACGGATGGAATCAAACACAAAAGCACGAATCTGAGCACGAAATCAAGAACACGAACGGCAATTTAAAACCTTGCTATTTCTCTCTCAAACTCAAACAGTGATAAAAGATTGAAATTGAAAATGGTTTTGGCTTTTATAACGAACTATGAAACGGGTATGGGTCAAAATACGGGTAAAGGTAACGTCCTTTCTCATCGCATTTAATGCCCTAGTGGGTTCCCAAGGAGATGTCAGGCATTGACAGACGCGCCCCATCATTGTACGACTTGAACCGACAGAATATGAAGCGCCTCGTGACACGTGAAAAACCCGTTCAAATTCATTTAAGCCAAGGTAGAACACTACTTCCTCCTCGGCATAGCCGAGCTAGGAAGTCGGGGGCCACTGAACGGTATAAACCGAAGTACGAACGTGGATCCGTGACCGGATAAGGCATAATGGATTGGGCCCATAATATAATCCATACAAGTCTCAATTAAGACAAAGGGAGTGGGTCTTCCGTACCTTTGCTCATACTACCTCCTCGTCATTCTCATATGTCAACCTAGACATAGCAAGCGCATAATGACTAAGGCCTAACTAGGATCCTAGATCGACGAAGCATTATCATCATCTAGGTCGAGGAAGGCAACCCTCCAAGGACGAGCAAGACTACCCTTGAAGACGAGGAACCCCTCCTCGGCTCTCAACAAAGTAGAAATGGGCATCCCCCATTCTCCATCTCTTCTCTTCGGCATAATCAAAGTCGACCAGGCAACACAAGCCGAGGAGACTCTTCACCGGCGCACGTGCAGATTGTTATTTACCAATTCTACTAAAAAAAGGACTGTGGACAGTTATAGGATTATAACATTATTGTTTTGGTCAAATTTCAACAATTATATTTTTATGATGGGAAAAGTGACTAAAGTGATATGAATCTAGGTACAATGACTATCAAGTTGAATAGAAATGGACACAAGATGTTTGTTGACTAGGGAAAGCCCTTGAACAACTTGTTCGCCGGCATAAAACCCCGGGAGGATCTGGCTCCTGCCTTGACCGAAAGTTTACTAAATGTTCTTGAGGATTACAGTACTATGAGCGTATTGAAAGAGACCTTAAGCTAGTGAATCACGTGTGTGCAAAATACAGTGGTATGTCTCTTTTATACCTCTCCACAACGGCTAACTACAAAGAGAATCATGGGCCTATAAACTCGAAAAAGAGGTTGATCCAATAGAGATATTCCCGCCATTTGCTGTTTGAGGGAGAAGATAAGATTTGTTACTGAAGAAACGTTTTTGACTTAGTCATTGCTTCTTTTGACACGAGCCCTATAAAATAGGAAGAACGTTACTGCGTCCCAACCTGTAAAAAACCAAGTGGTAAATGGAACAATTCAAGTTGTTAGTACCAAGTTGTTAAGTATAAGTTGTAAACATGTTGACTGAAAATGTAGGACCCAACAATTGCCCCCAAACTTTTTGAATTTTAAAAATGAGGGATAGAAAGAGACAATGGAATTCAAAAAGTTTGCCAAAATAAGAAAGAAAAGAACGACGGTTTTTAAGAGAGAAGAAAAGGACGGTTTTAAGTAGTTTCCCGAGGCAAAAAGATTTGATCGCTTTTAGAGTTCCAACCACCTTCAACCTTCATAAATAAGTAGTCTCTTTCTCCAACTCTCCCTTTCACCAAATCAAAAACGTTACTTCCGCAGAGGTTTCTAGGAGAAGAACCGAGGAAGACGGTTAGGGCAAAAAATCGAGTAGCTACTTACGGTGAGTTTCTTGTCTCTTCTTCAATTTCATCTTTGATTTCTTGTTCTAAGTTGAAAAAATGGGTCGGAAGAAGGTAGTCGCGATTGAGAGTGACGAGGGTTTACCCAAGGGTTTCATAACCCAAAACTTATTGAAGGAACCTGAGAATGAGAAATGTCTAATGCCTAAGGCTAACCTAGAGGTCATTAGGAAGAACCACGCCATGCCTGATTCAACGGTCTACTTCACCCACCCTGATTTGACCTCCGAATGTTATTCTCCCACTTGGGTGTGCTTCCCGGAGTATCCCTTTGTTATAGGCTTACGATTCCCTTTTCCCGACTTGATTATGAAGTTCTTCTCCTCTACCAAACTCAACTACGCCCAAATGATGCCTCAAGGGTGGAGGTACTTGCAAACCCTAGTTAGATTAGGAGAGAGGGCTAATTTGGTTGCCGGTTTAGAAGAGTTGGCATATACTGTGGATTTAAAGAGTTTTGGTCCAGGAAGGTTTGGTTTTATGGTCAAAAATGGTGAGCCTATACTGATTTCCAATCATGACATTGCTGATAGAGGGTGGAAACATAAATTTTTCTTTGCAAGGAGGGACACCTTGGGTCAAGAGGAAGGTGTCTTTTCCAAATGGAGGTTTCAAGGTAGTGAAAATAGTTCTTTTATTTTACGAAATGCTTCTCAATACTAGGATAACTAACTCTTAAAAATTTTCCTTTGTAGAAGTCTCTAAGTTGTCAGACCTGTTTTCGGAGCAAAAAGGGACACAAGCGAACGTAAACCAGCTTCTTCAGTTGGGTGTACCCGATAGGTCCTTCAAGGCATTCCCTGTCGAGTTTTTCGTTGAGGAGGTTGGAGGTGAAGTAGAGGTTGAAGCAGAGGAAAATCTCGCCCCCAACTATACCCGAGATGTCTACAGTTTAAGTCCTCACAAATCTCGGTACTTTTCACGAGTATTACGATTATCTCAATCCCTTGTTTTCTTGTTGTAGCTACACGATCCAAATCCAACGTAAGTGCCGCCGACTTGATGGCCGCCGTTAAGGCAAAGAAAGTTGTCAAGAAGGACAATAAACCTCCAACTCCAATGTCCACGGCCTCTAGCTCGTACTCTGAATGCTTCCAAGAAAAAGGAAGAAGTGACGAAAAGGAAGCTATCTGAAACCGAGGCTACGGATGGGAATGAGATTGGTGACATGGGGACAGCAAGAAAAAAGTTAAAGGAGGCTATAGCTTGTTTTGTCGACAAGGTAAAATGAGAAAACTTGAACCTTGCCCATGATTTTTGATGAAAGGCTAACATTTCTTTTGCTTAGGTCGCGGATATCATGGTTCCTATCATGGACCAGCCTTGATGCTTTGTGAAAATCAAGGCAAATGTGCACAATTATGAAGCCGAGGAATACAAGAAGCAAAGCTACCAAGAATGCTAAGGAATACAAGAAGCAAAGCTACCAAGAATGCTGAAGAGATTGAGAAGTTGAAGGAAAGTCTTGAAGCTGAAAAGAAGGAATTGGAAGCTGCGAAGAAAGACTTCACGTTTAATGCCACCAAAGTGGTGTTTGAAGCTAGGATTGATCTTATGGAATAATACAATAACGGGCTGGCTCGAATGGGATGTGGAAGCGAGAGAAAAGGGCTTTAGAAGATTTTGTTGGTGAGCCGCAGATGCAGAGGAGGTGAATTCTCGCAGCTTTGGAGGCTCTAGTTGAAGACACCGATAGGACCTTGAGCACCCTAGTGGTAGCTCGAATGGTCAAGGGGAAAATGCACCACCGGCGGCAAGAAGCCGGAAGTTTAAAAAACATTTTAAAACTTTTGGGTATTTTGGATGAAAAAACAATTTTTGTTTTATTTGTGTACCTCTACTGGTACAACAAATGGGGGGAGTGTCCCCAAAAACAAGGTTTTTTAGTTTGTAATGGCTCATAAGAGCCGAGACAATTTATTTGGGGGTACTAGGTTGGTCTAGTACTCCAAGCTTTTTTAGGTTTTTAGGGACTTGTTGGCTTATCCAACTTGTCCTTTAGTTTGCAAAAAATCTTTTGGAAAACACTTAATGGTTTTTTAGCAAAGTATCTTATGTCTCTGAGAGACACTTGTTTGTTCTTTAGATAACATGTAAATGTTATAAACCGTAGGTAACATGAAAATGTTACAACCAATAGTTCACAACTTGAATAAGTGTGAAAACGTGCGCCTGTGCGAAGGTGTCAAAACCTTAATTCGTAAGAAAAGATGAATATCTTTTAACCATAAGTACCTTTGATCGAGGTAATTCGTTTGAAGAGATAGAACAAGTATCAGCCGTCCTGGCGTGTCAACAAGTTCTATCCCTCTCCAGCTAGAATTCGAACATGTATCAGCCGTACTGGCGTGTCAACATGTTGAAATTTTCTCCTCCAGGTTCAAACATGTATCAGCCGTACTGGCGTGTCAACATGCTTGACCTTTGTCCTCCTCGTGCTCAAACATGTATCACCGTGCCGGCGTGTCAACATGTTTGTCCTGCTCAGCCTTAGGTCTCAACAAGTATCGCCCGCATCGGCGTGTCAACTCGTTGAGCCTACTCCGTTTGCTCAAGTTACACCTTGCAAAACAAATTCATGTTAGGGTTGGGCGTTAGCATAGCTAACGCCCCTCCGACGCTCAAGTCAGTAATGTTTCAATAAGAGTGAAAAATTGAAATGCGTAATTAAACTTGACATAAATTTAAACCGTATCTGAGGAGTCTAGTTTATAAATAACTGGACTTACATGAAATAAAGTTTCAAGTGGATAGCGTTCCAACTTCTAGGGATTCTCGTCTCCGCTTGGGGTTGACAACCAAGCATGCACCTTTGCGCCTTCAAAGATCGATGAGATATGGGCCTTCCCACTTGGGAGCCGCCTTACTCGCATTCAATTCTCTTGTATTTTGAAATACTTTTCTTAAAACTAAATCACCAACCTGGAACCTTCTAACTCTGACATTCTTATTGTAAGACCTAGCAATTCGCTGCTGATAAGCTGCCATCCTTATCTTGGCTAAATCCCTGATCTCATCAATTGTATCTAAATCTTGAGTTAGCAAAAGGTTATTTTCATCTTGAGTTAATAAGCTATACCTTGTTGTAGGGACTGTCGCTTCAACTCGGAATTACAAAGCCTTCAGCCCATATACTAAAGAATAGGGAGTTCTACCTCGTGGCTCCTTTAGAAGTAGTTCTATCTCGCCCAAAGCACAAGTGGTAATTCTTCAACCCACTTTCCCTTCTTTTGATCTAGACGCTTTTTCAAGTTGTTGATGATCAACTTGTTGCTTGACTCGGCTTGGCCATTGGCTTGAGGGTGGACAGTGTCGACATGACTAACTTGATGCCCTAGCGAGCACAAAAATCCCCGGTCTTCTTACTTATGAACCGTGACCCGTTGTCACATACAATCTCCGATGGTACACCAAACTCGCTAATGATATTTTTCTTTAAAAAGGAAATTACTTCTTTATCTCTTACTTGTACATAAGCTTCTGCCTCGATCCATTTCGAGAAATAATCGGTTAGAGCCAACATGAATACTTTGCCTCCGGGAGCTTTAGGCAACTTGCCTACAATATCCATGCCCCACTGCATGAAAGGCCAAGATGAGACTATAGGATGTAGGGGCTCGGCAGTTGATGCAAGATGTTGCTTTGTGTCTTTGGCGGTGCATCACACTTCGTACGTAGCTCATGGCATCTCGACGCATGGTTGGCCAATAGTATCCCGTCTTGAGGGCCTTGGATGCTAATGCCTTTCCTCCGCATGGTTCCCACATATTCCTTCATGGATTTCTTTCAGCACCACTTCAACTTGATCATTATCGACACATCTCAAGTAGTGTCCCGCAAAAGACTTCTTAAACAAAGACATTATCTATCAAAACGAAGGTCGAAGTACGAATCTTAAAAGATCTAACATTCTTAACATCGTGTGGAATAGTTCCAAGTTGAAGAAATTTAATTACGTGTTGGGTCCAAGAAGGTTTAACATCTCGGTGCCCTAGTAGGTGGCGTAACCACTTGGATTTCCTCAACTTGGTCTATTCTTTGGGTACTTAACATAAATAATTGGTATACTAGAATGCAACATTGATTTGCAAGTTGAACCCAAGTTAGCCAAGGCATCTGCTTCTGCGTTCTCTTCTCGAGGGACCTGTTCCAAAGAGAATGATAGAAATTTCGAAGCTAAAGCTTTAACATGTTGGAGGTACAGAGTCATCTTGGAATGTTTCGCCATATAACTGCCATTAAAGTGGTTAGCTAGCAATTGAGAGTCAACAAATACATTTAAATGTGTAATATTCGATTCAAAGCCGTAGTTAAACCCATGATTAGTGCTTCATACTCAGCTTCATTATTTGTTGCACTGAATTCACAAGATACAGCTTGAGGTATGATATCACCTTGAGGGGATTTTAGGACTATTCCCAAGCCAATCCCTTTGGAATTTGAAGCTCCATCTGTAAACAATGTCCAAAATCGAGGAATAGTTTTACCTTCAAGTTGTTGCACTTCTAGTTCTACCTCGAGCAAACTTGGGTGAAGTCGGCTACGAAATCGGCTAGGGCCTCGCGATTTGATGGGTATCATTCTCCTGGGCTCGTATGAAATGTCATACGTGCTCAACTTGACCGACCACTTGGCCAACACCCGCCCGACGACTGCGGGGTTCTCAACACATTTCTCATAGGATAATTAGTTCTAACGGTTATGGAATGTGTTTCAAAATAATGACGTAATTTGGTAGCGGCGGTAGTTAAGGCTAATATTAATTTTTCAAGATGAGAGTACCTTGTTTCAAAGCATCTAATAAAGACTTACTTACATAGTAAATAGGATGTTGCTCACCTTGGGTTTCCTTCACCAATCTTTTGCACTAACAGCATTTTCAGATACAACTAAATATAAATAAAGATGCTCACCATGTTCGGGTTTGGCGAGTAGGGGTGACGTCATCAAGTATTCTTTAAGTTGTTTGAAGGCTGCCTCATGTTGATCAGTCCATTGAAAAAGTTTGTTTTTTCTTAATACTTCGTAGAATAACACCGCACTTATCGGATGATTTGGATATAAATCTATTCAAAGCCGCTACTCTACTGTTAGCCTTTGTACGTCCTTGATGTTCTTAGGGGATTCCAAGTTGAGAATGGCTTTAATTTGTTCAGGACTTGCTTCGATCCCCCTCTTGGTCACCATATATCCCAAGAATTTACCTGCTCTAACACCGAAGTTGCACTTCACCGGATTGAGCTTCATGTTGAAGGCTTTCAAGATGTTGAATGCCTCAGCAAGGTGCTCCACATGATCCTCTATGTGCTTGGATTTGACCACCATATCGTCTATGTAGACCTCCATCGTCTTGCCAAGTTGGTCTTTGAACATTTTGTTTACTAACCTTTGATAGGTTGCCCCTGCATTTTAAGACCAAAGGGCATAGAAATATAACAATATATACCTTCCTGAGTCATGAATGCTTTGTATCTTCTTGATGCGAAGGCTCCATTTGAATTTGTTGATACCGGAAGACGCATCCATGAATGTCAAGATGTCGTGGCCAGCTGTCTCATCAACTAGAGAATCAATATGAGGGAGAGGGAATGGATCCTTCAGAAAGGCCTTGTTCAAGTCGGTGAAGTCCACGCATACTCGCCACTTGCCATTCTTCTTCTCCACCACTACAACGTTAGCCAACCACCTTGGAGTGCGAACTTCTACGATCATCTTGGACTTCGAAGCCTCTCAACTTCATCCTTTATGATGCGGTTACGCTCCTGGGCAAACTTCCTTCTTTTTGACGGACGGGACGGATGGTCGGATCGATGTTCAACTTGTGAGTAATAATATCCTTGCTTATCCTGTCATGTCTTCATGTTTCCAAAGCGAAACTGGCATTTACGGCTTTTCGGGGAACTCGATCAACTCCTCTTCGATTTCGGACGGCGGAGTCTATCCCAACTTGCACTTGGGCCTCGTGGATTTGATGCATCAACGGAACGCTTTTTGTATCGTGCTCCACTTTGCTTCAAGAATGTCACGGGCCTTTTTCTTTAATTGCTATGCTTGCCGAGGGGTCGATCTTGCTTTCATGTTGATCTTGTAACATTCCTTAGAGACTTGCTTTGGTTTCCACTTCAACTTGGCAACACCCCAAGGTGTTGGAAACTTGACGCATTGATGGTAAGTCGATGGCACGGCCTTCATGTTGTGGATCCAAGGCCTTCCCAATATAACATTGTATGAGGAAGAGCACTCGATCACACAAAACCTCTCCATGGAATTCATACCCTCCGAGGTAGATGGGCAACTTGATCTCTCCGACCGTTTGCTTCACCTCACCACGAACCCTACCGGTACGGATGAATTCTTCACTACTTCGGACGAGAGGGATGCCCATATCTTCAAGAGCATGAGTGAATATGATGTTGACCGAGCTGCCGCCATCGATCGGAATCCGCTTGACCACACAATTAGCAATCTGCACTTTGAACAACTAGACCATCATGATGAGGGTCCAACGTGTTGTCCTTATCTTCATCTTCAAAGGAAATAACATGACCATCGGTGAAATCACGACGCCTTGAAGGCAATTCGATTGATCTTCCTTAGAGCTTTTGGCATGACGCTTGGCGGCGAGTAAGTTGTGCCGCAAATATGAGACCCACTTTGAGATAACATTCACTACCTTGGTGGTGGAGGGTGCAACTTTCTCGTGTCTAGACGCTCCCAAAATCGGGTTCTTTGGATTCACTCCCGACCCTCTTCTTGCCCAACAAATCCTTGAGAAGACCCTTGGACAATAAATGAGCAATCTCCTTCCTCAAGGCGAAGCAGTTCTCGGTGGTGTGCCCAAAATCTTCATGAAACGCGCACCACTTGGACTTGTCCTTCCAAGTTGTTATTTGGTCATTCTTCTTGGGCCATCTTGCTTTATCTCTAAGATTTCCCATGGCGCACAAGATTCTGCAATGTCCATGAAGAAAAGCAATATTCAGAAATTTGTGGATAATCATTATCATCACCTTCTTGATCATCATCTACAACATGAATTCTAGAGGGTTCGGTTTTAACGGGGTTTGCCCTTTGTTGGACTTATAGTGATGGGAATCCGGTGCGTGCATCGGAAAGGCTCAAATAGAGGAGTAGGAGTCCTCCCAGTTGACTTCCCCATCGCCAAGCTATCTTCCTCCAGCCTGATGTAAGGTAAGGCCCTGGTTCTTATTTTCGCAGGGGTCATCACCAACTCGTTGTAAAACAATGAACTCTTCTTCAAGCCTATACGGAATGCCTCCGTAGCGGTGGACACATCCAAGTTGGGTATAAATCGGCTTGCCTCCTTGTTGAACCTGTGCAAATATTCTTTAAGATTTTCGTTAGATTGTTGTACAATTCTATAAAGATCGCTAGTCAACTTGTCAAATGCCCTGTTGCATGAAAACTGATTAATGAACATATTGACAAGTTGAGCATAAGATGAAATAGAGTTTAGAGGGAGCCCTGTTAGCCATTTTAAGGCCGGTCCTGACAAGGTTGAGCCAAAGCCCCTGCAAAAACATGCTTCTTTAAACATAGGAGGGATACTTATGATATCCATTGATTCACGATATAGCAACACGTGCTCTGTTTGGATCGGTACTCCCATCATACTTCTTCATATGAGGTGAGAATTTCTTCGGGATCTCCACCTTTGGCTATTCTTTGGCACAAGCGAGACTCATTGTAGCAAGTTGGAGAGACTTGGTGATACGGCAAGTTGACTCCGGGCACGCTTGAGCAACTCCTTAATGGTTTGCATTTCCTTAACAAGTTGGTTCTCTGCGAAAGAGGAGCACTATTAACTTGAGGTGCGAAAGTATCGAAAGCATTAAAGAAACTTCCGTTTGCCCCAGAGGGTGTAGCATAAGTGTAGCAAGATGATAGCGCGGAGTTGGCTAGGTGGTAGGCCGAATCTTGGTTGCTCGATTGGAATGGATGTCACAATTGTGCTTTCCGGCAAGGTGTTGGACATCGGGATATCTCCAACATGGCTCGGTCTGTGCACTGCACCAAACAAAGATCTAGGAAGTAAAGGTGAAACGGAGTGGATACTTGAGTCTCCGCTTGCTTCCCTTTACGCGAGACTATCAATGGCATTGAATATCCTGGTATTCGTATGCTCTTGAGCATCCAATCGATCGCCTATTTTCTTCATCATGTCCGCCATGTTGGACATTATCTCCAAATTGACGGCTTACGCACTTGGAGGAAGGTTGCCTTGGGCATTGGAAACGATGGTGGCCGACTACGGCTGCTGGAAGATGGATTAACCATTTCTACTCGAATAATCAAAGTTTCCCACGAGACGGCGCCAAATTGTTTTGGTCAAATTTCAACAATTATATTTTTATGATGGGAAAAGTGACTAAAGTGATATGAATCTAGGTCTGATGACTATCAAGTTGAATAGAAATGGACACAAGATGTTTGTTGACTAGGGGAAAGCCCTTGAACAACTTGTTCGTAGAGCATAAAATCCCGGGAGGATACGGCTCCTGCCTTGGCCAGAAAGTTTACTAAATGTTCTTGAGGATTACGAGTACTATGAGCGTATTGAAAGAGACCTTAAGCTAGTGAATCACGTGTGTGCAAAATACGGTGGTATGTCTCTTTTATACCTCTCCCATGACGGCTAACTACAAAAGAGAATCATGGGCCTATAAACTCGAAAAAGAGGTTGATCCAATAGAGATATTCCAGCCATTTCTTTGTTTGAGGGAGAAGATAAGATTTGTTACTGAAGAAACGTTTTTGACTTAGTCATTGCTTCTTTTGACACGAGCCCTATAAAATAGGAAGAACGTTACTGCGTCCCAACCTGTAAAAAACCAAGTGGTAAATGGAACAATTCAAGTTGTTAGTACCAAGTTGTTAAGTATAAGTTGTAAACATGTTGACTGAAAATGTAGGACCCAACAATTATCTCACAAGAATTCTCATACAACAAGGACTGAACAAGTTATAATCCTCCTTGGAGTAAAATCTTATCTCCAAGCATTCCTATCCAACAAGGATTCTACAATGCTATGCCTATATATACAAGCCATAATTCACATTATTTTGGTAACGTATCTTTTGACTCTAAACTCTTGTCAATTGATTTCACTATCTAAAGGCAAATACTTACTCTCACGTCGGAGGGCCTTCGCCGATGAAGTCCCGGCTAAGTTTACGTGTTTGTTCATCTTTTTCATGCTATTCAATCGCCAGGATACAACCTACTGCTGAATTTAGGTTGATCCAAACGTTTTTGATATCATCAATATTTATTGTAATACCTCTTTAACTTACTCACAATTATCTAAAATAAAAAATGTCAATCCAACAAACTTAAGAAACAAATGTAAAAGGAGATCTTGGAAAAAAATGAACACCTAAAATATAAGAAAAGGCAAAAAGAATGATAGAAAGGCAGTGCAAAAATAGAGGGAATGCAATATATATTTGAAAATGCCACCGACCGTCAATCATTAGGAATTAAAAAAATAAAGGTCCTAGCAAAAAATACTTGGCCTAGGGCTCATTTATCAGATGGCTGACCTTGTTTCACTCATAACACCTTTTTAACTCATAATTATTGTGTCCAACAGTAAGTTATCATATACTGAGTTGAGTTTTGTAAGGGTGGCTTGATAGGTATATCAACATGTATGTACCAAGTTTAATTTGGTACATAAAAATTTATATCATTATCAATTGATTAAGTCGGTATATCAACTAAATTGGTTGGTATACCGAATACCAATAATAATTTTTTTTAAATATTAATTTTCATATATATATATATATATATATATATATATATATATATATATATATATATATATGTATATATATATATATATACATATGTATATATGTATATATACATATATATACATGTATATATATATATATTGTATATATATGTATATATGTATATATACATATATATACATGTATATATGTATATATATATATATATATATACATATATATACATGTATATACATATATATATACATGTATATACATATATATATATATATATATATATATATATATATATATATATATATATATATGAAAATTAATATTTAAAAAAAAATTATTATTGGTACTCGGTATACCAACCAATTTAAATGTATGTACCGTGTACCAACCAATTTGACATAATTGATACGGTAGTACCGTACCAATATTTTGGTATACCAATTTCTACATATCAATTATAATTGGTACGGTTGATACACATGTTAGTTGGTATTAATTTGAAAATTTTGTCAGCCCTAGTGAGTTGAGATAAGGATAGTATGCGATTACGAAACATCCATTACATATGTATAAGAATTAACTTACGTAAGTAATTAGGTTAGGAAAAATTCCCTTAGGACCCCCCTCCCAGATTTTATTCCTTTTAAAGAAATTTTTTTTGTAAATTTCAAATAAAAAGTTCTTACCAAAGTATAATTCCCCAGACACCCTTACACTCCCCCTCTCCCCTCACGTCATTTTATTCCTTTCCTCCCTTTACTCAGGTATTCTCTCCCCTCACTTCATCTCTTCCTTTCTCTCTCTAAAACTTCTCAATCTTTCTTTAGCCGTTTCTGAAACTCTCCCCCATATTTCCCGACAACCACCCCTCACTGGTGATCCACCGCTACTGGGTCTCTCCCCTCATGGTGTTTTGTGTTTCTGTCGGCTTCACTTGTTTCATTATCTCGAGCCACCCTGATACCGCCAACGAGATTCTCAGTAGCTCCGCTTTTGTCGATCGAACGGTGAAGGAGTCAGCTTACGAGTTCTTGTTCCACAAAGCGATGGGTTTTGCACCATATGGTGAGTACTGGAGGAACCTGATGTTACAAGGGTGCCGAGGAAAAAGATTACAGAAATTATAAATTACAAACAAATTAATATTAAACTGAAATACAAAAGGATAAATTGTTGTAGTTGATGTACGAGCCCAATGAAAATCACTGTCTCCTTAAGACATATTCGTCCCCTCACCGAGTGTGCTTGAGCTTCTTGGGACGCTTGTCTCCCAGGATAGAACGTGCGGACCGGGGACACTTTGCACCTGAGTATCCCGGCGAGCTGAACGGAGCTTGGACTAGATCACCTCTTGATATTACTATGCAAGCTAGGAGGCCAAAGAATGATTTACAAGATGCAACAAACGAGAATGGAGGAGGATTATGGAAGCTAGGTGTTTTTCTATGCTGTGTTTTTCTTCTTCAAAAATCCTCTCCAACTGTTGTTGACAAACAACAACATATTCATGTTCAAAACCAAGATCAAAACTGAATTATATGATTTAATTCAGTAATAAACAACATTATTACAAATTTAATCAACCATTAATCCGAATATATTAACCATAATGATTTTCGATTTCAGTTTTTCACATTTAATACTTGGCTGTTACACATCTTCTCATGAGCTGCTCTGCCGAGCAAGGCATATGCCTCGGCCGAGCATGATATTCCAGAAACTTTTGACATTCTGCCAAGCCTTGCTCGGGCGAGGAAACAACCTGTTCGGCCGATCATATCAGTCAAAGTCAAAGGCTTTTTGATTTACAAAATCAAAATTATTAGCAAAAGGTGGGCTTGTCTACGTAAGCAATTTTGGTGCTACATTCGTGTCCGCAGGACGCGCACATGTACGAGTACGCACCTCGCAAGCCAAATTGGAACTTGATTTGCACCCCTGAACACCTGACCACCTGTGCGCGAGAGCGAGCCTCTATGCTACATAATTTTAAACACTACTCTAATGTTCAAGACTATATACTAACACCAAGTTCAATTCCTTTCCAATGTGGGATAACACCACTTTCCTTTTACTTTGAGCTTTTATATCTCAACCCATGTGAGATAATTTCATTTCCTTAGCAATGTGGGATAATTCTCTTTCCAAACCACTTACTTTGAGCATTCATATCTTATTAATCCAAAACCCATTTTGGATAAATAAATATTTGTTTTCTTGTTCTCATGGAGTAGAACACAAACACATGAATAATTAAGTAATTTGACAAAATTACCCTTGAGGAAATAATCAATTAATTTCCTTCAAAACACACTATTTTTCCAACACCCGAGAAGAATATCGGCGACCCATTTGTTCAGTCCCAAGTGTGTTGTTGCATTTTAATCTCTCTCTCTCTCTCTCTCTCTCTCTCTCTCTCTCTCTCTCTCTCTCTCTCTCTCTCTCTCTCTCTCTCTCTCTCTCTCTCTCTCTCTCTCTCTCTCTCTCTCTCTCTCTCTCTCTCTCTCTCTCTCTCTCTGTCTCTGTTTAGTTTTTTTTCCAGTTAATATGCCTTACTGGATACCCAATTTTGGGCAAAATGTTCATTTTATTGGAAAGTGTTTATAAGAGGTAAAATGGTTTTATAAGTCAATTATAAAAGGTGATTTGGTTTTATAATTCATCTATAAGAGTTGTAATGTGTAAATTATAATATTAATTTGTTGTTATTATTGAAAATTTTGATTTTGATTTTTTTGAAAAAAAATTGTTTTATATGTCAATATAAGAGACAAATTAGTCTTATAAGTCATTTATAAGATATGAAGTAGTTTTATAAGTCATTTATAAGAGTTAATTGATGTTTGGCCGAATATGAGATTAAATCGTCGTTGTTATTGAAATTTTTTATTTTTTGGTTAAAAAAAATTGTTTTATAAGTCAATTATAAGAGATGAATTAGTTATAAGAGGCAAGTTATTTTTATAATGAGTAGGTCTCCGGAGAAATGCGTTTCTCCATAAGTTATGGAGAAATGGGGCCCGACTTGTCGCGCGACAATGCAAGTGATATCCAGAAACCATCAAATGAATATCCAGAAACCTTCAAAATGTTTCTGAATATTCATTTGATGAACTTCTGATATACATTTGAAGGTTTTACGGATATCCGTAAACCTTCAATAAACAATTTCTGGATATGCACCTAACACATTTCTGGATATCCAGAAACCTTCAAATGTATATCCAGAAACCATCAAATGAATATCCAGAAACAATTTCTGGATATTCATTTGATGGTTTCTGGATATCACTTGCATTGTCGCGCGACAAGTCGGGCCCCGTTTCTCCATAACTTATGGAGAAACGCGTTTCTCCCCAGATTTTATGTTTTATAATTTAGATATAAGAGTTTTAATGTGTAAAATATGAGATTAATTTGTTATTATTATAGAAAATTTTGTTTTTTTGTTGTAAAAATTGTCTTATAAATCAATATAAAAGACAAATTAGTCTTATAAGTCAATTATAAGATATGAAATAGTCTTATAAATCAGTTATAATAAGGGGAAGGGTGTGTATAAAAATCTAAATCTATTGTGTATTGCAATGGGTTTAAATATGGTAAAATAGGCATTAGAGAAAGTAGGCAATTAGGTTATTTTAAAAGTAGGAGTCTGCTTACAAATACTACTATTAATTAAATTTATTAATATGAGTAGATACATGAAAACTTGTGTACGTTTTCCAATTCCTTTAAGCAAATTATGTGTGATGGTTTAACGTGTAACGGGGTCCGTATAAGGAACGTGAAAAGCATGGAATGGCGAAAATACGACTTGTAATTGCTTGCCAGAAGTTAAACCAAGTGCACAAGTCATGACAAATCAAAATCCTTGCTGACTTATTTTTCTTTAACACTTCCATTTCCTATCCTCCCATACTATCTCTAAAAGAGCAAGTTTTTGGAGAAACTAGTTTCTCCATAAATTATAAAAAGTTCACTTTTTTTCTACTTGCAAGTAGTTAGTAAATATTTAGGAACAGTTTATAAAACGGGACTTTCTATAACTTAAGGAGAAACTAGTTTCCCCCAAAATCTTGTGTCTCTAAAATAAATATCGCATTTTATATATGGTACGAGTATTTTAAAAATAAGATAATCATCTCCCTAAAATTCCCTTGCACAGAGGTATGTGCTTAAATACACTTTATAGTGCCTCGTTATTTGGCAAGTTCACGGGATATTCTTTTAGAACCAAAACCTCAAGGTATTGGCACACAATTTTAGTTTTCAAACAATTATGCGCACAGATGCAACCCTGTATAAAGATTGGACAGTTTATAAAATAAAAATATTCATTTGTCAATATTATAACATTTATTACAGAACAGAGCAAAGTAGTTGGAATTATATCGGGAATATATTCAATTATTCGTTAGATTCCAAGCTAAGATTCGCATGAACTGGTTCAATCAAAAATGCAAATCCTACTCTACGTATAATTGAAGTTTACAGTGAGATTTTATTGTACTGTAATTGATATATAGTTATAACCCAAAATTGAAGCATGATTTTTTTTTCTTGAGAATAAAATTGAATCATGTTAGAAAAAAATAATTCAAAGATTTTGAAGTTGTAACAAACAAGACAAATTAAAAGAATGTTGTACGAAGTTCATGACTTATTTTTCTCACGATAATCATATTGATTCAAACGATTTATTTTCTGAATTGAAAGTGTTATAAATAATAATGCCAGATGGATCAATGTAGGCATTTGAAATTCTTAAATTTGTTAAAGCGGTTGATTGTTTTATTAACGTTAGCATTACTTTTTTTTCTTTTTTCTTTTTTCTTTTTTTTAACTGTCACAGTGATTGTGGCATCAGTAGAAAGAAGCTTTCCATAGTTAAAATTATTGAAAACTTACTTGAGGTAATGTATCAAGAAAGATTGAGTGATCTTGCAATGTTGTGTATTAATTAAAGACAATATATTAGAAAATAATGATACAATTATTGACGATTTTGCTTTTAAAAAAGCTCAAAAGATTTTTTTTATGATGCCTGTTTCACCAAATTTCTTTTTGTTTAATTTGAAATTTGAATTTGTTAAATCTTAATTTGGTTCTAGGGGCAAAACAGTTTTTTTTTTTTTTTTTTTTTTGCCAAGTTAAAATATACTCCTCTGCCCCACTTCACCGATACTTATTTCCTTTTTGGTCCGTCCCACTTCAATTGATACTTCCCAAAATGGAAAGGAATCTTCACTATTTACCCCACTCATTCTCTCTCCTATTTTACTTTTTCACTCACAACATTCTCTCTCCTAACTATTCCTCCCACTCATTCTCTCTCCTATTTAATTTTTCATACTCACAACATTTACCTTTTTCTCTTTCTTACATCATTTTTCCTTAATAGTTGTGCCATTTTTTTTTTGTCTCAAATGAAGTGGGACGGAGGGAGTACACTTTATTACTTTATTAGTATATGATTTTGGTTACAACGTCGTAGATGCTATCCTTAAGATAGAATATGGCTATTCTAAATAAATAACACTCGCATATGTATCTCCTGGCGAAGTGGTATCATGGCCGGCTTCCCTACGGGGAGGTCGGGGGTTCGATCCCCCCCTGGGGGGATCTTGTGAATTTAATTCTTTCATTGGGTTTCAGGAGCCTTGGAGTTTCCCGGTGCACATCCGTGAGCTCCTGGTACATCCGCGTTAGCTAAGGAAAGATTGCTTGCGTAATCTCGGTGTGGGGAGCCACCCTACCGCCTGCATATACTGGGTTTACATCCGCCAAAGATAATTTGAGGATCGGTCACAGGTGGTCCAGATTGATCCGGCGGCGGGGAACTCGGGTAGGGGAGCCACCCTGGCTGCCTCGGGCATATACCGCGAGTTACCTCCGCCAAAGATATTGAGGATCTGCACTGTGGTCCAGATTGATCCGCGAAGCTGGGAACCTGTAGTGGGAGCCACCACTGGCCGCCTGCATATACCGCGATTTACCTCCGCCAGCATACTGAGGGATCGGTACCTGGTGATCCAGGATTGATCCGGCAAAGCTGGGAAACCTGGGTAATCAAAAAAAAAAACACGCACACACCTAGACCCTAGGCTCTCCTTTTGCTTGACACTGTTTATGCCTCTCTCTCCGTTATAAAAAAATAGTAAAAGCCCGTGTTCGAGGACACGTTGTTTTTATTTTTTGTTTTTTTTTTTAAATTTAGCCCGTGTCCGAGGACACGTTTTTTTCTTTTTTTTTTTTAAGGATAAAATGAGAAAGAAACAACTTAGTAAAGGCAAAATGAAAAATTTGACAGATAAAACTGTTAATAATACTATAGATAATGAAGGTGTGATTTATAATGTAGTTGCCAATTTATTTTATTTAATCATCTGTATAGTACTATTGCTAAAATAGAAGCAGTTGACATCAATAATGTCATGTGCCAACTTTTGGTTTAAACCAAATCACCTGAAATGATTGTTTATTTCTCTTCCAAATAATTGTTCAAGTACATATCTTAAAATTGCATAAACTAATTGATACTATATTTAAAAAATACACACTACATAGATATTACTCTAATACTTTATCTATATCATGATATTACGATAAAACTATACTAATAATATTATTTACTTAAAATTACAATATGTATTTCAAAATTTGTAAAAAGAAATCAACGTTACACCTGTACATTAAACGCACTAACAAAAATAAATTTGACAAATTAACTAAAACAATAAAAATATAATTAAATATATAAATATATATATATATATATATATATATATATATATATATATATATATATATATATATATATATATATATATATATATATATATATATATATATATATATTATATCTCTATTATAATGGTAACCAAATTTATATGAGTAACCATGTTAATCACTAATGTACTCATTAGATTAAAAATACATCAATGCTCCAGATTAAAAAAAAAAACAGAGGGAGTGGCATTTTCGTAATTATTTCATTTAAAATCCTTCTCAAATTTCAAAATAAAATATCTCAATATCTATAAGTCGAAAAAAAAATTCGAAAACACTGTTTTTTTTGTCTTGACGAGACGATTCAAACTAGATCCCTGAGATAGAATTTTGAAAAAATAATATTGACTTATAGATTACTTAACTAGTGTACATTATTTAACTAGTGTACATTACTTAACTAGTGTGCACGAGTTAATTACTTAACTAGTGTACATTATTTAACTAGTGTACATTACTTAACTAGCTGTGTTGTCATAGTGAACACTAGCTGTGTTGTCTTAGTGAACACTAGCTAGTTATCTTAGTGAACACTAGCTGTGTTGTCTTAGTGAACACTAGCTAGTTGTCTTAATGAACACTAGCTGTATTATCTTAGTGAACACTAGCTGTGTTGTCTTAGTGAACACTAGCTGTGTTGCTAGTGTAACCCTAGCGTACACTAGCTATGTGTATCAAGATTGGCTAATGTAAACTAGCTAGTTTAACTTAGTGTACTCTAGATATGTTGTCATAGTAAACACTAGCTGTGTTATCTTAGTGAACACTAGCTGTGTTATATTAGTGAACACTAGTTGTGTTGTATTAGTGAACACTAGCTGTGTTATCTTAGTGAACACTAGTTGTGTTGTATTGGTGAACACTAGCTGTGTTGCTTAGTGAGCGAACACTAGTGTGTTATCTTAGCGAACACTAGCCGTGTTGTATTAGCGAAGACTAGCCGTGTTATCTTAGTGAACACTAGGCGTGTTGTATTGGTGAACATTAGTCAGTAAGTACTTTGTACACTAGCTAGTTGTCTTAGTGAACACTAGCCGTGTTATCTTAGTGAACACTAGCCGTGTTATATTAGCGAACACAAGCCGTGTCAGACAATAACACTAGCCGTGTTATCTTTTAGCGAACACTACGCTGTGTCAGTATTAGGTGAACACTAGCTCTGTTGGTTAGTGAACACTAGCCGTGTTATCTTAGCGAACACTAGCCGTGTTGTATTAGCGAAGACTAGTCAGTGTTGTCTTAGCGAACACTAGCCGTGTTGTATTAGTGAACACTAGACGTGTTGCTTTGGCGTACACTAGCTAGTTCGTCTTAGCGAACACTAAGCCGTGTTATCTTAGTGAACACTAGCCGTGTTATATTAGTGAACACTAGCCGTGTTGTATTAGTAAACACTAGCCGTGTTATCTTAGTGAACACTAGTCTTGTATTGGTGAACACTAGCCGTGTTGCTTAGTGAACACTAGCCGTGTTATCTTAGTGAACACTAGCCTGTTGTATTAGTGAAGACTAGTTGTGTTGTCTTAGGGAACACTAGCCGTGTTGTATTAGTGAACACTAGCCGTGTTGCTTATGCACACTAGCTAGTTGTCTTAGTGAACACTAGCCGTGTTATCTTAGTGAACACTAGCCGTGTTGTCTTAGTGAACACTAGTCAGGTTGCTAGCGTAACCTAATGTCCCAAACTCGAGTGAATCGTTTTTCAAAGTTGTCTTCGATAGATATCAAAAAGGAGTGTCACCAAAAAAAAAGTATCTTCCAAACCCACAAATGAGTGTCAACCATTTTTTACTTCATAAAATAACTTTGCATTTGGCTAGTGTACAGCTAGCTACCTAGTGTATACTAGCCAAATGCCTTAGGCAAACAGGACAAAAGCATCGGGCCAAGCCTTTGTGTACACTAGTCGTTGTAACTTAGTGTACACTAGCTAGTTATCTAGTGTACAATAGCTATTTTTTAGTGTATACTAGTTGTGTTGCTAGTGTAACCTAGTGTATACTAGCCGTGTCAAGCTAGTGTACATTACTTAACTAGAGCAGTGTACACTAGTTAATTAGCTAGTGTTTTAAAAATTAGACGTTGTTCAATATTATTTTTTCAAAATCCTATCTTCAGAGATCTAGTTTTAATCGTCCCGTCAAGGCAAAAAAATCAGTGTTTTCGAATTTTTTTCGATTTATAGATATTGAGATATTTTATTTTGAAATTTGAGGGGGATTTAGTTCACAATAATTACGAAAATGCCACCCCCTCTATTGTTTTTTTTGGTTAATCTGGAACATTAATGTATTTTTAATCCAATGGTTGGATTTAGTTCTCATAGTTCTTATAGAAATTTGGTTCTCATTTGAATAGCTTCCTATATATATATATATATATATATATATATATATATATATATATATATATATATATATATGAACGGAATAAAAGTGACGGACGTAATCTAACTAACGAAGCCCACGATTTCGTACATCACAAATACATCTGCTACTAAATGGACCAATCCTCATACAACTCCTACGGCCCAACAATAAAGATCAGTCGACCTATCTCATTATCCGATCATCCTTGTTCCCGATCTAGCTTCGTCCAACATGCGATCATCAACTTGTACAATCTCTCGCATGGCCAAAGCACAAAGTCATGTCGACTCGAATACTGTGCAACCTCGACCTACATAAACGTGTGTTTATCTACGACTAATCAGAATCCGTTTGCTACAATCACGGAGATCGTTACGCCTACATTGTCTCAACGATTTAAGGGATTCCTTATTATCCCTACGGAGCTCATATATATATATATATATATATATATATATATATATATATATATATATATATATATATATATATATATATATATATATATATATGTATATAACAGACTATATCCAACGTAAAAAGGTAATGTATTATTGGCAATTTGGAGATTACGTTATTTCATATAATTTTATACGAACTCATAACACCACATCTCGTCTTCTTTCAGCCTGATGAAACGAACAGATCTCGTTCTAATTTCTTCTAAGCTCCTAGACGGGTACATAACCAAATCTCGGTAGAATGGTGTTTCTCTTTTCAGACCCATCCTGAAAGCTTCTGTTGCCGTTGACACATCAATATGAGGGATGCTCATAGCTTCCTTGTTAAACCTGAACACGTAGTCTTTTAAAGTTTCATCAGGCTGTTGAACCACCCTGTAAAGGTCACTCATTATCTCAAACACACGATTGCAAGAGAATTTATTAAGAAATATGTTTAGTAATTGAGAGTAAGAAGAGATAGAGTTCATAGGCTGATTAGTCAGCCAAATCAAGGTGGGACCGGATAAGGTGGACCCAAAGCCTCTGCACAAACAACTTCCTTAAGATGGGAAGGAATGCTAATGATGTCCATCTTCTCTTGGTACAGGGCTATATGTTCCGCAGGGTCCGTTGTGCCATCATATTGCTTCATGGGAGGTACTTTGAATCTCTTAGGAATCTCCACCCTAGCTATGGCAGGAACAAAACGTGAATCATGATGGCTGGTTGGAGATGTTTCGTTGAAGGGTAAGGTGACTCCTGGGACCTTCATGAGAATATCCTTGATCTATTGTACTTCCCTTGCGAGGGTGCTATCTGCAACAGAGCTATTAGCAACAAATGGATTTAAAGGAGTACCAAACATGTTAAAACTCCCTGTTTGCTTTATAGGAGGTGGGGTTGCAAAGGTAAAGCAGGTTGATAACAGAATTGGTCTGGAGGTGACAGTGGTGCTTTCAGTCTGAACAGCGCTGGACATCGTGACATTGCCTTACTCATTTATAGTGCTTGGTCCAGCACCTGGAAAGAGAGTTCTTGGCTGCAGAGGTGAAACCTCAGGCATGCTGACCGCAGGATCGTTGCATCTTGAAGCTGACATCTCGTTTTGCAACCGACCAATCGAATTGAATATCATCTCGTTGGTGTACTGTTGCACTTCCATCTGATTCTTTAACTGCTGCATCATGGTGGTCATATTGGTTATAATTCCCATTGATATTCCAGGCAGTGCCATGGATGAAGAATCTCCCAAGTTGAGTCGTTGGTTTTGAGACGTAACAACGCTCGATCCGATAGGTGTATGGACGTTAGACGTCACGGGCAAGCTTGACGTGTTGGTTCTAGCCCCAGTCATGATGATGGGTGTAGACATTGCAGAAGTAGGATTGCTCATCTTGATTGGAATCTAAAAAACCAAAGTTCCCACATACGGCGCCAAATTGTTTTGGACAAATTTCAACAAGTAAATCTGTCTTCGATGGATTACGAGCACAAATGGAATATAATTCATAAATCAAAATGGACACAAGAATGTAACGAGGAAAACCTTTGAACAATCGTTCGCCGGAAAAAACCTCGGGAGGCTTTAGGAAAAGCCTACCTTAACCCAAAAAATAATGTTACTGAGCTTAGTAGTTTTTGAGTACAAAGTGCAGCATGAGCGTAAAGTAGAGTGTGTAACGTGTGTACAGGTGCGTGTCTAGAGGTGATATATATACAAATGATATAACAGAAATAATATAAATGCTATCCCTTTTATTTCGTCTAGAATCTCGCTTCTTGTTGATGATGGGTAGTCGTAACTTCTTTAAGAAAATTATGGCCGTTATGTTGGCATTGGCAAGGTCTTCAAGGACTCATGATAGGGTTATCTTGTTTGTACGTAACTTATTTCCTGAAAAATAGAGAAATATACAACGGATAATTCAAGGCGTTAGTTCAAGACGTAAATCAAGACGTTACCTCAAGGTGGATGTTCAAGGTGTAGAACATGCTGAGTGTATTTTTTGGGGTGAAACAATGTGTATCAGTGTATGCATAGATGCATGCATACACATATATGTGTTTATATATCTATATACATGTTTTTATATAAATACATATTTAAATATATACACACACATATATACAAATACATGTATTTATATAAACACATATCTATATATTCATATATGCATATAATGATATATGTATATGCATAGATGCATATATACATATAAATACACACACACACACATATATATACATATATGTGTATATATGTGTATATCACTGTATGAATAGATATATGCATAAACATATGTTTGTATATATATTCATGTGCATGATTTTATATAAATGCATATTTATATATATATACACACACATATATACATATACATGTATTTATATAAACACATATCCATATATACATATATGCATATACTCCTATATGTATATGTATATGCATATATGCGTACATACATATAAATACAAATACACACACACACACACATATATATACGTATATGTCTATGTATATATATGTGTATCAGTGTATGAATAGATACATGCATACACATATGTGTGTATATATCCGTATGCATGTTTTTATATAAATGCATATTTATATACACACACATATATACATATACATGTATACATTTAGATATCATAAATATTTTTCCTATTTATTTTCACTAGTCAGTAACCCGTCGATACCCGACGGTGAATAATTTTTTTTTGATTAAGTAAATAATTATGGGAAGATCTAGGATAGGCGGCCAACCACCTTATTCTCGCAATTCTCGAGGGCCCGATTGAATCCGGGCTGATGAAAGACATAAATGAAATGCCCTTTGCGTTTGTCTCGTGCAAAACTTCCTTTCTTGATAGGAAATAGTAATCATTTGCTATCCAGAAGGAAGTGGAAATACAGATGATTCACGATTCTCCACTTTAATTGATTTTTAAGTAACAATATAAATCGAAATTGATAATCAATGTAGCGAATATTAGGAGTATAATTAATACAGAAAAAAGATGTTGACACATGATGTAACGTGGAAAGCCCTTGAGACAACTATCTCGCCGCCACAAAACCACGGGAGGTTAGGTCCCTACCTAACCAAAAAAAATTATTAAGATTTTAGTGTTACAACTTTGGAAGATGAACAGATATGGTTACAATAGCGTGAGTTTAATAGTGTGTGCCTAAGTGTCAACATAATCTCTTCCCTCCCCTATATATTTAAAGAAAAACAAAATAAAAACAAAGAAAATAATAAGAAATTGCAATACTTTTGTTTAACCACAAATTGTGCGACATAAATTCTCAGAGTCTGTCGAAAACTTCCTTGTAGACTACATTCAGCGTCTTGTCATATGTTTGAGCATCTGAATCACAAATAATAACTTTAAGTCCTCTCTTGCTGGTTACTCTGGAAAATGCTACATAAAGTTGTTCGTGACTGAAAACAGGTTGTGAAAGATATAGTCCTACATGGGAAAGAGATTGTCCCTGACTCTTGTTGATTGTCATAGCAAAAGAAACGGCAAGTGGAATTGCCTTCTTTGGAATCTTACCGGAAATTTTTGTCACATCTGATGGAGACATTATCATTCTAGGAATATGCACCTTCATGCCAGCATTCTTTCTCGAAAGCATCTTGGCTTCGACTATGTTGGATGTGATGGCTCGATGTCCTAGCAAAGGGTCCAGCAAGTCATGCGGTCGTGCGGTTGTGGTTTGCGGTTGGTCTCCTATGCGGTCAGCCGTGTTGTGCGGTTGACCGCATGTCCAAGCGGTTCTATGGCGGTTGGGTCTTCTATGCGGTCAGCCATAGATGATGCGGTCGATCGCATGGTGTGGGCTGGGCCTGATAGTCGTGTAGACTGGTAACGGGCCTCAAAGAGGGGTGCGAGAGGCGGAGCCTCTCGTGGTATGGATTACGGGTTTTTCTATGGTTCGTTTATCTTAGTTGTTGGGCTAGGGTTTTGTTTCATGTACATATATATGATTGTAACCTATGTAAACAATAGAGATTATTGCACAGAGTAATAGAAAAAGCGGCCGAAATTCATAACCCCAATTTCATCTCTTTCTCTTTCGATTTCCCAATTGTGTTCTTTGTTTTTGTCAATAGCTTCCGCTGCAATTGCACAACAACTGGTATCAGAGCCAAGTTGTGATGGCTGGGGCGAATTCTATCACCGTGAAGTCCGATGTTCAGAAGTTTGATGGGCATGGAAACTTTGCGTTGTGGCAAAGGAGGGTGAAGGATTTTCTGGTTCAAGCAGGCTTGGGAAAGGTTCTTTGATCTTTAGATAAACCTGATGATATCGAAGAAGGTCCATGGAAGGAGTTACAAGAGCGGGCTGTATCTTCTATACGGCAGTGCCTTGGGGATGAGGTGGTGTATCACGTGATCGATGAGGAATCACCGACGAAGGTTTGGGAGATTTTGGAGGCTAGGTATTTGTCGAAATCCATCTCGAACATATTGCATCTTAAGAAACGGTTGTATGGGCTTAAGATGGCAGAGGGTTCTGACCTAGAATCTCATATACACACGTTTAATCACATTCTCAACGATTTGGTTAGGGTGGAGGTAAAGTTCGAGGATGAGGACAAGGCGTTGATGCTGTTGAATTCGTTGCCCAATTCTTCAACATACGAAAACCTTGTTACTACGTTGACGTGGGGGAAGGAGACTGTGGAATTGAAACTGGTCACAGAAGCTCTTCTAGCTTTTCATAAACGGAAGAAGTCCGTTGATGAACCTGCGGGAGGGGGTTATTTGTGAAGGAAAATCAGGAACGTGGGAGATCCCAGTTCCGGGATAACTCGCAGAGGCAGAATTCTCGTTCTCAATCAAGGAAGAAGTACAAGGGGAATTGTTTCAAGTGTGGGCAGAAGGGGCATAAGAGGCAGAATTGTCCGGAGAAGGGGAACGGTAAAGGCAAAGAAGGATCTTCAAAGTCAGTTAATGTGGTTGAAGATTGCTCAGAGGATGTGGATGGAGATATGCTCACGACTTCATCAGCTGTGGAGCACCCGACAGATGGCTGGATTCTGGATTCAGCATGTTCGTTTCATGTGACGGCGAATCGTGATTGGTTCGATACCTACAGGTCAGTTAATTCTGGTATAGTTACTATGGGTAATGGTGCTACTTGTAAAATTGCGGGCATATGAACTATAAGAATTAAGATGTATGATGGTGTAGTTAGAACGTTATGTGATGTTAGACATGTTCCGGAGGTTTCTAAAAATATGATTTCATTGGGCACCCTGGATGCTAATGGTATGTCCTATAAAGCACAAGGTGGAGCATTGAAAGTAGTGAAGGGGGCTATGGTTGTGATGAAGGGTTAAAAGGGATCCAAGAACATTTACAGGTTGCTAGGGAGCACGGTTGTAGGTGGAGTCACATCCGTTGAGTCTGAGGTTGATACTGATGCCCTTCTATGGCACATGAGGCTTGGTCACATGGGTGAAAGGGGAATACGGGAACTTCATAAACGAAAGTTGTTGAAGGGTGTGAAAACTTGTAAACTGGAGTTTTGCAAGTATTGTGTTCTTGGAAAGCAGAACAAGGTGCAATTCAAGACGGGTAAGCATACAACAAAGGGCGTTCTTGATTATGTTCATTCAGATGTGTGGGGGCCGGTTAGAACAGAATCTAGAGGAGAATATTATTACTTCGTGACTTTTATTGATGATTTTTCGAAGAAGGTTTGGGTCTACTTCATGAGGCACAAGTCAGAGACTTTTGAGAAGTTCAAGGTGTGGAAAGCTGAAGTGGAAAACCAAATAGGGCGGAAAATCAAGTGTTTGAGGAGTGATAATGGGACAGAGTATACAAATGGCGAGTTCAAGAAGTTCTGTAGAGAGCATGGAATCAAGAGGCACTACACGGTACACAAGACACCACAGCAAAATGGTGTGGCTGAGAGGATGAAAAGAACTATTGCGGAAAGGGCTAGGTGTCTACAATTCAATGCGGGGTTGGCAAAGAATTTTTGGGCTGATGCGGTAAATATGGCATGTTTCTTGATTAACAGATCACCTAGAGTCTCTTTGGATAACAAGTTTGCAGAGGAGGTATGGACGGGTAATGAGGTAGACTTCACCGATATCCGGGTGTTTGGGTGTCCATCCTATGTGCATATTCCTCGTAAAGAGCGGTCGAAGCTTGACCCAAAGTCAAAACAGTGTGTCTTTCTCGAGTATGAAACAGGTGTTAAAGGATACAAGCTTTGGGATCCCAATTCAAGCAAGGTGGTGATCAGTAGGGATGTAGTCTTTGATGAAAAGGCTATGTTGAAGTGTACTCATGAAGATAAGGAGAAGGTGCCAGAAAGCAAGGAGGGCGATAAAGGTGTTATCGAGGTGGAGCTACGTGAGGATAATGCGATACGGATCTCACTCTTACTGAGTCGAGGCAACTTCACAGATGTGGCTAGTACTTCGGTTGGGAGACCTAAGAGGGTAATCAAGCCACCAATGATATGGATTTGAAGGCATGGCTTCATATGTTCTTGTTCTTAGTAGTGGAGACCCGAGTACTTTTAAGGAGGCTATAAACAATCCGGAAAAGGACAAGTGGGTAAGCTATGGCGGAGGAGATGGAGTCATTTGTACAAGAATGATACATGAGATTTGGTGGAGCTTCCTAAAGGGAAGCGTGCTATTGGTTGCAAGTGAATCTTCAAGCGCAAGGAGGCAAGATCGTAAAAGAGGGGGAAAAGTTCAAGGCTCGTTTGGTAGCAAAGTGGGTATTCGCAAATGAGAGGGGGTGGATTATAATGAGATTTTTTCACCTGTTGTGAGACATACTTCCATTCGGATTGTGTTGGGTCTTGTAGCGCACTATGATTTGGTGTTGGAGCAGATGGATGTGAAAACTGCGTTTCTACATGGTGAGTTGGATGAGCAGATTTTCATGGAGCAACCACATGGGTTCACGGAGCCTGGGCAGGAGCATTTGGTTTGTAGATTGAAGAAGTCACTTTATGGGCTAAAGCAGTCTCCGAGGCAGTGGTATACGAGGTTTGACTCCTACATGGTACGTATTGGCTACAAGCGTTGTGAGTATGATTGCTGCATTTATGTGAAGAGCCTTGATGATGGTTCTTGTATTTTTCTATTACTGTATGTGGATGATATGCTTATCGCGGGTAGGAGTAAGAACGAGGTCAATCAGTTGAAGGCCTTATTGAGTAGAGAGTTTGAAATGAAGGATTTGGGGGAAGCCAAGAAGATTCTTAGGATGGAGATTCGCTGAGATAGGAAATCTAGGAGATTGTGGTTGTCTCAAGCCGGCTATGTGGAGAAGGTGTTGGATAGGTTCAATATGCGGGATGCAAAACCTGTGAGACACCATTGGCAAGTCATTTTAATTTATCTGCCTCAGATTCCCCGAGTTCTACTAAAGAGATTCAGAGTATGTCAAAGGTTCCCTATGCAAGTGCAGTGGGATGTCTCATGTATGCTATGATTTGCACTAGGCCAGATTTGGCGCAAGCCATTAGTGTGGTTAGCAAGTAAATGGCAAATTCGGGTAAACAGCATTGGGAAGCAGTCAAGTGGATTCTCAGATATTTGAAGGGCACTATGGATTATGGCATCATGTTTGGAGGTAAGAGTGAGGAGCTTTCTGTTGTGGGGTATGTTGATTCAGATTATGCGGGTGACTTGGATCGGAGAAGGTCAACTACGGGATATGCATTTACTCTTACAGGTGGTCCTATATGTTGGAGATCTATGATTCAGTCAATTATTGCATTGTCTACAACGGAAGCAGAGTACATGGCAGCGGTTGAAGCTGCAAAGGAAGCCTTATGGCTTCGGGGTTTGGTCAACGAATTGGGCATTCAGCAAGGTGGAGTGAAGTTGCTTTGTGACAGTCAAAGCGCGATTTTTCTAGCAAAGAATCATATTTATCATCAACGGACGAAGCACATTGACGTTCGGTTTCACAAGATTCGGGAGTTGATTGATATGGGTGAGGTTGTGCTAGAGAAGGTTCACACTACGGAAAATGCTGCTGATATGTTGACAAAGTCGGTTACTACTGACAAGTTCAAGCATTGTTTGGATTTGTTGCACATCTCTAGCTGTTAGAGATGGGGAGGTTCGATGTCTACACGGGGTGGTTCGGGTATTGGTTCCTTGTATCTTCTGTTGGGTTGGGTGAATGCTCGCCAAGGTGGAGATTGTTAGATGTGATGGCTCGATGTCCTAGCAAAGGGTCCAGCAAGTCATGCGGTCGTGCGGTTGTGGTTTGCGGTTGGTCTCCTATGCGGTCAGCCGTGTTGTGCGGTTGACCGCATGTCCAAGCGGTTCCATGGCGGTTGGGTCTTCTATGCAGTCAGCCATAGATGATGCGGTCGACCGCATGGTGTGGGCTGGGCCTGATAGTCGTGTAGACTGGTAACGGGCCTCAAAGGGGGGTGCGAGAGGCGGAGCCTCTCGTGGTATGGATTACGGGCTTTTCTATGGTTCGTTTATCTTAGTTGTTGGGCTAGGGTTTTGTTTCATGTATATATATATGATTGTAACCTATGTAAATAATAGAGATTATTGCACAGAGTAATAGAAAAAGCGGCCGAAATTCATAACCCCAATTTCATCTCTTTCTCTTTCGATTTCCCAATTGTGTTCTTTGTTTTTGTCAATAGCTTCATTGCGATTGCACAAATGTACTACGTGCTTACCTACATATATATAACAAAATTAAGTATTAAATTATATGTATATAAAAAATAAAAAATTACTGTATTTACCTAATTGAGTGACAATCATTCTGGTGTCGTTACACAATTCAGCAGCTTGATCAAGATTTCTCAAAAGCATTACTATGCACCCAACCTTGACTTAATAATGTGATTTGCCAATCCGTAACACTTGATAGTGTTTAGAAATTCGGTGAGAATAGATCTTGACACCATTTTCATCATCCTCATCCTTACAAATGGCATCGTAACTCATATATTCAACTTCGTCTCCCGGAAAGAGTGACATGACATAATCATTTATGTTATCGACAATCTCATTTGTTGGAGCAAGCACAGCTCTAGTCTGGAAGAATCCTTCGACATCCTTATTTTGCAATAAGTCAGGATATATAGATTCGACTATTTTTACAATAGGATCTGAAGCCTCTCGAATCAATATATCATCAGAAAGGTTAATGTCAATTTCCCCGTCATTATCTCCACCGGCAATCCCATCTCCGACACTCAAGAGCCACTGAGCAAAATCTCTTATCTCTTCGGAATTATGAGAAGTAGAATCACCCTACTTTAAGTTAAATATATACAAATTACTTAAATTGAAATAAAAATATTTAAGTAGATGAATAAAGGCTATTTAAGAATTACCTCGCAATCTCATATTATGCGTCAATCGAGAACCTCGTGAGTCATTCCATATTTTGGATGAACAGAGTGCAAAGATGCACAATATCATGTCTGCTCCCTTTAGGAACAACGGGTAAAATCTGCATTCAAGTCACCACCAAATACAATAACTAAACCACCAAATGGTTTATTGGAATATCTCCCCTCGGGTGTACGAATAATATCTCGGAGGCTACAATCGAGAGCCTCAAAACAATGTTTATGAGCCATTGGAGCTTCGTCCCATATAATTAGTTTGGTTTTCGGTAGAAGTGCCGCCTCATCCGTACCCGACTTTAGTTTCTTGCAAGTTGAGCTCTCGTTTACTGTATCGGGATACCGAACCTAGAATGCGCGGTCCTACCTTTCGGAAGGAGCAATGAAGCTATGCCACGGAAGCAACAGAAGAACAATATCTCTCCTACTCCTTAATGCGAGAACACGGTGTTTTCCATAAGAAGGTCTTTCCCGTACCATCATAACCATAGAGGAAAACACACCACCGTTTCCTCGATCAACAGTAAACATAATCTTATCATAAACACTCTTTTGCTAGGTCATTAACTGAGGATGTAATCTGAAGTGCTCAGCTTTCATCTCATCAATGTCATAAGATGTCTCATCTAGAATGAGCTTATTTATCGCATCACCAATGACATTGCCCACCGGTTTAGGCATGTATTTAAATTTATGGAGACTGCTGCAATTCTCGATCAGTAACTTCTCAATTTCTGCCAAAGCAAGATTACGGACTGTTCATTAATTAATTTCAAACTCGAAATTATAAAAAACAAAATAAATATATTAATATAGATAAATATATAGAATCATATTGTATAACTGTAAAGTAGAAATAAAATCATAATTGATATTTATTGTAAAACAAATATGTAAACATGGGACGGAATACTCGGATTATCGTGCATCCTCCGATACTTGTACTCTATATCATCAGATAATAAATGCCAAGTCTTCTCCCATACCTCTCCCGGATTCGACATACTATTAGATAGTACAACATAGAAAATAGTCTTCTTAGACTATCGGGCAACCTCCAATGACTCGCTTCTATAATTCCATCAACATATTCCTTGTCATCTTCTAATAATCCCAGAGCGTAACATGCAGATTTGAAATCGGGATGAACAACGCGATTTACAGTTCTCAAATCCTTGAATTCCATGGGACCTGCTATATGATTCAACATTATCCTGAGGTAATACAATTCTCCGCAATTCATTGGAACATGATAAATACGCCCCATTGCAAAACGTTTATCTTTCCTCGGACGCCATTCACGTTTAGTTTTATCCCATACGAAATGATGAGGAAATTCACAGTATTTATATTTTCGAGCCTCTGAATGAATACTGTTATACTCCATCCACTTCATAAATTGAGATTCTTTAACTGTCGCTTTATCCAAAATATCAGGAAGAAAGTCTCCATCATTGAAGGGGATACTATGGTCACCCTCCAAGTGAAAAGCCAAGCCCTCAACAGGAGGGGTCCGATAATGTATGTTGAATCCGAAAATCCTCCATATAGCTTCACACGCAGAGACATATCGACAATCAATTTGCCTTTTCACCTCATCATTTTTGATTGCAAGGCATATCCTATCAGTTCCCTTGTTTATATACTTGAACAAATACTTGATTGCCTTGCTCTGATTGCAGTACTCGACATTTATATGAGCTTCGTACTTTAGCAAAAGATATGGATTGAATGGGAGAACTGAACAATTGTCGAGAGTAACTCCACCCTTATCAATTATGAAACCCGTGTCTCTTCGCCTATATACATGATACCCATTCTCGTCTACACGAGTGCGATCATTGAATGATTTAGGGAAATTCTTTGAGCACCTGTTGTGATCCATACACGAAGATTTAGGATTAGCAACACCACATTGTCCATGCAACATATATTCAGCAACTGCCTCGTATAATCTAGGATATTTCTCCTTGTCAGGAATCTCAGCAATAATCCACTTGTCAATATCTTCAAGATTATGACCCTAATCCTGGCGGTTAAGAAAGAGAAGAATATGAGTATGCGGAAGGCCCCTCTTCTGAAACTCCACTGTGTATATAACTTCATGAATCAATTAACAAAATAAGTGGAACATGCTAATAAAAAAAATATAAATGACAAAACAATAAGCGGAAAACAAATAATATTTAAAGATTTACTTACTTGCTTTTGGGGTGCCAAATACTTTGCCTTCCTTGAAATCTGCAATCATCTGATTAAGCTTCATTCTAAATACCCTGTTTAATACATCAGGCCTATCCTCAGGCCTAATGCCATATTTTTTACAGAATCTCGTAATCTCCGGCCATTTAGGATTACACGTAAATGTTATGAAAAGTGACGGATACCCAGTCCATTTACATATAGCGAGAGACTCCTGGTAATTTTGAGTCATCCACCGCTGCCCGCGCGGTATAAGAGGATGGAAATATAACTCGTCTCCCAGATGCTTCGTCGGTATCTCCCCTTACCGATGCATCCGACAGATTTTTATAAGTTTCCATCCGAAGAGTAGGCTGATTATAACGTATCCATTGAAGCCTCTGTGTATCCATCATAACATATGCATCAACCATAAATTGCTGCAGCAACCGACCACTTCTCATAAGATGTGATCCTTCTCTTATCCTCTCCTGAAGTCGAAAAGATAAAAACTCTTTTATTGACAAACTTGATCTCTTTGCCCCGGGAGGTTTATTTCTCGGAATGTCTGTGAAATGTCCATCTTCACCGTATACAAATAACAGAGGATAATGTAGAGGAAGGTAAGATTTATCAAATTCATGAATATGTTTCAGATCCCCATTCTGCTTTTCAATAACAATGTCCCTGACATCACCCGAATCATCAATATGACCTTCAATTATAGCAGCGACCTCTGAGGCTGTCGGCATATTAAACGGTTTTCCATCTCTACCCCGCTTTCCTATAAGCCTCAATTTAATATCTTTCTTCATTCCAATATGTGCTCTGGCCATTCTGTACGTCTGTGCATAAGGGTTATGCACATCTATCATATTTTTCAAATCAATAACAATTGACTCATCGAATTGAGAAGTCTTATCTTTATCTTTCCTGCTTGTGTGAAAGAATCAGACATATAAATAGAAGATAGTCATACAATATATGTAATATACATTATAATTCTCGAATAATTAAATAAAAACGTACCTGAAAGCATTAATTCTATTTTTAACTTCATTATCCGTGTCATAGATATAAAGCTGAGAAAAACGGGGGGGGGGGTGGCCGTCATTAGGCAATAAAGAACCTATCATATGATCATTCTTTCCTTTCAATTTAAACGAATAAGGACCACTGAAATTACCCGGGATTTCGCGCGGGGGGCGCGAAACGCGGTTGTCTTTCGCGGAGGGGTTGGTGTCTGAGACCTCGCTTCATGGGAAGGAACAAAATGAGGAGTCGCCACGCGATTTTTGTATTTTGAGCCCAAACGTTGAGAAACGGCTATTGTGAAAATGTGTCGTTTTTATTGGTAGCAAAATCTTAGGAAAAGGCTTTGAAAAAAGGGATCATTTTTATTGGCAGCAAAAACGAGTAAAAAGCTTTTTTGTACCAGAGATTGTTAGGTTCGGAGGTCAAGTTACGTTTCGGTTAGAGTATTACGAGATCGCCCGAAATGCCTCGCATGACGAGTCTTTCTACCTTTCTCGAAATCGTGTGTGTGTGTGTGTGTATTTTGAAATGGGGGCTTGAATGACAAGCTTAATCTTGGTTTGAATGACAAACGTTTGATTAGGTGACTTTTGAAAAGACGAGCGTTTGAATGACAAACGTCGGTTATGAGTTTGAAATGAGCGTTTGCGTGGCAAACGTCGATTTTGAGACGGAAATGAGCGTTTGCGTGGCAAACGTCGATTTTGAGTTGAAAATGAGCGTTTGCGTGGCAAACGTCGATTTTGAGTTGAAAAGGAGCGTTTGCGTGGCAAACGTCGATTTTGAGTTGAAAAGGAGCGTTTGCGTGGCAAACGTCGTTTTGAGTTGAAAAGGAGTTCGAAGGTCGAACTCCGATTTTTTGAACCGAGCGTTACATTGTTAACGATTTTTACGGGAAAAATGCGTATTAAATGATTTTAAGTGTCAAATGGCGGCTTTGAGTTTGAAGATGAGCGTTCGGAGGCCGAACGTCATTTCGCGCGTTTTGAAAGAGAGTTCGACGGACGAACTCCGGTTTTGAACCGAGCATTACATTGTTAACGATTTTTACGGGAAAAATGCGTATTAAATGATATGCGATCAACGAATCGGGTTGCGACTCGGACTTTGAAAAGTAAATACTATCACGATCCAAACGGGTCGGACTTTGTATATGACAGTATTTAAAGTGCGGTATCAACGGAATCAAACGATCCGGATTCGTAAATGACGATCAACGAGGCCAAACGGCTCGGAATTGTAAATGACGATCAACGAGGCCAAACGGCTCGGATTTGTAAATGGCAGAAATTAAATAACGATCAACGGATCGATCGATCCGAAATTGATAAATGACAATAAAAGTAAACGGAACGGGGTCGAAACGCCGTTTTAACCCGTGATTACTTCTCTTACGGAAAGAGAAGAGGATCGAGGGGCTAAAACGTATCGGACCCCATTAGACGGAGGCGTCTACATTTCGATAACGACGTTCGAAACGGTTATAGCGACTGGCGCGTAAACCGAGACGGAACGGGAGATTTAGAGAGAGGGAGTTATACCTATGGCTAGGGTCGACTCCTTTGGCTCGGGAGGTGTGTACGGGACACGAAAAGTGATTCGAAAGGTTGTTTCGAAGTTGTAAGGGGCGTATTTGATCGAAATACGAAGGTTTCACGCGAATCGAGACAGAACGGGAGCTCGGGAGGGGTAAAAACTGCTTAGGCCGTGGGGTGGTGAGTTTTTGGAGTAAAAATTCTGTCTCTTTGGCTTTGACAGCAACTTCTATTTATAGGTGAAAATTGCAGTAGGAGTCCGGACGGACTTGGACTGAATCCAGGGGGTTTTTGGGTATTTTGGAAATGGGGACTTGGCAATTTCGGGAAAAGTGCACAGGAGTCCCACTGACTAGGCTTGCAAATCGTGGGTATTTTGGTCTTTTCCTTTGAATTTGATTGAAGGGTGACTAGAGGGAGGTGGCATGGCCGCCACGTGCCCCCTTAGTCACCAAACCATGTGGGATTTTGTCCCCCGGTCCGGTTTTGTCTGCTTTTTAAAATAACAGTCAGGAAATGTCCGAAACGCCCGAAAGTGCCTCTAAATGCGTTTTTCAAAGCCGTGCTTTTACGTGTGATGACAGTGTTAAGTACGGTTCGATGTCGGGATGCACGGGCGCCCCGGGGACGTCTCGTTGGCACAGCAACGGGGAGTTTAACGAGTTCCGGTTAACCTGGAGCGGGCCAGTTAACGGATTTCGGTTAACTTTCTGACGGATTTGGACGATCCGGATTTGGGTACTTACAAACACGACCATTGTTTATGCCATGGTCAACTGCACCGGTCATTGAAGTGAATGCGAACATAGAATTGTAGGCTCGAATATTGTCTTTATAATTTTTACTCTTTTCATGCTTGTTCTCTAAGAGATCACTCAATAACTTAGGTGGCTGCACTAATGGGTCAATCTGAACTTTTCCACTCATGCAGCATAATGAAAATTTAGGTTGTGTTGATGCTTGCGTACTTTTTAACCTTTCATCATACCAGAACATCGCACCACATTTCGCACATTCGAACTCCGGATCGCCTATATCCCCATAAACTACAATATATTGATAAATATTTAAATTATGTTAGTAATTCATTGGCTATACAGAGAAAAAAATAATATAATATATACTTGAGAAAAAAATAATAATAAACACATGTATTATATTGTTCGTCCGAATCTTTTTGCTTTCTACCGACGCGCGCTTTCTTGGATTTTTCCTTCTGATTTATTAACGACTCACTTGTTGTCGCATGCATGCGAGAATTATTTATTAACGCGGATTCTGTATACAAATGGAATATATGACTTAGTATTAATGAAATATTTTATCATAAACTATTGAATAATAATTTGTAATAATAAATAGTTTTATTTAAAAATATCGAATGTTGAACAATTAAAAAAAATCATTACCTAAATTCACAGTAGGAGATAATAATGTTGTATTATTTGCTACTGTTACATTATCTGTTCCTACAATGTCAAAAGAATGTTGAGAATGATTAATATATTTATTTTAGCTCTTTAAAATATATAGTTGACTAAAAAATCAAACATATAACTTACCAGATATAGGACTGTTTTTCATTAATACAACTTCAATTGCAGAACTGAATCCATCAACATCCAAATTTATCTTTGAAGATTCCAAAATAGAAGCAGCTACCTTTCTTGGTCTCCCGATTTTTCTTTTCTCACCGTCTTTTAACAAATTTGTCGTAATAGAATCCAAAGAAGAAGAAATAGTTTTTCTCGGTCGTCCAATTTTTTTTGGCTCAAGGAGCGTGCCGTGGAAAGTGTTATGTACACTTGATGCTATGCTCGTAAATTTAGCTGAATAAGAAAAATAATTAGTCTTTAATAAAAGATTATTAAGAAATTAAAAATAAAAATAAAATAGGAAAAATATTGTAAATTAACAAAGAAAATCATACATATAGATCCACCGTCGTGACTTGAATTAGGAGTAAGATTTTCATTTGCATGGTTCACACCAATACCTGTATATATATATATATATATATATATATATATATATATAAACAATTTTTTTAGAATTTGTCTTTATAATGAAAATACTTCAAAATTGAAAAAATTCAATAACATATTACCTTGAGCCGTAATACAACTTTGATGATTACTCGGTGAAATCAAATGACTACCCGATGATTAGTCCACTAAAAATAAAAATAAATTCATTTAAAATGATAGTAAAAAAATAAATATAAAATCATGCATTCTTATAATTTAATTTTATACACATGATATTAATGGATATGCTAAAATAATAATAAAGTAAATAATAAAATTACCATTAGAAATATCCGCCAATGGTAATCGTTGAGAATATCGTTGCGATAAATTAATGGAATCGTTGTTCACATCAGTAAGATGCGTTTTTCTTTTCATAGATGATCTATACATTTGTATAATCTAAAAAAACTCAAATATATAATGAACATATATTTAGATAATGTTAATAATTTAATAACAGTCTAAAAATAAATAAAAATAAAATAACAAATCATATACTCCCTCCGTCCCAGCTCAGTGGAGATTTATTTTCTTTTTGATTTGTCCCAGCTCAGTGAAGACTACCCAAAATGGAAAGGAATCTTCACTATTCTCCCCACCCAGTCTCTCTCCAACTCCATCTACTCCATTTTTACACTCACAACATCAATTAAATCACTATTCCTCCCACTCATCATCTCTCCTATTTAATATATCCTACTCACAACGCTTTCATTATTCCTTAATCGGTATGTCCAAATTTTTGGTCTCCACTAAACTGGAACGGAGGGAGTATAATATATAGAAAAAAAAGTTATAAATTTTATTTATTAAAGAAATTTAAGACAAAATTTTACATTGTATAAATATAACTTTTGCAAAAAATTAAAATAAAAATATAAAACATAAAAATGAAATAGTGGAATGGGATATTCCTACACTCCATTTAATCTAAGACAATATTATAGAGAGAGGGCAGAGCCTCTCTCTCTAAAAAACAAACAGAGCCACAACAACCGTCCACCACCGCCACCGCCACCACCATCGCCGTCTTTCGCCACCATTGCTGTCCTTCGTCACCGCATATATTCGTAACACCGCCTTCCATTTATCTCTCTCTTGTTACAACTTATAAATCTCTCATGCCATGAACACCGTCGGTTCGGATCAACACCCCGCCATCCACCCATCACTAAAATCATTTGAAGTCTTCTTCAAATTCCAGGTATTCGTCTCTCGCCCTTCTCTTTTTCTTATTTTTATTGTGGGCGTCTCTCTATAAGAATACACAGATCTGTGCTTTTTAGATCGATTATGTATGTTTTGGTTTATATCTAGACATTGACATTCAGATCTAGTTTTGTGTTCGGTTTTGTGTTTGGTCCAGATATGGGTTTGATTTGATTTCGAATGTCTAAATTATGGAAACTCAGATTTAGGTTTGCTTAAGAGTTTATTTGTTTTTAACATAAGAATATCTTTGGTTGGGGAAAAAAGGAAATTAATTAGCAATCTAATGTATGTGAAATTTGATAAATTACACATTTTATTCTCGATAGGTAGATGTTTGTTGTCGTGGTGCGGTGGTTGCTTTGCTGTTCTTCAGCAAGGAATCAATTTTTTGCTGGTTTTTGGCATCATTTTGATGGTTCGTGGCATTTTTGGGTTATGTTTTTGGCAGCTTTATTCAATGGGCAGGAAATTAATTAGCAATCTAATGTATGTGAAATTTGATAAATTACACCTTTTATTCTCTCACTCTCTCTCTCTCTCTCTCTCTCTCTCTCTCTCTCTCTCTCTTCTCTATTTCATACTATGAACTGTTATTATTATGTATTAAAAGGAAAGGTTTAGCATTGCTTTTGAACACTCACATTCCTTGATATGAACATGTTCTCTCGACCAGTATATTTGTTGCTTTTATTTTTTAACAGGCAATATAGGTGTAAGTGTAACACAGTATGTTCCCTGTTCCTGATTTTTCTTTGAGAATGGTTTCAAAATTTAATTTGTAAAATATGTATAAAAACCTTCAGAAAATTTTGCAGAAACCTTTATATTCTTTTGGGCTGCTTTATATACTCTGCATGTGCAAAACTCTGCAGGTTTTCAGGCTCTTATCCAGTATCAACAGGGCCAAAGTGCAGTTTCTGCTGCACATGGGGATTTGGCCTGCTGGCTAGAGCTCATGGCTTCCATCCTGGAGGTCATGGGTTCGATCCCCCCAGAAGTTAGAGGGAAGACTTTCTCTCCCTAGGATTTATCTCCTAGGCGCTTCTGTGCGTGCATGTGTGTGTGTGTGTGTGAGTAGTGGAAAAAAAGTGCAGTTTCTGCTAGAAATTCCCTTCAGGTATGTGCTTTATTGGGTACTCCAATGTTTTCCTGCTTATTAGGGTCCTGCCCAAAGTGGGTATTTCTTGGAGCTCTTAAATCCCTACTATAGTGTTTAGAATATATTTTGATGTTGTTTGTCTAAGATTAAGGTCACTATTTGAGAATCAGTGGAAGGATACAGATTAGGGATCAAAGATTTAAGCATTTTCTTCATTGTTTGTTGGGGTGAAATGGTTCTTCGACTAAGACTAATGCTGAGTGCCTACTGAATCTTATCTCCGAATAAATACGTTTTTTTGCATCAAAAAAAAAATGGCCAATTCATTTTGGGACAAAGTTGGTAAAAATTCTGCAATCAGTATTTGGTAGTATTATTTAGATTTAACATCATCTTTCTTTACAAAAAAATCAGACTTAATGTCAAGTTCTAACTATTATAAGGGTTTTATCTGTTGGGCATGATTTGAAGTTCCAAAACTGAGGTAAGACAAACTAACAACTTCATCCCTAGGATCCTCTCTTGGTTAATTACTTGGTCAACTGTTTTATTTTTGCTGAAAAAGATTATGATGCTACCCAAACATAAATGACTTTCGATCACGAAGGCTGATTACCGATAAAGTTGCAGCAGCAGGATACTACACCTTGGCCCCTGACTTCTTCCGTGGAGAACCATTTGACCCCAACAATACACAAAGGCCTAAAGATGCTTGGCTCAAAGACCATACTCCCGTAATTACCTACCTCTTTACTCTCTACATAGTCAAAACCTGATGCAAATTATTATTTTCAGTCAACATGAATTTAAATTTGTAATCTTTGTAGGAAAACGGTTTTGATGACGCGAAAAGACTATTGGCTGACTTGAAAAGCAGAGGACTGTCCAAGGTTGGATTTGCTAGTTTCTGCTGGGGAGGTAACTAATATTTATAGTCGTACATACGTCTCTTTTTATCTGTGGATTTATATTAACAAAATATGGGTTCTGATAAACTCACTTCTTGAATTATATTGTTCAGAAATTTAGTTAAAGATGGCTGAGGATTGTTTAAAGCATGCAAATGATTTAAGTGGCTTGTTGCTAATCTACTCTATACTTTCATTCTCTCCTTCTTGGTTTTATACATTCTTGAATGACACAAATAAAAGAGGGACAACACACATATGAACCTAGAAGCACAACAAACATATGAAAATTACCTTGGATGAGTCGGCTGCACAGAAGATTGAATCAGATGGTGAGGAAAGAAAATATGCGCTGATGACACAATGATATTGGCGCAGGTAAAGCAGGGACTGATTTTCAACAGTGGATAATTTCGAATATTTATGTATATTTAGTAGGATATGAATTGTATCCTTAACCGATAATACATTGTCAAATTATCTCTTATCAGTTTTTAAGATAGATGAATTTAAAATCATCACTTATTCATCCAAGTTTGAATTTTATATAGAAGTTAAATGAATAATACTTTTTATTTTCAAATAATTTGATTTTCTATTGATTACTAGAAACTGTATACGAAATTTATGGTTAAATTGTAATTTATTTTGGCATCTCTTTTAAATTTCGAAAATTACTAATTATTTTAAATTTTCGAAAATTATTAATTATTTTAAATTTTGAATTTCTATTGATTTCTAGAAACTGTATACGAAATTTATGGTTAAATTGAAATTTATTCTGGCATGTCTTTTAAATTTCAAAAATTACTAATTATTTTAAATTGAAATTTATGGTTAAATTGAAATTTAGTCTGGTATCTATTTTTAATTTCAAAAATTACTAATTATTTTAAATTTCGAAATTACTAATAATTATATCTCCACAATTATCACCTAAAGAGTTTGAATTATTCAAAAATTGTGCTTAAATTTAGGTAACCATTAGTTTTCAAAATTTCAAAATAGATTAAATCAATCAACTTCTAATTAAGAGGGAATTTTCATTTTAAATTGCAAATTAACTTTAACTAATAATATTACAATAATGCTCTTAATCAAGTCTTACTTGGAATAAAAATGAGTTGGAAATTGTTGCTAACGTGTTTAGAATATATTTTGATGTTGTTTGTCTAAGATTAAGGTCACTATTTGAGAATCAGTGGAATGATACAGATTAGGGATCAAAGATTTAGGCATTTTCTTCATTGTTTGTTGGGGTGAAATGGTTCTCCGGCTAAGACTAATGCGGAGTGCCTACTGAATCTTATCTCCGAATAAATACGTTTTTTTGCATCAAAAAAAATAAAATAAAAATGGCCAATTCATTTTGGGACAAAGTTGGTAAAATTCTGCAATCAGTATTTGGTAGTATTATTCAGATTTAACATCATCTTTCTTTACAAAAAATCAGACTTAATGTCAAGTTCTAACTATTATAAAGGTTTTATCTGTTGAGCATGATTTGAAGTTCCAAAACTGAGGTAAGACAAACTAACAACTTCATCCCTAGGATCCTCTCTTGGTCAATTACATGGTCAACTGTTTTATTTTTGCTGAAAAAGATTATGATGCTATGCTAACATAATTGACTTTCGATCACGAAGGTTGATTGCCGATAAAGTTGCAGCAGCAGGATACTACACCTTGCCCCCTGCTTCTTCCGTGGAGAACCATTTGACCCCAACAATACACAAAGGCCTAAAGATGCTTGGCTCAAAGACCATACTCCCGTAATTACCTACCTCTTTACTCTCTATATAGTCAAAACCTGATGCAAATTATTATTTTCAGTTAACATGAATTTAAATTTGTTATCTTTGTAGGAAAACGATTTTGATGACGCGAAAACACAATTGGCTGACTTGAAAAACAGAGGAATGTCCAAGGTTGGATTTGCTGGTTTCTGCTGGGGAGGTAACTAATCTTTATAGTCGTACATACGTCTCTTTTTATCTGTGGATTTATATTAACAAAACATGGGTTCTGATAAACTCACTTCTTGAATTATATTATTCAGAAATTTAGTTAGAGATGGCTGAGGATTGTTTAAAGCATGCAAATGATTTAAGTGGCCTGTTGCTAATCTACTATATACTTTCATTCTCTCCTTCTTGGTTTTATACATTCTTTAATGACACAAATAAAAGAGGGACAACACACATATGAACCTAGAAGCACAACAAACATATGAAAATTACCTTGGATGAGTCGGTTGCACAGAAGATTGAATCAGATGGCGAGAAAAGAAAATATGCGTTGATGACACAATGATATTGGCGCAGGTAAAGCAGGACTGATTTTCAACAGTGGATAATTTCGAATATTTATGTATATTTAGTAGGATATGAATTGTATCCTTAACCGATAATACATTGTCAAATTATCTCTTATCAGTTTTTAAGATAGATAAATTTAAAATCATCACTTATCCATCCAAGTTTGAATTTTAGATAGAAGTTAAATGAATAATACTTTTTATTTTCAAATAATTCGATTTTCTATTGATTTCTAGAAATTGTATACGAAATTTATGGTTAAATTGTAATTTATTCTGACATCTCTTTTAAATTTCAAAAATTACTAATTATTTTAAATTTTCGAAAATTACTAATTATTTTAAATTTTGAACTTCTATTGATTTCTAGAAACTGTATACGAAATTTATGGTTAAATTGAAATTTATTCTGGCATGTCTTTTAAATTTCGAAAATTACTAATTATTTTAAATTGAAATTTATGGTTAAATTGAAATTTAGTCTGGTATCTATTTTTAATTTCAAAAATTACTAATTATTTTAAATTTCGAAAATTACTAATAATTATATCTCCACAATTATCACCTAAAGAGTTTGAATTATTCAAAAATTGTGCTTAAATTTAGGTAACCATTAGTTTTCAAAATTTCAAAACAGATTAAATCTATTAACTTCTAATTAAGAGGGAATTTTTATTTTAAATTGCAAATTAACTTTAACTAATAATGTTACAATAATGCCCTTAATCAAGTCTTACTTGGAATAAAAATGAGTTGGAAATTGTTGCTGACGTGGTCTTTGACATGGCCTTTTCTGGAGCCTCTAAATAGTTTTGCTATATATATTATATATGATACCTTTTTGCAAAAATATAATGAATTGTGAATTTTTGTTTAAAAAAATATATATTTAGGGACAAAGACCAAGCTTTAGCTCGAGCTCGTCTCGTTTAGACTCGAGTTTGATTACAGATCGAATTATAGTTTGATAAATCTCGAACTGAAGCTCGTTTGACTTTAGATTTTTTTCTAAAAATAAGTCCAAGCTCGAGCTCGGCTCGTTAATACTCGATTTCGGGCAGCTCGCGAAAAGCTCGAAACCCGATTCGATTCGAGCTCGAACAATCATACTGGGCTCGATCTCGAGCTCGAGAAAAGCTCAAGCTCAATAATTTTTATATGAGCTCGAGCTCGAAATTTCAAATCTTGACTCGGCTCGGCTCGTTTACAGCCCTACTTATCACCACCTTGAAGTACTTCCTAAACACATACATACACGACTCATATTCGATGAACCTACACACCATGGCAAATGCCACTAACACTCTAACCGCATTGGCACCAAGTTGTATGGGACCGCGGCCATACACTCCAAGAATTCACAGGTGAATGGCGAAAAAGAAGAAGAAACTTCAAAATTAAACCTAGAAAGCAGAAATTGGAGAATACCTGATGTAATCGAAGGGGGATAAGACGACTATGACGTTAGAAATAGATTAGATAAACACCGGAGATGGATTCTCTGCTTTTGCTCTTGTTGGGTTCTTAGGGAATTCGAATATGGTAAAGTTTGGAAAGGAGTGAAACTCTCCTTTTATATGTCTCCTTTCCTTGCCTGAATTGGAAAGGTTGAATAACGGTTGCATTATTGTCAAATCGTGGGCCGAACTAAAAGCCCATGTTGTTTCCCAAGGCGAATGTCCAATCGATACCATTAAAGGTGAATATTATGGTGCATTGAATACAGCTCATCCAACCGCCATAAGTCAAATGACGAGAATCGACGTACATCAAGCGAGTCGATCTGCTAAACGTCGCCCCAAATCCACAATCCAATATTTTTTATAATTTCCAGCTTGACAAGCCGAGTTAGAAAGTTGCGGCCACTGAACGAAATGAATGTGATGGGCCAAGCCCATCAGGCTAACCCAATATCCAAACGAGCCCAAAGGCCCATGAAGCGTAAAGAGCCCATCAAATGGTCCCAATGATACCAGCCCATCAATCTAGATCAGTCGACCAAGTTCATAGTCCGACCTTGCTTGGTCTCGACTTAGATTCGTGAGTATACCCACGTCGTCACTCATAACCGCCTCCTATATTCTCGGAGGCAGTTACGCCAGCGTTATCTCCATGATTTACGGGATTCGCAAACATCCAACGGCAACACTATAAATACCACTCCATCACCAACGGAAAAATGTAATTTCATCTTAGCTATTTTGAGATTCAGTTATTTCAATAAAGTTTATACAAGCTTATAACTCAATATCTCATTATCACGCCGGAGGGTGTTAGCCGAATACCAACCCGACCCCCTTACTATAACTTCTTTCACTCCCTCCTCTTAAAGTTTTGCTGTGATCTTTCTTGTTTGTGATTTCAGGTACTAGTTGTTAGATATCAACGTATTGGTGATATATATATATATACCATAAAAGGGGGTATGGCGGATTTTTTTGGTTTCTGTTAAACCACTATATAACTTAATTACAAAAATTATGTTACAGTAAAAACATGAATTAATTGACGGAGGAGGAAGATACTGAATACTTACAGAGAGGAGGAGGAGATGAAGAGACAACGATGAAGAACGAGGTCACACTAGAATTTTACAGCGGGGCTAAAAATACTTTTTTTTTATAAGGTAAGGGTTATATTATGAAGTACAGAAGGTATTTGAAGGATTTTAAGTTGTGGGACTAAGGGCGTAGGAAAGGTTTTTAAGCTGCCATGGGTTTAAGAAAGATTTCTCTGAATTTAAGAAAAATTGCTCTTTGATTTTTTCATCCGTGTTTACAAATGAGAATGAGGAGGGTATTTATAACCCTTGAAACTAGAACCTACTCAGCCGGTAGACTAACCGGTTACCTAGATATTGATTATACAACGCACTTATTCAAAGATACTAAAGTATATACAGTTAAAAGACGCACTACTAAAAAGAAGATGCTAAAGCAACGCACTATGAAAAGGAAATGCTGCATTATTTACATACGTCCAAAAGACTTTTTAAATGCTGTCGAATATTTTTCCAGCTGTCACTTGTGTTGTCATTGCTTACGTTTTTCAGTTCCTTGTGTCGTCATTGCTTACGTTTTTCATCTAGAAGTCCCTGTAGTTGCTGTCAATTGTAGGAATTGTGTCTCCGTCTGATTGGTCGTCTTGCATTATGTCATCTTCTGGTTCTGGCCATGGTGTTTCTTCATCTCTGTTGGTGATGTGCTCTTGTTTCAACTTGTCTCCTTCTCTAATGAAAGGGAGAAGCATTTCCCAATTGTCCTTTTCCCAAATTTGGGTATAATGTCCCTCTGCCATTAATTTGTAGTTGTGCCAAGGAAAGAACCTAGGAGGTTCAGGGGATTTTTGGTAATCTTTTATGAATTCTTTGTGGTAATTATTTAATATATTACTGTCCTCTTTATATGCTTCGCTGTCTTGCTCATGGAGCCAAACAATACTAGAAAAGTCTATTTGGTCTTCGATTTTTACTGCCATTTCAAGTAGTTCCTGGTCTTTTAGCTCATTGCTGACAAATATTCTTTTTCTTGCTGGTCAGTAGGTGTAACTGTCGGCTTCAGGAAAAGATGCAAATATCTTACATCCAACCTCCTTTGAATATGATTGAATAGCAATATTGTCTGCTACCAATGTGAACTTTTCTCCAAAACTGTTAATGATTTTTTCTGTAGTAGGTGTTAACCTGAATTTAATATAGTCAATCATACCGTAATGGTAAAATTGAGAAATCAAATCCCGTGGCATGTCTGTTTTGAACAAATCAATCTGTAAGAGTAAAACTCATGTATCTCTTCCCTCACTATTTATTCTTTCTATCACTTTCACTCCTGTATATTTTAACTCACGAAAGACAATCTGTACTATCTTTTGCTGTAATTTGTATAGGATTACTAGAAACCCTGTGCAAATTTACTTGAAAATAACGTCATCAAGTTCTTCGAACCTGTCTAAGACTGGCTGTAATGTCTGTCTCCATGGTATATCAAGGATACGGGCCTTGAAGCTGTCGAAATCCCTGTTATTAGTAGGCTTACATGTTTCAGCCTTTAAAGTCTGTAATTTTTCTTCAAGAGTGGCCACCTGTTGTAACAACATTTTATTTTCGATCTATAACTGTATGACTTGATTGTCTTTTTATCTTTGAAGAAGATGTTTTTGCAAGTTTGCAATCACTCCTTCCTGTTTTTTAATAACCTGTTCTGGATGTTCTTTTGTAACTTCAGAAAAGGTTTTTACTTCTTCTGGCTCTATAAAAAATGTGTTGAGCCCAAAATGTTCCCTAGTCGTGTACATGGCTTCTGAAAAACTGTAAAACCCTTTGTAAAGAGGACTAGTGCACTGTGTGTGTTTGACTACTGTTTCCCATTTGTTGAAAATACCCAGTTTCATTCCTCGAAAAATGACATAATGGAAAAATCTTTTTGTGATAGTTTTTTCTGGGATTTTTTGAAATATTTCAAGAAAGTAATATCCAAGAGAGTTTAAAACATGTACTTTCTTTGTGGCTTCATTTGGAAGAGTATGTATGTGCCACAATTGTCGAGCAAACACTGTTGTTTTTCTGTTAAATCCATCCCAAAAATGGGTCTGAATTTCTTTTTATCCTCTGTGCAAATGGGTAATGTATTTGGGCCAAATGTGATAGTTTTCTGTTGGGCTTGGGCTCTTGGTATAAAACTTTTATCAATTCGAAATTTTTGAGAATTGGGCCCAGCTGTTTGTGAAAACTTTAGGTTTAACCCAAATGGTTTTGGAGTATCTTCCAATGGATATATCATACTGTAACAGGGCTGCTCTGTCTTTTCTTCTTTCAAGCTTCTACTGTCCGATGTATCCATAGCTGTTGATTTTTCTGTCTGTTGAGGATGCAAGATCTTTTTCATCTGATTGTTCTTATCCATGAAATAACCTGTTTAAATTTCTTGATAAGATATCAGCTATAGTATTATTTTTTCCTTTAATATGTTCAAAATTTATAATGTAACCACTTCCTTGTATTATGTTTTGTAAGTTAATCCACCTAGTCCGATTAACTTTTTTACTTTGATCATTCTTAATGAATTTAACTACGGCCTCACAATCTGTTCTAACTGTAAATTCTTTATTTAAGAATATTTTAAATTTTTCTAATGCATTTATTAATGCATGTATCTCATAATCTAAACTAGTCCAGTTTAAACCTGTTTTATTAAAGTTTCCACCGGAATAAGCACAAACTTTTTCACTATTTTTTGATTCATATTTATTTATTTTACAAAGAAGAACTGCTCCCTATCCTTCTTTACAATCGTCGGTTTCTATTATAATATATTCATTTACTAGTGGTAATTCTAAAGGTTTAATCTTTTTTACTGCTTCTTTTATTTCTTTTATTAATTTTATGTCCTCTTTATTAAAACTTCGTTGGCCATTTTTTGTTGTTTTACTGTATAATGGTCCTACTAGTTTTGATAAATTAGGTATAAATTTTCTAGCATAATTTACTAATCCTAAAAAAGGCTTGTATTTGTTTTAAAGTTTCAAATTTCTCTAGAAATTCAATAATCTTTGTTGAAATATGTGGCTGTAACTCTATTTTTCCATTTCCTATTTCTAGTCCTAGAAATGATATTTTTCTTTTAAAAAGTTCCATTTTTCTCTTTGACATTACTATTCCATGTTTCTTTATTTCACTAAAAACTTGTTTTAAGTGTTGCTTATGTTCTTGTAATGTTTCACTGGCTACTAAAATGTCATCTATGTATACCATACAAAATTCATATTTTAGAAATATATCATTCATAAATCTTTGAAATATTGAGGGAGCATTTTTAAGTCCAAAACTTAACACATTCCACTCAAACTGTCCTTCAGAACAAGTGAAGGCTGTCCATGGTTTAAATTTTTCTTCTAATTTAAGCTGATTATATCCTGATTTTAAATCAAATTTTGAGAATATCTTTCTCTTTTGAATTAAGTTAACTAAAGAATCTTTGTTAGGTATATTATACCCGTCATCTTCTGTATTGTCATTGAGCCTTTTATAATTGTAAACTATCCTAGCTTTTCCTCTTTTAATCTCACTATGATTTCTTACTAAAAAAGTTGCTGATCTATGTGGACTTTCTGATTTTCTAATTAACTGTTGTTTCATCATTTCTGGGATTTGTGTTTTAAATTCCTCTTTATCTAAAGGACTGTATTCTATATTAGCTGTTCTGATTGTAATATCAGGATTTTTTATTTTGAATTTGCATGTATATGTGACTTTTGAATTTGTAATATCCTCTCCTATCAATCCTATTTTCTCTAAATGTAAAATAATAGGATGATTACTACTTTTTGTTACATCTATTCCTTTTTCTAATTCATGTGTTAACATGTTTGTGAGTAAGCTTAAAGTCTCATTTTTCATGTGTAACTTTGTATTTGGGTGTTTTTGTATTAAAAATTCTAGATTACCTAGTCTACCACGCTTCTGTGCTAACTCTGATGTCTGGTTATACCTTAAGGTTGGAATACTATAGATATGTTTACTTAATGTAATGTAATTTTTTGTAATTGTAATAGCACCCTGTAATCCAAGTATAAAGTTTAGTCCTAAAATAAAGTCTTTTGATTTTACGTATTCTGGACTAATGTTTACCTGAGGTATATCATATTTAAGACTATACTTTTCTGAAAAGTCTATAAATTGGATTCCTATTGGTTCAATGTAATGTGTTATTATCATTAGACGATCTTCTATTGTCCTAGTAACTAATTTATATGATAACTCTTTTTTAAACTGTTTATGTACCATACTATGTGATATAACACTTTTTGTAGCGCATGTGTCTAAAAGGACAGTATGGTCTAAATATTCATTCTTGTCTAGCCATAATCTGCACTGTAAATTTATCATATTAGTTATATTTTTTGTTTGTATTAATGTATGTTCTGTGGACATTTTTGTAAGATCTATTTCTTCTAGAGGGTCTTCTGTTTTTTGTTTATTTTTATTTACTATTTTTTCTATATTTAAAACTCTATTTTCGATATTTCTTATTTTTAAACTATATAACTCACTTGCTATTTCTAATTTATCCATTTTTTCTGTAATTATTCCCATATTCATTTCTTTTGATGTTGATGATTCCGTATCTAGAGTCATACTTTGTTTAAATAATGTATTTAGACATAAGTACCATATTTCCTTAAAATATATATTGCACTGTGATCTTTTTTCGATACTAGGAAAATAACCACAATTAAAATATTTAATGTAATTATTTCCTCTTCTGCTAACCCAATCATGTTTACATTCTTCTTTTTTATTCATATAAGTATATGTAATCTTAGTAAGTTGGCTGTTATCATCACTACTGTAGACACTGTAGATTGACTCGTTATCTGATACGTTTATGTCTAAAGGTTACTTCCTTACATTTATCTTCTAATATGGTGAATGTATAAGTAATTCTAGGTCCAATACCTAAATTTCTTCTTTCACCAAATTGTTGTTTCCATGATTCATGAATGTTTCTACATAAGTCTCCAGGTAATTTAACAAAGTATTTATCACACAAGTCATCATTCATGGCTTGGCCTGTTTGAGATAATAATCTTATAAAATCTAATGTAAATTCATTTATATATTTCATATCTGCTATACTTAACTGTTCTAAATTTCTAATGGCTGTATTTTGTATTAGAGTAGTGTGTTTTACTGGGTCTACTCCTAGTATTAATGTTCTAATTTGACTAGTGAAATTATATGGGTTATCACCTATGGCTTTAAGCCTGTTTATTTCATTGGGATCATGGGTTTTTTTGCTTTGCCATATGCCTAAAGCTATTGGTCATAATGTGGTTTCTAGATATGAAAACATATCCATACTGTCTCGTTTATTTGTTTCCCATAATCGTACTACTATTTGTTCCCATATTAATATCTCATCTCCCCAAAGCTGTGATTTTTGTTTTTCTAATAGTAACATGCTATTACTGTATAGATTTCCTATTGGTAATCTATTTCCTTGACTGACGTAATGTGATTCTCCTATGTATTGTTTTGTAGGAATGGTCCAGTTTTCTCTTCCTATTGTATCTTCTGTACCCGTTCCTGGTTTTGTCCATTCCATTTTAGCTCTTTTTCGTGCATTATCCATGTTTTGATCCATGAAAGCTTTCTCTTGTTTATAAAAATCAGAAATCATTGTTTTTCCTTGTTGTATATCATCTATCAAAGGTAAATTATAAATTTATTGTAATTTATTATAGAGAGTTTGACCAAAATAACCCTATTATAAAGAAAAACGACCTTAAAGGACCAACATTTTGAAAACCCCCCTAAACACCCCTGGACCAAATTGCCCTCGACGTCGCGTTCATATTCACCCTATTTCGCCGCAATTTCAAATTTTCACTATTTCTATTTCCTGTTTCTAAAAATCTCTCAAATTTCAAATTTTGAAAACCTCCCCGTTCTCGTCTCACCGACAACGATTATTGAGCAATTTCTTCTTTCCTTCGACGGATTTCTTCATTTTCGTCCTCAAAACCAAAGGTAATCTTCAACATTTTTTCGATTTTGAAGTTTATTTTTGAGATTTCAAAGTTTATTTCACTTGTTTTTGTCGAGTTCACTGTTTTGATGTCGATTTTGATGTTAATTTCACTGTTTTGTTTTCGATTTTGAAGTTTATGATTTCTCAAGTAACCTAGTTAGGAAAAATGTGAACTAGGTTTAATTGTTGAATTTCACAGATGTTGGATTTTGTTTTACAGTTGTATATTTAAATGTGAATTCGTTTGGGTTTTGACATTTATCAGTTGTTCATGACTTATTGTGCACAATAATTATGAGGTCAATTTCTCAGTTATTTTGGGAACAACAGTGAGGTCTATTTCACTGTTTTTATTTCATTCCATCATAGAACAAGATCTGTAAAGTCTAGTTTCTCAGTTGTTTGGTTGTTGAGGGAAAATAAGTGTGAAATGTTTTTCACACTTCTAAAACTGTGAGGTAAGTTTCACAGTGTAGAAAATGTCAAAATATACCTCACGAGGTCTCGGGGAAGTGTGAGGTCTATTTCTCATTTATTTATGAATGTGAATTGATAAGGGTTTTGGCATTTTCTAAACCGATAATTGTGAGGTTAACTTCACAGGTTGTTTTGCTACTTTTTATGTGTGGTTTACTTGTGATTAATCTGTTGTCGATGAATGTTTGTGCACAAATGAGAGGTCAATTTCTCGGCTATGGTTGTTGAAGTCAATTTCTCAGTTATAGTGCACAACAGTGAGGTCAATTCCTCAGTTTTTGTCTCATTCCTTCATAGAAAACAACTGTGAGATCTATTGCACATTTGTTTTGTTTTGAGGGATAATAAGTGTGAAATGTTTTTCACACTTCTAACACTGTGATTTCAGTTTCACAGTTATTTATGAATGTGAATTGATAAGGGTTTTGGCATTTTCTAAACTGAGAATTGTGAGGTTAACTTCACAGTTGTGTTGCTACTTTTTATGTGTGGTTTACTTGTGATTAATCTGTTGTCGATGAATGTTTGTGCACAAATGAGAGGTCAATTTCTCAGTTATGGTTATTGAGTCAATTTCTCAGTTATAGTGCACAACAGTGAGGTCAATTCCTCAGTTTTTGTCTCATTCCTTCATAGAAAACAACTGTGAGATCTATTGCACATTTGTTTTGTTTTGAGGGATAATAAGTGTGAAATGTTTTTCACACTTCTAACACTGTGATTTCAGTTTCACAGTTATTTATGAATGTGAATTGATAAGGGTTTTGGCATTTTCTAAACTGAGAATTATGAGGTTAACTTCACAGTTGTGTTGCTACTTTTTATGTGTGGTTTACTTGTGATTAATCTGTTGTCAATGAATGTTTGTGCACAAATGAGAGGTCAATTTCTCAGTTATGGTTGTTGAAGTCAATTTCTCAGTTATAGTGCACAACAGTGAGGTCAATTCCTCAGTTTTTGTCTCATTCCTTCATAGAAAACAACTGTGAGATCTATTGCACATTTGTTTTGTTTTTGAGGGATAATAAGTTTGAAATGTTTTTCACACTTCTAACACTGTGATTTCAGTTTCACAGTTATTTATGAATGTGAATTGATAAGGGTTTTGGCATTTTCTAAACTGATAATTGTGAGGTTAACTTCACAGTTGTTTTGCTACTTTTTATGTGTGATTTACTTGTGATTAATCTGTTGTCGATGAATGTTTGTGCACAAATGAGAGGTCAATTTCTCAGTTATGGTTGTTGAAGTCAATTTCTCAGTTATAGTGCACAACAGTAAGGTCAATTGCTCAGTTTTTGTCTCATTCCTTCATAGAAAACAACTGTGAGATCTATTGCACATTTGTTTTGTTTTGAGGGATAATAAGTGTGAAATATTTTTCACACTTCTAATACTGTGATTTCAGTTTCACAGTTATTTATGAATGTGAATTGATTAGGGTTTTGGCATTTTCTAAACTGAGAATTGTAATGTTAACTTTACATTTGTTTTGCTACTTATATGTTGTCGATGAATATGTGTGCTTAAATGTGAGGTCAATTTCTCAGTTATGACTTTATAAATGTGCATTGGTTGTAACACTCACTCCGTGTTTTAACATTCAATTGTTTTTTGTGTGATTATAGATGACTAAGAAAAGAATGGCAAAAAAAGATTCCACAAGTAAAGCTAAAAGAAAATCAGTGGAGAGGCCCAAGTCCTTCTCTTTCCGTTCAAACATTGAAGCAACTTTGAAATTGCTGATGAAGTTGAAGTTAAAGGATTATCATATTGAAAAGTTGAAACTTTCTCCATTTTTCAATATGTTTAATGCACTGAACAACAATTTGGATATCACAATCAGAAAGTCTGATTTGACAACATGGGATATTATCAGATGTTATGACCCGGATACTGATAACTTTAAGTTGGGGCGTACTCGTGTCAATCTAACAAGCAATGACGTTGCTGTGATATTTGGGGTGGAATCTGGGGAGAAAAGTATGAACATGAAGATGAAGGGTTGTCTTTGCGTAAACATTTGAATTGTTTCAGAGAAGGTTCAAGGGTGAAAATAACATCTCATCGATCACAGTCAACACGGTGAAGGATGTGTTGATGGAAGTTTGTCAAAGTGATAAAGAAGAAGATATTGATGATGTTGTGAGGCTGCTAACAATGTTTACAATGGCAACATTGTTCTTTGCCAGCATGGGTACTTACATTTCTACTCCTTTTCTTTACTATGTGGAAAAGATTGAGAACATGGAGGATTATAATTGGTCTCAAGAAATCCTTGATAATCTAATGAATTCAATTCGAAAACACCACCAACAGCACATCAAGTTTCTGGCTGTGTTTCTTTGCTATCGGTAAGTCAATATATATTTTGTTCTTCTCTTTCTTAGTTATTTATATATTCTTATAAAATTGCAACATAATAATTTTTTTAATTGATGCAGTATTGGTTCAGTGAACACACCAACACATTGCAACCAAAAAGACAACTGATTCCACGATTCATGAAGTGGGATTTGCCAAAGAAGGTGGAAATGTTCAAGGAGTTGAGAATCGACGTGTTGAAAAAGAAGAATGTGAGTTATAATATTATCTTAGTTTATTTAATAATTTCTCATTTTTTGGTTTCAAACATGTGTATTATGTCCTAATCATTCTTTTATAGAACAACTGTGAAAAACATTGCACAGAAATTGACCTCACAATTCTAAACTGTAGGACTTATTTCACAGTTGTTGATTTTGATGAATATAAATGTGAGATGTTTTTCACAGTTAGTTATAATTGTTTGTGCACAACTGTAAGGTCAGTTTCTCAGTTTATAACTGTGAAGTAAATTTCTAAGTTATTGTGCATAACTTTGATAGATTTCTCTGTTTAAATGTCATATTTTTATAGAAAAACTGAGAATTCCATTTTACCTTTCTTGATAGGTTAATGCTGAAGCTTTAGTTTTAACCGATGAAGAAGAAATAATGTTTGGTGGACAAAGAAACTTTGCAAACATCACAGATGATGTGAACCTACTGGAGAACAAAGATGAAGAAGAAGATGGAAAAAATGAAAAAGAAGAGGAGATGAGGGAGTTAGGTTCTACAGATAGTGAAAGAACCTTATCCATTCACTTGGCTCAACCCCAAAATATCCCGGATACTCCAATTCACAGTTCTGTACCAATAACTCCAATAGCGTTGATGGCAGATGATTTTGATGATATGGTTACATCTGCATTGGAAAGTGTGAATAAATCGATAGGAATTGAAGGATTGGAATTTGAAAAAAAAGAGTCACAACGGGATAAGGGAAAGCTGAAAGAGAAAAGACTTGAAACCGTGAAGGAAAAGAAAAATTTGGAGATTGTAAAAGAAAAAGAGAGGTTGGAAAAGGAAAATGACAAGCTTGTAAAAGAAAATAGAGAGCTCATTAAGAAAGTGGAAACAACAAATTCATTGAATGAGAAAGTTGAAGAATTGGGAAAACAACTGAGTGTTGCTATTTCAAGGATCAACAAGTTGGAAGAAGAAAAGAGAATAAGAGAGATAGCTCACCAAAAAGAGATCAAGGAGTTACATGAATTGCACAGAAACCAAGTAGCCAAATTGGAAGAAGAGGCTGCTAATTTGATTCAAGATAGTGAAGATCAGGCGGTAAAATTGAATGAAAAAGATGAAATTAACAAAGAACTTTTGGAAAGGATTGGAATGTTTCAAGCTGAAGTTAATGAAGCAGTTTTTGAAAAGGAAATTGAGGAGGACAAGGATGAGGCTGAGGAGGACAAGGATGGGGCTGAAAAGGGAAAAAATGTTGGAGTGACTGGATCAATGGTGAGGAGGCTAAAGGGAAAAACAAGGAAACCAAAGGTCGATGATGACTTTGTTTCTTTACCAAAAAGGCAGAAGAAGAATGATGAGAAAAGAAAGTTCAAGCTGAAAACATTGAGATTTTAGATGATTTGCAGGGAGAAAAGAAGAAAGGCAAACGTGTTGTGCAGCTCAAGTTCAAGAAAAAATTCAGTAAAACAACAAAAATGGTGGCACAAAAGGAAATTGATAAGTATCACAACTTATTAAAAGTTCAAACAAAGGAGTAAGTACCAAAAACAAACTTTAATATTTTTGAATGATTATTTATCACAATCATTATAACAAGTTATATTTATGTTCTTGCAGTGGGAATGCATGGGTATATGGAAATATCCATATAAGTGTTGAAGAATTGTGGATGATTGCCCATGACACATGTACTGATGTGACGGTATATTTACTCCTACTCTTAAATTGATTTAACAATTGATAAACTGTGAATTCTATTTCATCTGTTGTGCACAATCAAACATGAATAACTGTGCAATCTATTTCACATTTGTTGGTTATTAAACCCTTACTCAGTTATTTAACAACATTTGTTGGTTATTTAACATTTGTAATGCAATCTATTTAACAACAGAATTGTGCAATCTATTTCTCAGTAATTTAACAACATTAAATCATGAATAATTGACAACTGTGAGGTCAATTTATCAGTTATTAAAAAACATTTCACAATTTCATCGTTGTTTGACAGTAATGAATGGTTACCTCGAAATATTGAAAAAGCAATACAAAGACATAAAATCTTCAAGCTCACGAGAATACTACTGTTGGAGTGATCACTTGCTAATGCCATGGTAAGTACATTTATATTTATTTATGTAAAATGTTCTTGTTGAGGTGTTATAGATATTGACTAAATGTTTACATGCGGCCATTTCTAGAAAATAATTATACAAAATGCATTAAAGAAGAGATTGATGATGCCTTGTTGGAATTGATAAAAGATGATAAAGGTTCATCCTCTTCCCAATACACACCCCATCAAAACAAAGATTGGTTGAACATTGGACTCTTCTCGTTCTTGATGTTGAAACGGGGGAGTTTATGTTTTATAACTCAATGCGTCCAAGGAAAAAAAGAAACAAAGGACCCATATGTCGTGTATGCTCGAGTAATGGTAATAACATGATACGTAATTTTACTTTAATTTTCTTTCGGTTTATGACTCGGTGTTTGATAAATGATAAAATCTTTTCATTTTACGGTTTGATTACGTCGAAACTTGTCTTGTATTTTGTCAAATGTTACTCAAGAAGATTCACCAAATTTAAAAGTTCATTGAAGTTGAAGATACACCACAAGAAAATTTGCCAAGTCTTGATTGTGGAATTCATGTTCTTATGAATTGCAAGGACTACTTTGACTCGGGGATTCGTGAGGAAGAGCTATGAAAAGGATTGAAGCGCATCAATTTAGGGCAAAAATGTTTCTTGAATTTACGAATGATGAAAGGAAAGTGTACGTAGTTTGATTGTAGTGTCGGTTTAAAGATACATTGTTTTTGTCTAGGCACTCTTTTGGTTGTTGAAGTACAAATGAAAAAGACGTGAAGTAACCTTGGAAAATATGTAGTGAAAAAGACTTGACAAATTCTCGCTATGCTTATGCAATTTCTCGGTTGGTATGTTTACACTCATTCGCCGGTTTACGCACAAGTGTAATGTCAAATTCTCGGTTATGCTTATGCAATTTCTCGGTTGGTATGTTTACACATTCTTTGCGGTTTTCATAGACTTGACAAATGTGATGTAAATAAATGTGCAATGTTTTTCACAATTGCTTTGGGTATTGATGTAAATAAGCGTAGGACCTATTTCACAGCTTGTTGGTTTTGAGGCGTGCACTGGTAGGAACCGAGGCCGGCGCCCGGAGTTATATGAGGCGCGCGCACGGAAGAGCGATAGTCCGAGACCTTCCTATTTCACCGTTATGCACAATAACCGTGCAATGTTTTTAACAGTTGTTCTGTTCTATAAAAAGAATTACTAGAACAAAGTGAAATAAACTCGTAATTATGTTTACCTATTACTGAAACAACAAATCATTAAAATGTTGAGGAAAAAAAAAACAATCACCAAAAACAAAGAAATTAAATTCACCATTTATTTCATTTCATTTCATATATTGTCTTTAAAAAGAAAAAGAAAAAAATCTGAACTAAAGATAGAACCAAAACATCATTAAATAGGTTCCCTGCAAGACTTCCTATTGTGAGATCCTAATTTTCTGCAACGACCACATTTCATTTCCTTTTCATAAACTCACCTCTAGAAGGAATATGATTCTTCCTAGGCCTTCCAGGAGGACTCCTTGTTACTGGTGGAAGTATCACAGGTGGTTCAGTATTGGGAGCTTGACCAAATGAAGCATAAGCCTGAATTGGTGAAGCATAACACTCTCTGTAGTAATTGCAATGGAAAAATGGCTCAATGTATGAGAATAGATCTGGTTTGGTATTGAACAGAACAGCAACTACATGCACACAAGGGAAACCTTCATGCTGCCACTTTCCACATGAACATGTGCATTCTTCTACGTTGACAACCATTGGTGGAACGGAATGCACTTCAAACACATTGTTTGAAGAAGAGTATACTACCCATGACCTACCAATTTTTTTAAGTTCTTCATACTTCTTCTGCATAAGAGGACACAATGTTGAATTCCAATTTGATGAGTCTTCTCTCCGTTTTGACATTTGACACATCATCTTCAATCTAATAGAATCAATTAACTCCATAATAGGCAATGAACGAGCAACTTTAAACTGAGCATTAAATGATTCTGCAGCATTGGAAGACATCTCCCCATATCGACTACCATTAAAGAATGCATTAGCATAATTTTCAACAGATAGGTTATCCAAAAACTCTTTAACAACTGTCCCACCTTCAGCTTTCATTTTATTCTGAAAAGTATTAAAAAGTTCTTTAGTCGGGGTTTCTGCGCACTGACTGAGTTTATAGGTCATCCTATTCTTAAAGCTTATATGACAGCCTCTCATCTTATCCTTCAAATTATGTTTCAAATGAACAATGCAAAATGAATGAAAACATTCGGGCAACACGGCTTACACTGCTTGAATAATGCCTTGATGGCGATCAGACACAAATGTCACTTGCCTATAATCTATGAGAGGTTTAAGTTGCTCCAAAAACCATATCCAATTTTCAGTATCTTCACCACCAACAATAGTAAAAGCAATGTTAAAAAGCCCTGAATAAGAAAAAACGACAAGAAGAAAAATTAGAGAAACAACCGTGAAATACACTATAATCGTTTCTGTACGTAATAATACATACCCGAATTGCCATCTTTGGCCGTTGCGGCAAGTAAAGTCCCCTTGTATTTTCCATGTAAAAATGTACCATCAACAAATAGCAACGGACGACAAAACCTAGGAACCTCTTATACATGCCCCAAATGAAACAAAACACCTTCTAAAGTGACCTACTTTATCGCATTCAAGCACAAACCGATTACTCGCATCCAACTCCTTCATCTTCTTAAAGTAACCTCTCAAATTATCATAAGATAACGATTCTTCACCGTAAACTACCTGCCTTAGCTTTCTCAATAGCTCTCCACCCAACTTTGTAAGTTACATCAAGTCCATAACTAGTCTTAAGAACCCTAAGAATTTGAGGTGTACTCAATTGAAGGCGTAGAACGAACAACATCAACTATGGATTCAAGAAGAACATCGAAGTAACCCTACTACCCTTTTCACTCCTATGAACATCACCACATGTATGAATTGAAGTATATGTTTTGATGTAAACAAATCCATTTGACTTTTCAACGTAAACATGGATCCTCCAAGGACGGCCTACGGCAGATTTATGCTTGCCTTTGTGCGGTAACACGTTTTTTGTCATTTTTAATATACTCAAACTAAATCCAACCTCACAGCATACTTACATAATCCGATACGAAACTCAAGAATTCCTCCTTCAAATACTTGTCCAATACTGTTATTTCCTTAGCCCACTTTGCGGTTAACAATTCTTTTTCTCTATGATGGAAAAAGTTCACGGGCATTTCAAGTGCAAGCCTACTAGAACTACTATGCTCTAGTTCATTAGATATAGAACCACCACAACGCACGGTAGATGTAGATGATTCATAGGCACAAATAGCTTGACTCTCTTTAACATGAACAACAACAAGGTTTGCACCACTATAACCTAACATGATGCCCATATTCAAGAAATCCTCTTCATACTACAGTAAGCAACTTGAATTATCAGGTAAAACATATAACAATGATATATAATCCTTATTCAATGAAGGCCACCTTGAACAAACAAACTCAACAACTGAGAAATAAGAAGAAAACTGAGCAAATCTTGCTATTGCATTCAATTCACCATACTTAAATGAAAGCATCACTGGAGTATCCATACAGCTGCATAGAAGAAACATGAAAAATATTACAACTGAGAAATTCACTTAACAATATTGATTATCATAGAACTGAATCATTAAAACAATTACAAAAGCATAAAACTACAATGTATTACAGAAATTTCAAAGCTATCACAGATTTCGTTCACAAAAAATTAGGAAATCCACAATATCAAATCCGAATATAACATACCTGGGCAAATCTAAATCAATCAATTGAAAAATCAACCAATAAATTGAATCTGATTCCACTTCAAATTGAGATCGAGAGAAACGAATTGTGATCAGAAAAGAGAGATATCTTCTCTCGAATTGAAATCTAGAGACAAAAAGGAGAATGACGCGATTGATTTCGCGCTGGCGCAGAAGATATGCAATGCGATGGATTCTGTTTCCTTTTAGGATTGTTAAACATCAATTTCATACGTATATATACAAGGGGCAATTTCGGTATTAATTTTTTTTTTAAATTGAGCTAAGGGGTGTATTGGTAAAATATATTTCAATCAATGGACCCTAAGGTTGATTATGAAATGTTGAGTTTTTTTTAATAAATTCCACCTTATTATAGGGGCTTATTGGTAAAAATCCCTTTATTATAAAACATCACATGTACGTAAATACTCCCTCCGTCTCGGTAATTGCTTCACCCTTTTGGGGTGAGCACGCAAATTAAGGAAATTGGTGAGTGGAGAAAATGTTGTGAGTGTAATCTATATCTATAGTATAAATTAGAGTGGTGTGCTACAATACTATGAATAGTTTCAATGGCCGAATTTCTCATTTTGCCCTCACTATTTTATCCCTTTCCCATTTTGCCCTTAAATTTTTTTTTTTTTAATTAAAAAAAAAAGACACGGGCTTAATTAAAAAAAAAAAAAAAAAAAAACGTGTCCTCGTACACGGGCTTATTCTAGTAGTAAGATATGAGAGAGAATGAGTGGAGGAAATAGTAAATTTGAAAAATGTTGTGAGTGTAATCTATAGTATAAATGAGGGAGGGGTTTGCTACAAAGTAATGGCAGGTTTAGCGAAATTCTATTTTGCCCTCATACATTTGTCCCTTTTCCATTTTGCTCTTAAATTTTTTTTTTTTAATTTTAAAAAAAAAAATCACGTGGCCTTGGACACGGGCATGTACTAGTAGTAAAATAGGAGAGAGAATGAGTGGGTGAAATAATAAATATTCTTTGTCATTTTAGGAAAGGTGAAGCTTTAAACGAGACACTCATTTTGACAAAAAGTGAAGTTATTAATGGGACAGAGAGAGTTAATTTTATCTCAGCAAGTGGTTGAAGAATTTGATAGTTGACCATTATATTTGGTTCAAACCAATTTGACTTTTTTCAAGAACTACTCCATAATTTTTTACTTGGTGATAGATATTTATTTTGAAACATGTACTACTTTACTTCGTATTTTCTGTGATCCAAAATAATTGTAGTTTTTTAACAATTTGTTTTGTCCAATCTAATAGTCACTTTTGAATTAAAAACTTTCAATTTTTATTTTACCCTTGGGATTTGTAACACTTAGTTATTTCCTGCAATTCAAAATAATTGTCATTTTGAATAAAATGTTTGGTCCAAAATAATTATCACTTTTTTGGGATAAAAAATATTTAAATTCCTATTTTATCTCCACATTAAAACTTGTTTTGCTTATTAATTTAATTGTTGTGTGAAATAATGTAACAGAGAAAAAGACGCAATCTTGATACCTTTATCATTAAATTGGGGCAATAACTTGTGAAAAGTTTAGAAAGCCAGATTTATTTTGGACATTAGAGAGTAGTGGTTTTATTGAGTGAGCTATTGCAGGAGAAATAAATAATTAATATGAGCAAACATAATAATCTTTTCATTAACTTATATTAATAATTATATTCTTAAAATAAGTGAAAACTCAAGAAGCAACGTTATTTTTAACTGAAGGAGTATAATGTAAAAATAAAGGGAATTTTATTCATAAGCATTTTATATACAATATTTAAAAATTAGGATAAAACATATTCAATAATCCTGGAATTTTTTCCCAAATAATCCCGTTTTACTTTTTTATTTACGAAAATGACTTACTGTTCAAACTATTGCCCAGAATGTCCTCTTTTTTTGAAACTCGCTACACCGTGTAGCGAGTTTGACTAGGGTTGGTCAAAACTCGCTACACCGTGTAGCGAGTTTAGGGTAATTAATTTAGGGCGTTGGAAAATTAATTAGGTCATTTAATTAAACTAAATTCGCTACACCGTGTAGCGAGTTTTGACCAGATTTTAGTCAAACTCGCTACACCGTGTAGCGAGTTCAATTTAAAACCCTTACCCCTTCTCAGTTCACGCATTCAACCAAAGAAAACAAAAAAACTTACTCCATCTCCATAGCCGCCGAGCCAAGGAAGAAGAAGATCACTTCGAGCCAAGCCAAGGATTTTGTGAAGAAATTCAACCTTTTTATTAATTGTAAGTTTAAATTTCTATATTAAGTTGAATTTTAGTTTTGATTCCGAATTTATGATTTATTTTTTAATTCCGAATTTATGTGACTAATTTCTATATTGCCAAGAAGAAGAACATTGCAATTTAGGATTTTTTTGGTTGATTTGTTGTTGAAATATTGTTATTCCCATTTATGTGACTAATTTTTATTTAATTCCGAATTTTTTTATTATTTTGGTTGATTTGTTGTTGAAATATTTTTATTCCGAATTTATGATTTTTTTTTTAATTCCGAATTTCTTGACTAATTTTTATTTAATTCTGAATTTTTATTTAGTTTTTTTGGTTGATTTGTTGTTGAAATATTATTATTCCGAATTTATGTGACAAATTTCTATATGCCAAGAATTTTTTTTATTTTTTGTATGATTTTTTTTGGTTGATTTGTTGTTGAAATAGTGTTATTCCCATTTATGTGACTAATTTTTTTGATTTTTTTATGACATTGCAATTTAGGATTTTATTTTTGGTTGAACTATTGTTAAATATATAGATGTAAATATTATTTCTGATGAATTAATTTTGCCCTATACATAGTTTAATTGTTGAGAATAATTAATTGATGCATTCAGATTTTAATTTATTTAATATAAAGATGAGAAAAAATTATTATTTCAAATATTTTAATAATAAAACTAAAAAATCTTGTGCGGAAAGCTAATCGAGGATAGATTAGACCGATTGTTATTCCCATTTATATGAACTGTCTATTTATTTTTTATCAAAAAAAAAAAAATAATAGCAAATTTAAAGTAAATTGGGTCATTCATTTTAGAAAATTTTAGAAGGGAGTATATAGCAAATTTGCTCATAATAGAAATAAATAGCAAATTTGAAAAGATTTTTTGAATATTTTTTTGGGACGGAGGGAGTACAAAGTTTAACTTGTGTGAGATTATAGGAAATTTGATTACCGAGATAGGAACGTGAGCTTGTCCGAACAAGGTCCAAGTGGATTGTGCCCTAATGACTCTTATAAGTTATAGGTAATCAGAACGGAATCCTTAATTCGGGAAAGGGGTACATAAGGTGAGGCATGACGTCGAAGGAATTAATTAGGCGTCATATATACCATATTGTAAACCCTAAACCCTAATTTCTCGTCACGAAACCCTAAATCCTTAAAATATGATTTAGTGATAGAAAAATAGAATAGGAATTAATATACATATAACAACATCCTAAATCTCATATACTTATATTCCAAACCCTAAACCCTTAAAATATGATTTATTTGTTCAAACATTTTATAAAAAAAAAAAAAAAAAAAACTTCATCCTATTTTTCAAAACCGCATGAGGATTACTCTTGAAGTATTACTTAGTATATAGGCTAGAAACCAAGAACTTCCCCACGTGCACTTCTTGGAAGTGTGGGATAACTTTGGATTACAATGCCACGTACTAGTAATTACATTTTTTGTATTCTTTTTATTTATTTTCTTGCCTTATAGAACAATAACCAACCTTGATATTGAAATAAATAGATGGAAGCGTTCATTTTATCCCGGCCTATCGATACATCCGTTCGACCCGCCATGCGAGACCATAGGGCTAGGTATATTTGGTCCGGTGGCCTGGTTTCTAGTCCCCTCGTTTTCGTCATGGTGCCGCCTTGCCGCCCGTATTAGCTCTGTCATATTATTGAGACTGGCAGAGTGTGGATTTAGTGGAGTGCACTACATAGGCCGGATCATGATACGATTTTTGCATTGCTGGAGGCCTTGATCGAGAGATGGCGTCCGGAGACCCATACGTTCCATCTCCCGGTTGGTGAGATGACGATCACCCTACGGGATATCGGCATGATTTGCGGGTTGCCGATTGATGGGGATGCTGCTATCGATGATGGGTTTCCAAGACATATAGACCGGCGGGCCGAGTGTCGAGAGTATTTAGGGGCCGTCCCCGGAGACGGAGATATAGATGGGAGCTTGATCTGAAGCTCCGATGGATTACCGTACGTTTCCCACGCTTTAGTGACCTCGATGATGATACCGCTCCGTAGATTGTGGATCAGCACGTACGGGCTTATATCTTGCTTGCCTTGGGTTCTACGATCATGCCCGATCGTACGAACAACAAGGTTAAGCTATGTTATCTCCCGCCGCTAGGGATGTTTCTAGGAGTCGTGGAGTACAGGTTGGGGAGTGCGGCGCTTGCTTTCCTGTATCGAGAGTTATGTAGTGCTGCGGGCCCTCACACGAGACAGTGCGGAGGATTTCTCAACGTTCTACAGTATTTTATTTCATTTTAATGTTCATTATGTTTTTAAGTTTTATTTCAAATTTGTGGCATTATTACTTAGTTTTTGATATACATTTATTTCATATAGATCCGGGCTTGGGAGAGGTTGACATGTGTGAGGCCGCAGATCCGTTATCGCCTCGTAGACCAGACTACGTCATCATGCCCCTGATGCGTATGCATATATCATACTTTATTTTCTCGTCGTTAATGTTTTTATTTTTTTGAACAAAATCTTATAATTATTTTGTTTATGAAATTTCGTGTGGACGCAGTGCTTCGCTTGATCTCGAGAGAGGTTACCGCACATAGCTCGCGAGGCTATCGGGATCGGCGGCTCTACCGAACGAGGGTCACGTGGTGTGGCGCCTTGATGAGGGAGACCCGCTCCGTCTACCGCACCGAGGGGGAGGAGATATGGTTGGCGAAGGTCCCTCTCATATGCTTTGAGAGGGTTGAGTGGCATCCGCCCGATCGCGTGATGAGGCGGTTTGGCTGAGATGCTTATCCCAGACCGTTCGACACCGGCCCTGAGTTGCACCGTTCGGATCGGCGGGGAAGGCCTACGGTGAGATGGGTGAGCACCATCGCCCACTTGTTACACTATGGGGACAGCCGCCACGAGAGGTTGGTTTTCGGGGTGTTCGGCTTCCACGATATGACCTACACCGACCCATATATGGTATGGTATAGGGACATAACGTGTAGGTTTGTGCAGCCTAGCTCACTCACGTAGAGGTGGATGGATACCGCCGCCCGCCCCCGCCATAGAGTTTATGGTAACTTTTTACATTTTTAAAGTTTTTTTTTCTAATATTTTTTTTTTAAGAAAACATCAATTATTAACTTATGTCTCTCGTTCTTATATATATTTTTGATATAAAAACAAGTGCACCCTTCGCCGCACGCATGTCGCCAATGAGAGGGATGAGCATCCCCACCAAGCCGAAATGCGGGAGATTGTGACACACGGGTTCGGGGAGTTAGGGAGCTCCACCGCCTTCGCCCGCCGCACCTCCCCCACCCGCAGATCGCGCATGTGGACAACCTCGACAACGTCGGCGACGTCGTGGACAAAGCGTAACCACCACCCTGCATGGATTTACACGATGAGCCCGAGCCCGAGCCCGAGCCTCGAGCGCGCGCACCTGCACCGATACATCTTATGACCGGGTCATGATGCGGCACATGATCGCGGTATGATTTTGAGCGTTGGAGCGGGGTTTCGGGGGACTGGACCGGGGTGAGGGGGCGGCCGGGGGTGGCGGTGGGGCAGCTGGGGCGGCTGGGGGTGGCAGCTGAGTGCCCGGGCGGACCCTTCCTGGACCATCCACATCCACTATGGGCTTCGGCGCTTATACGAGTGGAAGTGGGTTGAGGACTCCTTCATCACATGGAGCGTTCCATGGTTTCGTCGATCCGGCTCAGATGACCCCTGAACAAGAGCTTCAGGAACAAATGCTTAGAAGAGGGTCTCGACTCCGGAATCCGCGTAATCCCTACACCCCGTATTTCTATGATAATAGGTAGAGAGTTCACTTTTGTTTTTTTATTATTACGTAATGAAACTTTGTTGTATTGGTTTAGTTTTTATTTGAATGTTTTTTATTTGTATTGAACTGTACTATTAGTTTACTTTTTATTTGAATGCTTTTTATTTGTATTGAAATTTTGTAACTTTTTCTTAGTAGTTTAGCTTTATATTTGATTTGAATGTAATTTTCCAATTCTTAAAAATGATTTTAGTTATTTTAATGAATATTTAAAAAATTATAATTGATGATATTTATTAGATTAGGGAGTAATAAAAGAAAAGTTTATTTTTCATTTAAGTTTTAAGGTTCAATTTATGTTTAGCATAATTCCAAAAAAAAATGTTCAAATGTGCTACTGTGTAATTATTGCGGGACGAATCAAAAAATTGTATTTATTGGGCCAAAATTGGAGTGGCCGCCCTTGTTCTTCGGCCAGCTTTGGTGGGCGCCCAAATTCTTTGAAATCGCTACACCGTGAAGCGATTTTCACTAAACTCGCTACACGGTGTAGCGAGTATAGTGAAAATCGCTTCACGGTGTAGCGATTATAAATGTACATTTCCATTCCTTGTATTCCAGCCTAAGTTTTACGTAAAGGAGCGTCCGCTCCCACTGTGGCGAAGCGTCCGCTCCCAAGCTGCCTGTAATGTAATATGTACCTTTTTTTTTTTGTAATTATGCCAAACATAAATTAAAACTTAAAACTTAAAACTTAATTAAAATAAAGCGGGCGAAAAATTACATTCAACTCAAATATAAATTACATTGGACTTTTCAAGTTTAATGAAAACGACATATAATAAAGCGGCTGAATCCAATTCAAGCCAAACATAAATTACATTAAAAACATTCTTCTACTCCCTAAGGTTCGGGCATCTACGACGATTATGCCCTTCCTGATGGCATGATGAACACATACTCTTCCGTTTATCTGCTTGAAAGTCCATAGAATTACGAAAGCGTCTTGATCTAGGTCGTCCGACTTCGCGAACGTCGAAGTAGGGGATTAGGGAAGAAACTAGGCACCCAAACCATCCACGCCCCAATAGTCCTCATGCTCGATTGGTTCGAATGTTCCCTTCCATGTCTTGTAGTATTCCCTAACGGTGTAATATTCAGAAACGAAATCTCGACCATCAATATTTTGTGCGGAACAACAAGCAAGGAGATGGGAACAGAGGCATGCGATAGGCAACCCATTTACCACATGTGCGGGTGCGCTCATTAAGTCGGACAATGTATATTTCCTCTGCGATCACCCACGACGTCTTTGTTGTCACTTGATACACCCCCATTTCGTGATTGTTGAACCTCCTGACGTGATGTGTTGCCGCTTTTACGGTGTTCTTCAAGTAGTGATAAGCGACTTTCGTCTTTGAATTGGTGTCGGGGATTGATGTTAGGGTTATCGGGATTACCTCCTAAGGCATTGATTGAAAATCCATGCCTTACTTGAAATTACTCCACACAACGATCGAAGGCGGTTTCAACAATTGCTTTGTGATTGGCATCCCACGAGCTCCCTTCATCACACCATTGAAAACCTCGGACATGTTGGTAGTCATGATGCCGTACCTGTAACCACCATCGTGTGCCAATGTCCATTTTCTAGCATCCAAATGTTGAAACCATGCAATTGCCTCGGGCTTAATTCCACGGATACTCTCTAAGATAGATTTCAATTTTCTATCTTGAGTTGCTCTACCCGCTCTCGAACGGATACTTCAACCCTTCCCCTCTATACTTTTCCAAGAAATTTGCTCGCATATGTCTCAAGCAATATCGATGATGCACGTTTGGCCACCACGTATCTTCGGCTACGGTCTTGAGAATGCCCCAATGACGGTCGGATATCAAGCATACTTCACGACTCTTGATAATATGCTTGCAAACCAGGTATAAGAACCAACGCCCGGTTCGGCCCGGTCCTCCTTTTCAACAACGGCAAAGGCAAGCGGAAGTATCTTTGTCTTGGGCGTCAACACCCATGGCAATCAGTATTACCCCTTTATATCTACCATGCATAAATGTTCCATCCACGAAATGGTAGCCGACAATGAGAGAAAGCTTCAATGCAAGGCCCAAATGCCCCGAATACTGTCGAAATAGGGAGGCTTCACCGACAGGAGGAGGAGGTGTAGAGTACTCAACAATTGTCCTCGGATTGTATTTTTGAATGGCTGCTAGGACGCGGGGTAACCTCTTATAAGATTCCTCCCAATCTCCAAAAACCTCTGCAATGCCATTCTGCTTTCCACACCATGCCTTCTTGTAAGTAATTACCTTGTCGAACCTCTTAGAGATGTGTGCAATAATGACTCCAACCTTGACATCTGAATCGGCCTTAATAAGACCAACGACTTCCCGACCGATAAACTTGGCATCTAGATTGGGGTGATCTTGACTTGCTCCGAATATAGCGGCGGTGAGGAGCCTTATACTTGGTCACTTCTCAATAGCCAAACTTCTTCCTACTCACACGAACATAAAAATGACATGGATAATTTTTTAACAGACACTCAATTACCCATGTGTTCGGTGTGCTCTTTCTTACCCTGAACCTGCGATTGTTTTTAATATGGAACCTTTTCATATCAAATTGTGCCTCGTTCTTGCCCGAAAGCGTATCCCTTTAGCAATCGGTTGTTGTTCCGGATCCCAAACTGGAAAACTATGTGCATGATCGTAATCAATCAAGCCTTGTTCTTGTCGACGAGATGTACCAATATCACCGTAAAAGGGATAACTCGCTCTCTCATATCTTCGATTTTGCGGCACTTCATAGTGAACAAGAGGTGCTTCCACATCATCATCAATCGGCCCATCATCAGGCTCCCAAATCGACATCAGAATCACTATTACCCTCCTCATATTCATCATCATCAGCCTCTAGCATTGCATCTACATCAGTGTGCACTTCCTCTTCTTCACAGTCAACATCATAATCATCATTAACGTGATCATTATGCCCAAATGCCCGATCATCATCATGAACATGATAATTATGGCCAAATGCCCCATCATCATAATTTGGTGTTTGAGTTGATACAAGAGTTTGGGAACTTGGACCAACCCCATCATCACGGTTACCGAGTTGGAGAAAACACGAAAGTACTCTCTGTGTCTTTGTGTTTCAAACTACGGATTGGATCGATTTTCAATTAATTTTACAACAACATACGGTTTGCAAATTACCAATCCCCCAAATTTAGCAAGCGATCGAACATTACTTCCATACACGCATCATCTTCAATACGGAAAGGAAGGTACTCACCAATCCCGCTATCAAAAGAATGAGGGCATACTGTAAATGACTTTCAAATCAAATTGAGACCGATCTAAGTTCGCCTTTTTATATAACTCATCAATCAACTCATTGTATTTCCATTGGCAATTACCCCTTATTGCACATTTTGGCCCCTTTTTGAAATGAGGACCATCAAACGGTTGTTCATCATCACCTCCCCGATAACACATAAAAATGATTGGACCCCGTTCATATTTAACCCTACATTACGAAATCAAAGTGTTAAAACCTACATAACAAAACTCTTACATTTATTATATCTACAATATAATAAAACACAGTTAAATCATTAAATTTTATATCTAAACACAAGTCAAAATAATAATTAAGATGATGTTAATTTACCTTGATTCTTGTTGATCTTCAACAATTCTGATGAAATAAAATAACTTGAAGAAGTTTTATTTTGAATTAAGGGAATTTAGAAAATGGTGATTGAGACAGTTGATTGAGAGAAAGAGAGAAAGGTAGGAGAAGAAACAAATCTGAGGAGAAAAAGAGAAAGCTGAGAGAAAGTCACGGGTGTTTGTTCAAAACTGTCACTTTGTAGCTGGAAAGTATTTTGGCTTACTTAAACTCGCTACACCGTGTAGCGAGTTTCAATAAAGCTGAATTAAACTCGCTACACCGTGTAGCGATTTCAGCTTTATTGAAACTCGCTACACGGTGTAGCGAGTTTAAGTAAAAAACAAATCCCTTTACAAAGAACAAAATTTCAAAATTTTTTACTTCTTTTTGTTTTTTCATTCGCGAAGGCATTTTGAACAATAAATATAGATTAATTTATGTATCATAATGAATATCTAAAAATTGTTACTTGAAGTACATATAATGTTGTAACAATAACAACTTTTAAATTTTAATTTGGACAATTAAATCAGCTTCAAATTTTTGCTCAAAATAGCTTCGTAGTAACATCAAAAAAAAAATTTCGTTCGCGAAGCTATTTTGAGCAATAATTATAGGTTAATTTAGATATCATAATGAATATCTAAAAATTGTTACTTGAAGTACATATAATGGTGTAACAATAACAACTTTTAAATTTTAATTTCGACAATTAAATCAGCTTCAAATTGTTGCTCAAAATAGCTTCGTACTAACAAAAAAAAATTACATGTGTTAAAAAAATAATGACATGTGGCTGAATTTTTTTTTTATAAATATTTATTTTTCATATTTTAAAACAAATGATAACATAGGAAATCTTACATAAAATTACAAAAAATAAATATTTTCGAGTTAGTGGCCACATCCCGACCGCATAGGAAATCTACATAAAATCAAAAAAAAAAAAAAATTGTCAAGTTAGTGGCCACATCCCGGCCACATAGGAAATCTTACATAAAATCACAAAAAATAAATATTTTCAAGTTAGTGGCCACATCCCGGCCACATAGGAAATCTTACATAAAATTACAAAAAATAAATATTTTAGAGTTAGTGGCCACATCCCGGCCACATAGAAAATCTACATAAAATCACAAAAAATAAATATTGTCAAGTTAGTGGCCACATCCCGGCCACATAGGAAATCTTACATAAATAAATAAATTCAGTGACCACATTCCGGTCACATAGAAAAATAGTACATAAATTCAGGTACATATTAAATCCGACATAAATTCAAATAATACATGTCCAAAGATGAAATTAACAATCCTTAGGGAAGACCTTACAAACATTGGAAGGAACAATGTTAAGTAGTTTTTTTGAGCGTGATATGGCCCAAACAACAACCTAATAGATGAACAAAACAAAACATTTAGAACAAAAAGGTAAGGATATATTTAGGGAGTGTAATGTTAAGGAAAATATTTCATACCTGAGTAAGTATCAGAACAGCACCTTCACCAATGTCACTTCCGCCCTCAGTTTGCTTAAACACTTTGTCACCTAAGTAAGCTTCAATAGTGTCAGTAGGATCCTTCAAAATCACGTGAAAAGAGCCATTCTCAGTTGGTGTGCACTTCTTGACAACAACCACAACCTAATAGAACAAAAATATTATGACCAATTAATTGTAAATTTCAACCTTAACTATAATTAATGTAAAATATTATACTGTTCCACCCTTTCATGTTGTTTGCATTTCTCCTTGATCATTTTCAACGGATAAAATGTACCCTCTCCGGTGAGATAATCCATTGCGAGAAAGCCAAGCTTTGCCTGGAATTCATCATCGTCCTCCGCTCTTCAAGCTTTCTACGTATTGCCTCTTGGGTCGGCGAGCGGGGTCCCCGAGAGGCATGAGCTTTTCGGTGTGATGCTTAGACGCATGGCTAAGCGTGCTTCACCGGCGGGACCGGGTATGATATGACGCGGTGGAGATCTCTCTCGTTCAATTTGAGTCGGTGGAGACGGTGGAGATTGAAACTCTCGTTCAATTTGAGAGAGATTAGATAGGCGATTGGAGGTTTGGCCAGGGTTGTCTTTGGAAGAGGTTTTCGTCCACGATACCGGCGGGATTTTGATGGATCCATTATGAGAGAGATAGATGAAAGATGGACTTAAGAAAGAAAGAAAGAAAGAAAAGGGAGAAGCTGGGTGAGAAAGGAAGAGAATGGTAAGTTTTGTTGGGACGGACGGAGGGGGTTATGTAGGGGTTTGGAATATATTGAACTCGCTACACGGTGTAGCGAGTTTGACTAAAATCTGGTCAAAACTCGCTACATGGTGTAGCGAATTTAGTTTAATTAAATGACCTAATTAATTTTCCAACGCCCTAAATTAATTACCCTAAACTCGCTACACGGTGTAGCGAGTTTTGACCAACCCTAGTCAAACTCGCTACACGGTGTAGCGAGTTTCAAAAAAGAGGACATTCTGGGCAATAGTTTGAACAGTAAGTCATTTTCGTAAATAAAAAAGTAAAACGGGATTATTTGGGAAAAAATTCATAATCTTGCATCCTGCCACCACCATCGCCACACACAGCTGCAGCCCACCGTTGCCGGAATCGATCACCTGTTGCCAGAATCCGGTCACCGGCTGCCGAAAACTTATCGGAATTCGGTCAACGGTTGCCGAAATCCGGTCGTCGATCCCCGACGCCACTTGTAATTATCAATTTTTTATTATATGAATATTCGGTATTATTCTTTATTTTATATATAGTATTATTACCAAAATAAAATATGATAATGCAATATGAAAAAAACTTACGAAATATTATGAAATTATTTTTGAACTTATTGACATTCTATCGAAAATAAATCATAAATGTCAGGATAATTATTTTGTATGAATCTTAAGCCGTAATCAGGTTTTCTTATTCTTACATTATTACATTGATGCTATCGAAAATTCCATGACGGACCGTTCCACTCTCTCTCTCTCTCTCTCTCTCTCTCTTTCTCTCATTATTAAAGGCAGCTTCCGCCAACATGCTCTCTTTTTCCTTTTCCCCTTTTTTCTTCTCTCTCTCCTATTGTCTTCTCAACGACCATTTCCCGGCGAATTCGCCGGCCTCTGACCGTTGACCCCGCCGGAATATCTACTATTCCTGCATTTCAGCTCTCCAAGGTCTGTTCCCCTTTCCCTCTTTATCCCCCTGTCCTCTTACCATCGTTTCTTTACGTACTATCTCCAGATCTGGTCAATCTACCCCAAACCTTAACCATTTTTGCATGATCACCATTTGATGTGAATATTTACTTGATCATATTGCATGTTTTGGTTCTGCAAATGGGTTTTAATTTCTCTATTGTGGATCTTATAAATATCCCTGTAATTTTTGTTTTGGATATTTTAATGTTTAGATTCAGCAATGTACAATATTTTGGGTGTAATTAATCTTAGTCTTTGTAAATAGGATTTGGTAATGGTTGATTCGGTAAGTTTTTTTGTTTCTTTTTTGGATTTATTGATTCATGCTGACTAATGAGTAAAAAGATATGGATAAATTACATTAATTTTTGTAAAAAGTTTCTTTCTATAATTACCCTTGGATAAAGATATTGCATGATCTTTTCTGACTTTTATAAGTCTCAGTTTGAAAAATTATTTTAGTATTACAGCAATACGGTTTGTGGGTAATGAATTTTTTTCTCTTTTATAGTATTATTATTATTATTATTATTATTATTATTATTGTAATTTATGGTTTTGAATCTTGTGATGAGCTGTTTGTGTATCTTAATTTCTTAAGTTCTACATTTAGCTTGGTGAATTGTTTTGAACTTTAAGTACGTGTTTGTAATATTGTGATGCAGACTATTTTCGGAGAGGAAAGTTAAGTGCTATGGATAGCTCTAAAGAATTTGGGCTTCGGAATGTGAGTTCCTTTGCCTCCATGTCGGAAATGGACGACTATGATCTTACAAAGCTTCTAGATAAGCCAAGGCTTAATATTAAGAGGGAGAAATCGTTTGACGAGAGATCACTTAGTGAGATGTCTATTGGTTTATCAAGAGCGCTTGAGAATTTGGACGTGTATTCTCCTGGAGGACGTTCGGGACAGGATACCCCGGCTTCATCAACTCGTAACTCGTTTGAGCCTCATCCGATGGTTGCTGAGGCTTGGGACTCTCTTCGCAGAGCTTTGGTGTTCTTCCGGAACCAACCGGTTGGCACGATTGCTGCTTATGATCATGCTTCAGAGGAAGTTCTTAACTATGATCAGGTGAAACTTTTTGCAAATCGCCAACTTTTTAAGGATATTTGATTATTTTGTGATTTGTGTATATTTTTCAACTATAGCTTAATTTTTAGTTTCTTGTGTACAGTTCTGTTTGATTGAATTGGTTAGTGCCAATTTGTTAACAAGTAAGATGCCAATCTCCGTCTGGAGTTTCTGACTCAGCATATATTTAACATGCAGGTTTTTGTACGAGATTTTGTACCTAGTGCTCTTGCCTTTCTAATGAACGGTGAGCCCGATATTGTCAAGAATTTCCTGCTAAAGACGCTTCAACTTCAAGGCTGGGAGAAGAGAATTGATAGATTCAAGCTTGGGGAAGGTGCAATGCCTGCTAGTTTTAAAGTTCTTCATGATCCAGTTCGTAAAACGGATTCAATAGTGGCGGATTTTGGCGAGAGTGCAATTGGGAGAGTGGCTCCGGTTGACTCTGGATTCTGGTGGATTATCTTGCTCCGTGCCTATACAAAGTCTACTGGAGATCTAACTCTTGCTGAAACACCAGAATGTCAAAAGGGGATGAGGCTAATATTAAGTTTGTGTTTGTCAGAAGGGTTTGATACATTTCCAACTCTGCTTTGTGCAGATGGATGCTCCATGATTGATCGAAGAATGGTAATGTGATTGTCTTTAACTGATACTATGAGAAATTCTTATTTGTTAGCGATTGATGACCAGATTTGCAATAATATAGCCATTTTTAAGAATGAGTACTACTAATATGGTCAAAAGGTTAAGTTCTGATATTGACTTAATTGGCTCTTTTTTTCCCATTAATTATCAGTTTCCTTTCATAAAAATAATGTCATTAAAGAATTGAAGCCTCTCTTTGCAAACAGGCTATGAATTTATTCAATCAGTTACTAAAGGAATGAGCATTTGATACGCAGTTAGCATGGTAGATTGCACATTTCAACTCACATCTAACTTTGATTATGTAATAGGAGAAAAGGATATACTTCTATGGATGTGTGAGCCAAGTGTATGAACTTAATAGTTTTTGAAAGAGAAAATTGCAATGAAATATCATAGCGCGTTCTTGGGCATAGTATGCCAAAAGTATTAATTTCATGTTACTTGTATGCTATACTGTTTGGCTTCCATGGATTAGTCGCTAAATTGTTACTTTCACTATTCTACTGATTATAGCTAGCGATAAAAAGTGGCTCATTATGCGCTTTTGCTTTTTTGCTGCCCAAATATACGTGTATCTTACAAATATTATGGTTTGATTTGCAGGGGATTTATGGTTATCCCATTGAAATACAAGCCCTTTTCTTTATGGTGTTGAGGTGTAGCTTGGCGATGCTTAAACTTGATGCAGAGGGAAAGGAATTTGTGGAAAGAATAGTAAAGCGCTTGCACGCGTTGAGCTTTCACATGAGAAGTTATTTCTGGATTGATTTTCAACAACTAAATGATATATACCGCTATAAGACTGAAGAATATTCTCACACAGCTGTAAATAAGTTTAATGTTATTCCGGATTCAATTCCTGATTGGGTATTTGATTTTATGCCAACACGTGGTGGCTACTTTATAGGCAACGTAAGCCCCGCAAGAATGGATTTCCGTTGGTTTGCTTTAGGTAACTGTGTTGCTATCTTAGCTTCATTGGCCACTCCTGAGCAATCTGCTGCTATTATGGATCTCATTGAAGAACGGTGGGAAGAGCTGGTTGGGGAAATGCCCCTAAAGATATGTTATCCCGCAATTGAAAGTCATGAGTGGCAAATTGTAACCGGTTGTGATCCAAAGAACACCAGATGGAGTTACCATAATGGGGGATCGTGGCCAGGTTTGCTCATCTTTTATCATTCATAATTCTCCCTTTGTCCCAAAAATACATTATCTTTTGCTTGGGCTTGCTGATCAAGAAAGTTTTTGGCTTCCAAGTTTGCCCTTCACATTATTATTATTTTCCTGTCTAGGATGAATCACTTGAAAATTATCTTATTTGAATGTTTATCACTAAGCTAAAGTAAAAATACATCATTTTTTAAAATAAAAATAAGGATAGAGTTGATAGTGAAAAGTAGAAACATACTCCTCCGCTTGAGCTCAATGTGCACACTTCCCCCTTTTGAGGGGTGTCATTGATAAGTCTCTGTCTCACTTCCTAAATGGACAATTTTTATTATTATTTACAATACCCCACTTGTCACACTCATCTTAAATTTTGGGTCCCACTTGCAAATCAAATCCCACTATCATACTCACAACTTCTTTTCCACTCACGGTACCTGAATATATATTCACTCCTTATTTAAGTGTCCAGTAAATATGCACTTAAAACAGATTGATTGGTTTCATTCTCTCACACGTGAGCGGGAAAATGATTGGGACAAATAGAATTAGTTCTGAACCTTGCTTGAGTCAGGTGTCAGTGCTTGCTCACCTTCTATTTTTGGTTCTACTTAATATGCATTTTTGCCTGGTTATCCATTTCTTTGTCTCCTTATCTGTTACTCCCTCCGTCCCAAAATGTTTGTCCCGTTTGACTTTTTTGTTGAACTTTGACCACAAATTTATGAGAGATTAATCATGTTCATGAAATTCTAAAAATTTGTTGTTGATAATATTATTAATGGTGAATCAATAGGAATTTTTAGAATTTCATGAACATAATTAAATTGTCATATATTTGTGGTCAAAGTTCAACAAAAAGTCAAATGGGACAAACATTTTGGGACGGAGCAGTATTACTTTAGAAAACAAAGTCTAGGAATGTTTGTACTCCCTCTGTCCCAAAATGAATGACCATTTTGAATTTAAGGGTTATTTTGAAATAATTGATTTTTAGTTTTGCAAATATATAGTATATTGAACTATAAAAAAATTGGTAAAAAAATCATTTAAAGACAGTTTTTTGAAGAAAAAAATTCAAACGGTCATTCATCTGGGGGGGGGGGGGGAAAGGTCAGTCAGTTTGACAGAGGGAGTATTTGGTTTTAGTTCAAGTGATCCATCCAAACTTGATTGATTTCTTTAGACATTATCCAAGTTATCTTTGAATCTGATGCAACTTGTTACTTGATTGGCAGTTCTTTTGTGGTTACTAACGGCGGCCTGCATCAAAACGGGAAGGCCTCAAATAGCAAGAAAAGCAATTGAACTAGCAGAGTCTCGAATGCTGAAAGATGGGTGGCCTGAATACTATGATGGGAAACTCGGTAGATATGTAGGGAAACAAGCAAGAAAGTATCAGACATGGTCGATTGCTGGATATTTGGTAGCAAAGATGCTCTTGGAGGATCCGTCCCACTTGGGAATGATCTCTCTCGAAGAGGACAAGCAAATGAAGCCCGTGATCAAGCGATCCTCCTCCTGGACTTGCTAAATTCTAGAGGTTAAATAGAAAGAGAGGTGAGTTTCTTTTGGTTAAATTTAACTAGAGTCAAAAAACATGCCAACTTTTTTTTCTTTTGAAGTGAAATGTGTCCATCTTTGTAGTAGGGCTGAGCAAAAAAAACCGACGGATCGGACCGGACCGATAGAACCGGACCAGACCAATGAAAACCGGACCAATCCAATAGAATTGGTTTGGTTCTGGTCCCAAATTTATATGGAACCGATTATTTGGGTTGGTCTTGGTTTTTGAAAAAATATATATGGTCCTGGACCGAATCCGGACCGGACCGATTATGTATAAATATATATATATTCATAATTTCTAATTTCCAAAATAAAAAAAAAAATTGCTGTGTTTCCAGGCTGTCCAGCGCACCGCACATTACAATTTACAAGATAAGTATATTTACAAAAACCCTATACCTAATTACCTCTATCACTTTCATTCCGCCGTTCTATCCCTCTCTCTCTCTCCTTTTCTCTCGTCTCTTTCATCTTGAGATGAAACCCTAGAAATCAATCTCTACCGAGTCATACGCTCGTACCTACCGACGGCAGTAATCGATCTCGTCTCTTGCAGCTGTAACGGAAGAAATCAATCTCAACTGTCATGTTTTAGTAAATTAGTAAATTAGTGCACTTGCATCTCTTTGATTTCATGTAATGTAATCGTACTATATTTTTTATTTGAACTTTGTTCCTCTATTTCAGTTAAGTTGTTGTATGTCGGAATATTTTTATTTGAACTTTGTTTATGTAATCGTCTTATCGTCCTATATTTTGGTTTCGTGAAAAAAATAGTTGTTTAGAAAAATATATAGTAGAGTAACTTGTGGAACCGATGGAACCGGACATGGACCGAACCATTGGAACCGAACCAATGTGACTGGTCCTGTAATGTAATGGTCTGATCCTGGTCCTGAATTTAAGCAGAACCGAACAATTGGTCCGGTCCTATTTTTTTGAAATTTTGATAAAATCCGGACCAATCCGGACCGTGAACACCCCTACTTTGTAGGGTAAATTGAGAGTATGGTTTTGTATAAATTGGCCTTTGCACTATTTAATTTCAATCTGCATAAGAATGATTCATTATGTTTACTTCATTTTTTTCACTTGTTGGATTTGATAAGTTTCAACTTTGAGTATCATAGCTTAGCTTCTATATTTTATTTGAACTGCATTAAAGTTTTATTGTAACCCCTCCCCCAAACCAAAAATAAAGTTATATACTTCTTCCTGTCTCATAAATATTTTATAATATTAATAAGTGTCAAGTTCTCCTTTATTCATATATGATAAATGTGACATTTTTAAATAAAAATAAATATAATACAATTTTAGGCGAAATTACATTTTAATCCCCTTGTAGACACCCTGCCTTCGACCTCTCACCCTTGATTGCACACGAGATCTCCTCTTTGCCTCTTTTTATAGGTTTTCGATAACTTTCGTCCTAATTATATTAAGTTTATGACTGATTCTGTTAGTTTTGGGACTAACAGAATAACAAAGTTAACCTATTAGGTCATTTTTGTCTTTCTCTTCTCATCAAACTCGGGCGAGTCACGCCGCTAGTCTGAAATTCGTGCCAGTCACATACCTCCTACGGGACTCGTGCAAGTTTCGGTCTTAGTGTGACTGATTTTCCTACAAATATATCCCTCTTTTGTGATATGTAACCTCCAATCTCATTACGCCCAGCTTGATACGAGTATTGGCTAAACCTCCTTGAAATGGGTAACTTTTGATCTCCCAAAAAATCTTGGTTCTCCTAAACTTTCATCTCCCTTAAACTTTTAAGCACCTTAGAGCCAAATTGACACTCTGAAAACTCTCTCAAACAAACAAACTCTCTCTCTCTCTCTCTCTCTCTCTCTCTCTCTCTCTCTCTCTCTCTCTCCTTTAAAAAAACAAGCAAGCAAGCTTTTGGAATAAAACAAGCCTTAAATTGTAACCATTTCCGAAAAGCTAATCAACAAGGTATTTTCTTGTCTTCTATATTTATTTTCTTGGATGCACAGTACCGGTGGGGTTACCTCTACTTTACATCAGTGCGTAAAGATCGGAAAGGGTGGTGATATCTTGACAATCATGGGGGAATCAACTGCTAACAGTGAAAGGGCAGATAACCCCATCCTTTAGATTCAGCATGGTATAGCAGAATTGACACTCACTCACAGGCTTCCACCTTGCCCCATCTTCCTCCTCATCCTTGAATGCAATTGAGACAATCGGGAATGACTACGAAGAAGAAATGCTCAAGGAAATCAAGCCAAGCTCCGAACTACTCTACAATTGGTACTCAACTCGGGGACCTATCACAACTGAGCAGCTCATGATCGAGAAGATGGGCTACATACCCCGCATCCCTAGGCAACCTAAATTGTTGTCTTTTACTTTTGAGTCTGATTTTGCCTCCGATGACCTTACTCCTGAGGACATTGAGGCAATATCTGAGCATGTATTCCCTTTTTTTGCTAATGAGAAATTTGATATTTTCGAGTACCCCGAGATTGTAAAAATCATAATTGACGAATTAACTTATAATGAAGATAATGAATTAGTTAATAATGAATCATCTGATAAAACATGCCATGAAAATAATGAACACTTAAAAGAATTAGCTCAGCAAGTTTGTAGTCGTGGTGAGAATGGGTCAGGGGATGGATGATGAAAAGTTACATACTGTTAATCTGGGTACCGAGTCAGAACCAAAAGATACAAAGATTGGCAGCTTCTTCAAGGAGGAAGAGAAAATTGTGATGACAGCACTGCTCAAAATACATGGATGTGTTTGCATGGTCCTATAAAGATATGTCGGGGCTAGATCTGAAGGTAGTGGAGCACAGAATTTCGCTCACGCGAGATGCCAAGCCAGTTAAGCAGAAGCTTTTCAAGACAAGCCAGAATGATCACTTCAGTTCAAGGTGAGGTTATGAAACTGATCAGCGTGGGGTTCATCAAGGTGATTGAGTATCCTACATGGTTGGCCAACATAGTGATAGTACAGAAAGCAAATGGCAAAGTCCGAGTCTGTGTGGATTTCAGGGATTTGAATAGGGCATCACCGAAGGACGATTTTCTGCTCCCGAACATTGATATGCTTCTAGATACTACATCTGCTTATAAGTTTCGTTCTTTTGTGGATGAGTTCGTCGGGTATAATAAAATTTTGATGACCAGCACAAGGCAACATTTATCACTTTGTGGGGGACTTTTTGTTACACTGTCATGTCGATTGAGTTGAAGAATGCAGGGACAACGTACCATCGGGCTCTCATGACACTGTTCCATGATATGATTCATAAAGAGATTGAGGTGTACAAGGACGATATGATCATTCACTCCAAGGCTACAAGGGCTTATCAACAGCGCATGGCTAGACCCTTCAATAAGAAAGTGAGACCGAGAGATATCAGAGTTCGGGACATGGTACTCCGACATCACTTATCGAATGCTCTAAATCCCATGGGAAAATGAGGACCTCGATGGGTAGGACCTTATGTGGTGAAGAAAATATTGAGTGGTGGCACAGGGCAATACAACTAGTTGACTTAGATGGTGATCGACTGCCAAAGGAAGTGAACATGGACAGACTCAAGTGGTTCTACTCGTAATAGATGTTGAAAATAAAGCTCGCTAGGGCAGTCTAGGCAAAATAAAGGGTGTGTAAAAAAAACCACCATTATTTTGTACTACGAATACCTGAGCCTCTTACAATGGGATGAATGTAGGCAACCTTCGGGTCCGATCTAATCAAACAACAAAACACAATATCCCATTTCAATAATATGTAATTTTATTCATTACTTGTAGCATTTTTTACCATTACAACAAATTTTCTTAGCTAAAAGATATCAATAAAGAAAACATTGGTAAGTTAATTTCAATCTCATAGGTACTCATAAATATTTAATTTCTCTTTGACCTAGGCCATGCACTCTTAGGTTCGTCTTCTCTGTCTCTCATGCATGAGCCCAAAGCTTTATTAGGCTTGCCCAGCCTATCAAATAACGAAGAAAGGACCCGAGACTTCTCAGCTACAAGTCTCCTGCAGGCATAAAAATCATCCAAAGGTGATTCCATCGGGTCCTCCAGAATATTGTGATGACTTCTCTATACGTCAAATCTTTCTCAATCTGGTCGACCAATTCCTTGAACCTTGTGAAATAGCTCATCGTACTTTCCGTTTTCCCTTAATCTATATTGTTCAGGTCAGTGACCATCTTCTGGCAGGCTCCAGCAGTCGATAATCTTTCCAAAAACTTACGTCGCATATACCTCCAACTGTTAATGCAACTCGTTGACAAGCCACGTAACCAAGTCAATGCTACACCAGTTAATGGGCTCGTCAATGCCTTGCAAAGCATTTCATCCTTTGAGGAGAACAAGCATATTGACGCCTCAAAAAGTTGTACCCCTGAGTACTTTTCTAGGATGGGCAATTTAATCCCTGACTCAAGAGGGCCCTCATCTAGCATCCACTGAGCTAGAGTTTGAAGAGTGCTATCATTTCGTTCGACATTGCAATGGGTGACTTGGCGATCTACTTCCATATCATCCAACCTTCTCCACAGGTTTAACAACTCCCTAACATCCAAGCCAGGTCCTTCTTCCCTATGGTTAGAAATAGAGTTCGACTTCTGGCGCCCCTCCCTTTGATGCAGCCTTTTAGAAGGTGTTCGCTCCCTTTCAACTCTGGGAGGTGAGCGACTTCCGGCTGAGGGCGCGTGTTGGTATCAAAGGAGGCAACAAGGGTGAAAAATAGCTAGAGGGGGGGGGGGTGAATAGCTGTTATAAATTTTTTGACCTTTTTTTAAAGCTAAACCTCTTGCTTGCAAAACCGCTCTTGCAGTGTATCAAAATCGCAAGTGAGGTTTGTAAAATGCACAACGAAATTTCTTAAGTAAGTGAGTGCAGTTTAGTAGTGTGGTTTACAAAATAGTAAAATGAGGTTTGACAATGATTAACTATAAACACAATTCATAAATCTGGAAAACCTATAAAGATCAAACAGATAAGACAAATTAGTTTGAATGATGAACAGTAATGAGAAATGCAGAAATTAAAGAACACAATATTTGGAGTGATTCAATCGTAAAAGATCTACATCCACTACCAAGATTGTTAGTCTTGAATTTTCTAAATACTAGATTTTATATTAGATGATGATAGAGATTACAAGATTACAAGAATCAAACTCAAATCTAAAATCTAAACAATGAAGCAAATCCTATACTATAACCGGTATATCTCAAATGATTTAATCTATGTGATTAATCAAGTGAGGTGTGTATGTGATAAAGATTCAAGGCTCTTTAAATCTGTATGATATAGAGCTCAAGAAATCTGGAGTGTTACAAGGCTTGAATTTCTGGGCTAGGAGATTTGTTCTTGAAGGTTTGAAGGTTGAAGATGAAGATTCAAAGGATTATGAATTTCTGGGAATTTTCTTCAGATCTTCAAAGGACTCTTTAAAATCAATATTCTCAAGCAATCTTCAAATGATGAAGATTGGGGGTATTTATACCCAAGCACCAAAAAGTAGCCGTTTGGTACAGTTGTAGCAAGTATAGTACTGGTGCGGTCTGATTGATCCACGTGTCCACTTTTGTCCTTTTATTCAGAAGTTGTTGATAAGGTTGTACGGACCTCAGATGACATTCTGGGATAACGGACATCTGTCATCTTTTCAAAATCCTTCTAGATTCTGAATGACTGTTAGTCACGTGATTTGATTTGCAGTTGACTTAACGTTGATGACGTGGATCCAACAGTCAAAAGTGATCCAACTATTCAAGTCTTTAATCATTGGATGAGGTTGGTGAGATGCGGTTTAAGGTGTGCGGTCTCACAGATGAGGTTCACTTGTGGTCTTCAATGTGCGGTTTCAAGATGAGATTTGCACAAAGCAGTTTGCTATGCGCGGTTTCATAATTGCAGTCTGCACTTGAACTGCGATTTTGTAATACTTCAAAACCTCTTGACTTGAAACCTCAAGTCCAATGTATTTGTTCTAGTCTTCAAGCCTGAATAAACCTATTCTATAAAATTGGATTTGTACTAAAAATTGAAGTCTAAGCTTCATTACATATGGGCCTAAAGTCCAGAAATAGAGATGAGGTTATGGTATCAATCAAATTAAAGCTAAGGCAAGGAGGGTTAAAGTATGCATACCCAACAGTGTGTGCGCCCCTTGCTATGGGAGATGACCTGCCCCTGGTTCTGTCGGCCTCTAACTGCCTCATTTGGGCTGAGTCATCTTCTTGTTCCCTGTTATTGTTTAGCATGTCCCGTATGTCACCCGTACGATCAACTGAATTACCTACCGAGCGAGGCCTTTCGTTTCTCCCCTCACCACGCGAGGGCTCGAGGGCCCTATTCTTGGGTCGCTGTGAGTTTGTGACGGGGCTACCTAATGGGATCTGTGGCAGTCCTTTCTAGGAGACTCTGGTAGCTCCAGCAACTTATCATGAACCTCCATTATGCTCTGAAGGACCTTCGCCCATTCCAATAGCAATTCCTTCCTACTGGGGTGAGAAACTGAGGGACCTGGTAGGTCGCCTACAGTTGTTCGACCCGTTTGGTGCTTCTTGTTTTGTTGAGCACCACCTTGGGTGATCATTGGCCTATTTTCTCTTCTCATGTCTTGGATTCCCACTTCATCTGCCACGTTGTTGGAACGGTAGGTCTCCTTAGTGGTTCCCAGGAGGAGTAGGAGGAAGGTGTGTAGTGCGGATTCCTATGCCAACATACGCCCCTGGGTTGTTTCCGCCGGAATTCTCATCGACTGGATCGCTTGAAGCAGTAGCAGTATGCCCGTCAGACATCATGTTTGTGAGTTTGCAAGGTCTAATATTTTTCGTTTCGGTAATGCAACCAAACTGATGATGCAGGAATCGTCCGGATCAGCCCTAATTCAGCAATAGGTTGTAATCCAGCTACTAGGACCTGAAACCACAAACAAAAGATTAGACAGGATGATCTCCGGCTAAAACCCTCCGGCGTGATAATGAGATATAGTGTATGAGTTTAAAGAAACTGTATAGAAACAACGTAAATCTCAAATAGCCAAAATGACGTTATCTTTTTCGGTTGAATATGGATTGATATTTATAGTGTTGTCATTTGATGTTGATGAATCACGTAAATCATGGAGGGATAGTAGGCGTATGCGTATTCGAGAATGTAGGAAGCGGTTACGTATGGCTACATGGGTTTACGCATGTTTGGTTTGTTCGAGGTCGCCTGACTGATCGAGGTCGTTCTGAACTCGTGCCTTGGCTAGCCAGAGATTGTAAAAGGGGTAGATCTTATGTCGGGAAAAGCTAGGTCGGGATTAAGTAAGATCGAAAAATAAGCTTGATCGACTAATCTAATTGAAGGAAAATACGTGCTTTAGTGATGCTTTAATGGGGCCCTTTACGCTTGATGGGTCTTTGGACTTATTTGGACGTTGGGCCTAACCCCTTGCCTTTATTATGTTCAATCTTAATATATGATATGATGAATGATTAATTAGAGGGAGTATCTCTTATATGAATTATAAGAATGTTAAACAACACCACCAAAAATCCACGGAGTATTTTGTTTTCAGAAATAATGAGCCTTATTTAAATCCCCTTCGTCCCCAATGTTTAATTCCATTGAACAAAACCTTTTTATTTAAGAAATTTTAATAAAGACATTTTTTTTTTGTACTTTTTATCTATTATTACTATATAAATAGTGAAGTTACGTGTATCACTTTCCCGCTCAAACTCTCACCTGGACAATATTTAGTCCGGATGCATTAGGATATAAATTATCGAAAACACCCCTCCAAAAAGGATTTGTTATTCTGATAATTATTTTTTGCACAGAAAATTTTGGGGGAACTCTGTTTCCCCCAAACATATAAAAAGTCTTGTTTTTAAAAAATCCAAGGCAAAAACTCAGTGTTTTAAGACATAAACTCGATGTTTTAAGACAAAAACTCAATGTTTTAAGACATAAACTCGATGTTTTAGTTGCTAACCTTAACTCGGTGTTTTAACACCTAAACTCGATGTTTTAACTTCTAGGTATTTTAACGCCTAAACTCAGTGTTTTAAGCTCGAAACTCAATGTTTTACGCTCGAAACTCAAAATTACAAAGTGGACTTTTTATAACTTATGGAAAAACAAGTTTCCCCCAAAATGGACTCTTTTTTGCAGGCATCTGTGTTCATTAAGAACATTTATTTTGATATTTATAGGAAAACAAAATCCATTAATAACCTTTGAAAAAAGAAAACTACAGTATATTATATGGATAAAGCATTGGATATTGTTTACTTTCGTATAATGAATCTTTTGTGCTCATTAAGAACAACCGCTTCAAAACAACTACTTCCTCCCTCCGTCCCATAAAACATTATCCCTTTTACTATTTTGGGCGTCCCACTTTAAAGTCCCACTTTTCTAAAAAGGAAATTTTTTAATACTTCTTTATTCATGGGATCCACTTGTCATACTCACAACACTTTTCAAATTTACTATTCTCTCCACTCATTCTCTCTCCTCCCACTCACAACACCTACTTTAATAACATTATTTCTTATTTTTCGTTCTCAACAGTAAAGGAGTAATGTTTTATGAGACGGAGGGAGTATTTATTAGCTAATATTGAACTATAACAAAAAACGCATTAATAATGGGAGTCGAAACAATTAATTAATTCAGTTACAGTGTTTTTGGTCAACGTGAGAATGCTGGACTTAAATACTGATAATAAATGGTTCCACGTTTAAACTTTCATCAATATATACGATTATTACAACTAATTAAAAACAAAATAATATATAATTAATTTGATTTGTTAACTGCATTTGTAAGTCTAACTAAATTCAAATAATTTAACATAATAGAGTCGGGTTTTATTACAAATTTGCATCAAAAAAGAATAAATATCAGCCCCAAAATTTAAAAAGTCAGTAGTGATACGTGAAAGGTTACTCTGCAACTATTTAAAAGGTCTGTTTCCTTTAATTTTAATTTGAAGGTTTACTTCATTCCAAAATCTATACTACCATTGTGCATTGTAGTAAAAAAACACAATGACAATTCCTCTCTCTCTCTTTTTTAGTGACCTCAAGAAAGAAAGATCAATTAGTTATGGAAGGTTATGATTGCACGTAAGTAGTCCATACTATTATAAAATATCATGAGTTTGCCTGCAAATGTTTAGATAAAGAGGTAAGAAAGCAATCGTTTTTTTTTTCTAAATTACCTTGTTCTGTAGTTTTTTCTGAAACTAACGTATTTTTTTTTTTTCTTTTTAGGGCGGTTGAATACAAGCAACAATACCCACCACTTTTCCTAGATCTTTTAGCCTTTTAAACAAATTGAGTCCGAAAACATTTATTTTAAAAACACTAAATTTTTTAATCTGGCAAAAATCATTATATATAAATCTTTTACAAATTTGAGTTTAAAAATATTCATTTTAAAAAATGCTTCTTTCAAAATCTAAATAGTAGCTTTGATTAAAATTATTTATCAGTTTTATTTTATAAAAAAATATTTATTGATTCAAATTAGACTAATATATTTTTGAAATTACCAAGACCCAAGATTCCATAATCCTGATCAACCGTTGTCAGTCCTGATCAACCGTTGTCAGCCCCGCCCTAAGGTAACTCCATTCCTATAGAATTTTAAGAATGTCATATTTTCAATTTATAAATTTTTTATCACTTTAAATAATTTAAAATATTTATGGATTAGGTACCCTGTCATGACCCCAAAGGAGTTTTTGATCGTAGTCATGCTTATGCAAGTAAGTAATCATATCGAACCACCTCACCAAAATCTGAAAAAAAATAATAAAAAAAAATTGATAAATCAATTAAATGGAGTCTTGAGAAATGATCAAAAATGAAAAAGAGTCTTGCACAAAATTCACACAAGTGAATCTGTATAGTAATAACGAGGTCGAACAATGAAAAAATGATAATTAATAAACATCATTTTAAATTTTAAATTATCAATTTAAAATTTTTAATCATCTCAAATGAACTGTTGACTAATACACAGAATGAATATAATTGTAAATTATCAACTTTACTTGAGCTTGCTTTGCACTTCTATAAGAGTATAAGATCCCAATCTTCCGGCATAATCCTTCAAAACTTTCATTCATATTTAGCAATCTAGAATATCAATGTTTAAACTATTAGGAATCTACAATTATTCAAAATGCACAAACCGGAAATTTTTAAGTCTATTTTTGCATCTCAAGACATAAAAAAAACATTAATTATTGCATGGTATATTCGGTATATGTACGGATATATACGAAATTCATATATGCACATTTAGATCTGAAGATATATCAAATTAATGTTGTATAATCAAGTGAAAAATTAAATCATAAAAATATTAAACATAAATCTCAAGATTAAATCCGAATAATATAATCAATTCAGTAATATTTTATCCAGATATTAGATATTTATGAACTAAGATAAGAACAAATTTTGCATACAAATAAACAAATATTGTTACAAATATATTAAATGCTAATTTTCACATAAATAAAACAATAATGTAAGGGGGACCGAAAATTACCGAAACAATGCTCGAAATTAAATGACTGGAAAGACTCAATTGATTATAAATGATTATAAGACTTTCAAGGAATCATCAATTATCTATCCCCTCTGTCCCATTACAAATCACACATTTTTTTTGGCGTCCCACTACAAATCATGCACTTCTTAAAATGGCAAAAAAATTTTACTATTCTCTCCACTCATTCTCTCTCCTACATTATTTTAATACTCATAACACCATTATAATTTACTATTCCCTCCACTCATTCTCTCTCCTATTTTACTTTTACACTCACAACATTTATATATTGAATCTCAACACCGGAAATTTTTGAGATGCAAAAATAGACTGAATAAACCCACACAGTGATAAAAACAATCTACAACAAATAATCATCAATCTACAATTTTTGATTTTTTTTTCAGTTCACAGTTCACATTTTGTGTGCCTATACACGAAATGTAGTGAGTGATTTCGTGTAAATTCTTACGAATGATATGAAATCATTTTGTGTATAGGCACACGAAACACAATGGAACAATGTTTAATTCATTTCGTGTGCCTATACACGAAATGCTAAGAACAATTTCGTGTAATTTTCATACGAGATAGAAGGACCAGTTTCGTGTATAGGCATACGAAACAACCTAAACATTGTTCTATTGTGTTTCGTGTGCCTATAAACGAAATTTTTGGAACCATTTCGTATAATTTTACACGAAATAATCCCAGTCCAAAAACATATTTCGCACTTCAATTTCAAACACAGTTAATCAATGGAATTCTAAACAACAAATTCAAACCCAGTTCATCAACATCTCATTTTAAAACCCAATTCATCAAACTAATTTTTGAATAATAATGACATACTCTCTTTGACCTAAACTCTAGAAAATCGAGGCTGGTGAGGGAGGGATTACCTTCTTTACAGGCACGGTGGTAGACGAGGTTCCGGCGGCCATGGCAGCGGCTGAAGCGGCGGCGGAAGCGCGGCAGGGACGGCCGGAATTTTCACTCTCACCATTCTTTTCGTCGGTCTTCACAGTTGGGTGTTTTGGTCGTGAGGCGTCGTGTACGAGAGAGAGAATGCTGGTGAGGGATGGAGGGAATGAGAGAAATTGAAGGCTTTTGGTTTATATGGGAGGGTAGTAATGTAATTTCCTGGTGCCTTGCAAGTTGTGTGCCTTGCAAATATGTACGCTCATTTATATCATTATTTTTTTTCTTAATTTACGCGTGAACAGTAAACGGGTGAATTGTAATGGGACGGAGGGAGTAAGTATTTTAAGATACACAAAACCCTAAACCGACCTATTGAATCAATCTTTCTCGAAAATCATGAATCGAAGAAATGAATTTTGAATTTAAGGACGAGGAAATAATCACCCCCCTGTTGTACATAGATTTATTGGTCTAATGATTGACAGAGGTTTCGAGATGAAGGGAGAGGGAAGATTAATAGAACGGCGCTGATGTAGAGAGAGAAGTGAAGAAGCGGTTGTTTGGTGAGTTTAAAATTAGGTTTAGGGTTGATCTGTTCTATTTATATGATCATTTTTTTTATTTTATTTTTTAATCAACATTTGATTAGGGTTAAGGGTCTTTGGGCTTGGACATTATAATGAGCCGAATTATATGATTAGTCTTTTATTTTAAATGGGTTCATTTAAAAGAAACTCTTTTTTAAATAGTGACATTTGTGAGCTTAATTTTTTAAATTGATAAATGTTATTTCATTTTGTAATGTGTATCTTTTGTATATAATATACTACCCTCCGTCCCATTACAAACCGGAAAGTTGGTCAACTGTTGACCATCTTTGACCAATAATTTATGAATATCTAGATATTTTTTTGTAATTCTAAAAAAAGTTATTGATAGTATTTCTAATGGTGAAGCAATAACAATTTTTGTCCGAAATTTCTAACTTACTGAAATTATCCGGATTCGAGAGGCAGCGCGATCGCGTCCCGACATCTGGCATTTTCGCTGCGTTGGAGGTGGTGTGTCTCGCCGTGTTTTTGCTTTGTAGAGTCGCCACGCCGTTTTGATTAAGCCCAAAACATTGAGAAAAGGCATCAGTTTAAAAATAAACTGTTTTCGTGTGATGAGATTTTTGAGTTCGGAGGTCAGGTTACTCCTCGAAAAGAGAATATTAGAATATTAGAGCTCACCCGAATCGCCTCGTAAAAACGAGTGTTTTGACACCTCTTCTTTCTTTAAATGTTTTGTGTGTATGTGTGTGTGCTTTTAAAAATGCATGCTGTTTTGGATGTCTATATTGTACACTGCTTATTGAAATGTATTGAAATAGTAATGAAAAAAAGCCTTACCAATATTGGTTCGTGTCTGTCTTCCGCTGGGGAATAGTGTTTAAGGATGAAATAGTATTCCGGGACGGACCGGGATTGCTTCGGGATGTGCCGATTGTATGCGGACAGAGCTTCGGTGTGCCTCGGGATTGTCAGGTGTGCACTCGGGCAGAGTTTCGGCGTGCGTTGGGATCGCAGGGATCGTCGGTTGGATTCGGGCAGAGGTTCGACGTGCGTCGGGATCGTCGGTTGCGTTCGGGTAGAGTTCTGGCGTGCGTCCGAGTTGCCGGTTTGACTCGGAAAGAGTCAGGACGCCTCGGGAAAGACCAGGCAAGGCCTCGGAGTACCATGAGGGGCCTTAGAATACCTCGAGAGTGCCTCGGGACAGCGCAGAAGCGTCTCGGGAGCGCTCGGAAGGGCTTCGAAACACCACAAGGGAGCTCGAAAGGCCTCGGAAGAAATCGAAAGGGGCCGAAAGTGCCTCGGAAGGACTTAGAGGGGGAGCCAGAAGGCCTAGGGAGAGAGTAGAAGAGGATGGTGTGTGAAATGAGGGAGGGGGAGCCCTCTATTTATAGTTGAGAAAAATCTGCAACAAGGTCCGTACGGACCTCCTAGGTAAACCAAAATTGCAGTTTTCTCAGATTTAGGGGAATCTCGTGGACTTAAAAGGGATTTAGTAATTATGAGATTTGGTAACAAGAAGGTCCGTACGGACCTTTTAGCATGCAAAAAGGTCCGTACGGACCTCCCTGCTTTTTCCAATTTCTGCATAATTCCCAAAAAGACCTTTTATTTTTTTTCCCAGAAAGGCCCCCCCTTGATTTGGTTGGTGGTTTTTTGGGCCTTTGAGGGTTTTTAAAGGGTTTTGAGGGCTTTTTGAGGGTTCTGGGTATTCGAGACTGCGTTTGAGTGAGTCTACGGTGTTTCCAGGATGCTCGAAAGAGGGTGATTCAGATTGGGGTACTTACAGAAGCCCCTCGACGACGTTGCTTACGGAGGAAGTGGGGTCGTCGATAAAATAAGGGTCCTGATCTGGATCGCGTGAGGACGTGGTGGTGTCCTGAGGTGTGTGTGACCGTTTAGGTCAGTTGGCTGGACCCTGTGATAGAATTCCTACGTATCCCTAGCGGGAATCAAGCTTGATCGTAGTTCGGGTGTGTGGGGAAGTGGACGTGTCGGTGTCCTGTGAGTGACCGTTTAGGTCGATTGTGAGGACGTGGTGGCATCCTGGGTGACCGTATAGGTCGGTTGTAAGGACGTGGTGGCGTCCTGGGTGACCGTATAGGTCGGTTGTGAGGACGTGGTGGCGTCCTGGGTGACCGTATAGGTCGGTTGTGAGGACGTGGTGGCGTCCTGGGTGACCTTATAGGTCGGTTGTGAGGACGTGGTGGCGTCCTGGGTGACGTATAGGTCGGTTGTGAGGACGTGGTGGCGTCCTGGGTGACCGTATAGGTCGGTTTTAAGGATGTGGTGGCGTCCTGGGTTACCGTATAGGTCGGTTGTGAGGACGTAGTGGCGTCCTGGGTGACCGTATAGGTCGGTTGTAAGGACGTGGTGGCGTCCTGGGTGACCGTATAGGTCGATTGGCTGGACCCTGTGATAGGATTCCTACGTATCCCTGGCGGGAATCAAGCCTAATCGTAGTTCGCCGTCGTGAAATTGTGAGTGTAGGCGGGCGTGGTGGTGCCCTGAAGTGATGTGACCGCTGAGGTCGACTGTGAGGACGTGGTGGCGTTCTGAAATGGAAATTTTACGGTTTTCCGAACCGGGTAATTTAAAGCCTTCCGAGCTGGAGATAATGATTTGGGAGGTTTATACGGTCTTCCGGACCGAGTGATTTAAAGCCTTCCGGGCTGGAGATAGTGATTTGGCTGATTTATGCTGTCTCCCGGACTGAGTGATTTAAAGCCTTCCGGGCTGGGGATGTAGATGAGGGCATGCCATACCCTGGGACTTGTGGTTGTCGTGCGTGAGGATGTGTTGTGTCCTCTGACTGTGGGTTTTGGTTCAGGAGTATGAACCTGGTGCTTGAGATTTAGTTCAGGAGTATGAACTTATGTTGAGGCTTGGTTCAAGAGTATGAACCTGGCGAGGCCTTTTGTGAGGCGTGATTGCCTTATGCTTGATTTTTGAGAGGCGTGATTGCCTCGTGCTTTGTCCGCTGGGGAAAGGTTGGACTTACGATGACTGCCGGTGTTCATCTGTTGGGGACGCGTAGTCTCGTATGGGCTTTGTCCGCTGAGAAGGTGATTTCGGGCTTACTTTGATGGCCGGTGTTTGGTTAACCGTTTTGTGTTTTGGGGGCGTTTTGTGCCTTGAGACTTGTGTTTGGAGGCGTTTGCGCCTTTTGTGTTTGTTTTACCGTTTAGTGGGCGAGGTTCGGGCTTATGATGACGGCCGGTGTTTGTGTTGCTGTTTAGTAGGCGAAATCCGGACTTACGATGACGGCCGGTGTTGGTTTTGTTGGGTTAAGGACCAAACTGCATTGAATCTGCTGAAATAGGCCTTTGGACAGCCAGGGGCAAAGATTATAAGGGCAAAGGGGTAATTTGGCCCTAAAATGTAAAGAAGTCCGTACGGACCTGTTATGTGTGCAAAGAGGTCCGTACGGACCTTCGTGCAATTTCGAATTCCCAGAATTTGATCAGTTCCAGAAACGAGGCATTTCCCCATTTTTCTTCTTCCGGTTCGTGAGTAACCGAGAGAGAGGGAGAGAGAACCTCCATTTTTGATCCAAATTCCTTAGTAAATCCTACGCATTTCGCTTGAATTGCTTGTCATGGAGGAAAGAGTAAGGAGAGGTCGTCGTCAACGGAGCCAAGAGGCGATTGAGCAAAGGGCGGATCTCCAAAGGAATTGCACTTCCTTTGTGCCTTCGTCGAGGAATCCAGATGTGTTGTATCCGGATCCGGAGGTGCACAATATGCGAGATAGAGCCGTCGGAGAGGTAAGAAATCAATTTCGTCTTGATTCTTGCTCGACTCATTGTATGCTAGAACTAGGTTTTAATTCTTCGCATATTTGAGGCTTTTTGTTGTTGCCATGCTTTTTGTGAAATTCGTGATGAATTGTTGAAATTGAGCATGTGAGAATTGTGGGTATGTGATTTTTTGTGCAAAAATGTGGGGATTAGCTCTTATTTGTAAAAATAAAGTGCCTCTCCTTGAAACGCATGCTTTGATGTTTTGTACCTTATGCTACATCTGTGTATGTACATTGTGAAAAATTGCCGTGTAGGGACGGAATTTGTAAAAAAATGTGACATGTGCTGTGTTTTGTGACGGGTTTTGTCTTGAAAGTGTGTGCCGTGTAGGGACGGACTTTTCGAAAATGTGTAGTGTGTACCGTGTTTTTGTGACGGACTCTGTGGGAAGTTTATGTGCAATGTGTGCCGTGTTTTGTGACGAGTTTTTTGAAAATGTGTCGTGTAGGGCTTAATCCCTCTGTTGAGAAAATTTGTACAGTGTGTGCCGTGTTTTGTGACGGACTGCATGGGGGAAAATTACGTTCCATGTGTGCCGTGTTTTGTGACGGGTTACATGTGAAAATTATGTGCAATGTGTGCCGTGTTTTGTGACGGGTTATTTTTGTTTTGCCGTGTTGGGACGGACTTTTTATGCTTTGCCGTGTTGGGACGGACTTTTTTTTTTTATATTTTCGTTTCCTTTTGGTATTTTGCATTAAGTACTGTGACTGACGTACCTTTGCTGTGTTTACCTGCAGGATGAGGGGCTTTTGTCTGGAAAAGCCAAGAAGATGAAGTCTCGGGGGTCGCTCGAGGCAGTGGTTGAGCTGTGGCAGCACTTGCCGGATATTTCCCGGGAGGGTAGACCGAGTCCTAGGAGGCTGGTCTTTGCTTCTGGTTTGGGCGCGTTCGTGGAGGGCACAGCCGGGATTTCGTGAGACGAGGAAGAACAAGAGTATCTTCCTGGCCTTGTCCGAGTATTGGTGGGACACCACGCACACCTTCCATTTGAGCTGGGGAGAGGTGACGGTGACTCCTACCGACTTTGCAGCTATCACCGGGCTTTCCTTCAAAAGAAGGCCAGTGAGATGGAGGGACAGGATGTCCGATGGGGTGCTGGCTGAGCTGTTGGGCTTCGCGCCTTTTCCTCGCAGGGGCCTGGGCATGTTATATGGCGATGTTGAGGCACATATTACGACCAACATCGGGGCCTATCGCCGGGGTACCGGTTTAATGACGGCTGAGGAGCTGGCGCTGTAAGTAGTACCCAATCTGAATCGCTCTCCATCCAAGCATACGACAAAACCAAGGGCAAACTTTTGGAGGTCATAACTCCTTCATACGAACTCCGATTGAGACGTGCCATATATGGTTGGAAATCTCTCGACGAGAACTAGCTTGCCGTCATAATTATAAAAGCATGGAAGGTCCGTACGGACCTCTTTGCATGCTAAAAAGGTCCATACGGACCTCTTTGTAACTGGACATAATTATTACAAAAATCCTCTTAAAGTCCACATTATTCCCTCAAATTCGGGAAAACAAAAATTTTGGTTTTGCACAAAGGTCTGTACGGACCTTCTTGCTCAAATCTGAAAACTATAAATAGAGGGCTCCCCCTCCCTCATTTTTCACACCTCCCTCTTCTCTTCTCTCCCTAAGCCTTCAGGCTCCCTCTCTAAGACCCCTCGGGGCACTCCCGGTCCCTTTCGGTTCCTCCCGAGGCCTTCCGAGCCTCCTTGTGGTGCTCCGAAGCCTTTTCGAGCGCTTCCGCGACGCTCCCGCACTGCCCTGAGGCACTCTCGAGGTACTCTGAGGCCCCTCGTGGTACTCCGAGTCCTTGCCTGGTCTTTCCCGAGGCGTCCCGGCTCTTTCCGAGTCAAACCGGCGATCCCAACGCACGCCGAACCTCTGCCCGAACGATCCCTGCGATCCCAATGCACGCCGAACCTCTGCCCGAACGCAACCGACGATCCCAACGCATGCCGAAACTCTGCCCGCAGACAACCGGCACATACCGAAGCAATCCCGGTCCATCCCGGAACACTATTCCATCCTCAAACACTATTTCCCAGCGGAAGACAGACACGAACCAACATTGGTAAGGCTTCCTTCCTATACTATTTCAATACATTTCAATACGCAGTGTACAATGTAGACATCCGATACAACATGCATTTTTAAAGGCATACATACACACATACAACTGTTAAAGAAAGAATAAGGGGTAGCGAAAGACTCGTTTTTACGAGGCGACTCAGGTGAGCTCTAATATTCTAATATTCTCTTCCCGAGGAGTAACCTGACCTCCGAACTCAATCTCATCACACAAAAAACAGTTTTTTAAACTAATGCCCTTTTTCAATGTTTTGGGCTTAATAAAAACGGGGTGGCGACTCTACAAAGCAAAATACAGCTAGACACCTCCACCAACAACGCTGCAAAGCGGAAATGCCAGATGCCGGGGCGCGATTGCACTGCCTCTCGGATCCGGGTAATTTCAGTTGGCGACTCCGCTGGGGATATTTTGTTTTAAAAAACTTTTAAACAAAACAAAAGATTTTTAAAACGATGATGAGGGTCAAACTTTCATTTTACCCCTTTTTTTAATTGTTGTGTTTGTGTGCATGTGCTTTACTTTTTTATTTTACAAAAAAAAATACAAGAAAATGCATCAATATACATCTGTGTACATATATTTAAAATTCTTCAAAAAACTTATGTTTTACTCAGAAAAAGAATTTTAGCGACCGCACCTTACTCGCCTTCTTTGCCTCGGTACACCGCACGCTACGTGCGCACTTGTTGCCTCGGATACACGCACCTTCAACCCTTAACCGGAGTGGTCTCAGTTGCAGTCCGTTTGGTCTTTCTAGGCCTCTTGGGCGTGCACGGGATCATTCCAAACATCCCATCCTAGCCAGTGTCAACCCTGCACGCTTGCGTCACACTCTGTCCAGACTCGGTTGGTTTTACCCGGTCAGTGTCATGACGGCGTGAATACATATCCCATCTTAGGCCATTTTACGAGTCAAGGCTCGGAACTCAAGATCCCTTGTGCAAGCAAAGCGATGAAAGGTCATGCTAAAATCTTGACCTGATCTTGATTTCAGAAGCTACACCCGACGATGTTAGTCTGGGATATACATCCAGCGCTACGTGACTCCACGTCATCGAGCCTTTAATACGTCGGCCATGACGATATGACCTAACCGACGCCTAACGTCACGAGATCCGCCTTGCGCAAGCAGCAAGAAAAAATTCATGCCGAACTCTTGACCGAGATCTTGACTCAGTGCCGGCTCGGCTCACTATTCACATGGCAGACGCATTAAAACGAACATGACGAGGCTCGGTCCTTAGGTTCGATTTTTATTTTAGGCCGGTGGAAACCGCTTGCCCTATAGGACCCTCGCCGGGCGTCCACCGGGATGTCGAAATACGTGTGCAAAATAAGGGGCTTATAGCGCGCGAGATGGTCTCTGTGACCCGGGATCTAGCATGGAGTTGCGAAAAGAAGAGCAATCTTTTCCAACCTACCTAGGATTACGAGAAAACAACATTTTAAGTAAATTAAAACAACAAATAAATAAATAATAATAAATAAAGCGGAAGCTTGGATGTCACATGAGCTTTCCCCCTTTTATCGAAAGGGCTTCAGGTGTCTAAACCTTACTGTCACCCCCCTCCAGTGAGCAGAGTGGTTGAGAGTACCAGGAGCCGCCTTTTCGGTGTCGAAGTTACAAGGTCCGACGGTCCTTCCGATTCCGCGGTCACGAGCAGTCCGCCGCTCCCCGTGGCGGGGTCAGCAGGATGCGGTGAGGGAAATGGAACCCCGCCACTAAGAAACCCCCGGACAATGGAGGAGGTCTTTGCGAGCCTTCGAAACTCTCAAGAAGCGCCAAGAAGGACGGCTTTGGATCGTAGACACCACTGCGCCTTCGTGGAACCGATTCTTTGTTCCCCCAAGCGATGGGACCTTCGTTCTCATAGAAGACGAAGAAATACCGGCTCCCCGGTCTCTCGAAAGCTATCTGCGGAGTCCCGCCTCCGCCAAGCTATGAGATCCCGGCCAGCAAAAGCGGCTCTCGCTCTCAGCTCCGCTCGGGCGTCGGTCAAGCGGCTCAGATATGCCCGCCTCGGCCACGATCAATTTTCCGACCACTGCGCCCCAAGCTCGGTATCAACGGCACACGTACGGGCGAGCTCACGCCCGGTCCCGATGCATCTCGATACCGGGATTCAATCCTTTGCCTCTATACGAGCCTCGCGGCCGCTGTCCCTGAAATCCCGATACTGCTTGGAGACGAGACATCCCAAGCGGATATCCGACATCTCGAACCTTCCACCCATTTGGACTATCACTTGGGGCTAGCGAAACATTTCCCAAGTTCCCAAGCCACGACCCTTGGTAGTCCGAGCAATCACGCCACTTGGCTCCAATTTCGATAATTCGAGGTACGGGATGGTATACGCTCAACTACCTCCCCAAAACTCCCGAATGGCGATCTCATCCCGGCCAATCCACCTCCATCCTCGGTTTCCATCCCCGGAAAACGGCGGCTTTGCCTCCGCCTGCGACCCTCGCATAAGCTTGGTTGGTCGAGACAAATGAAAGACATGCAAGGCAAAGTTGGCCGGCTCTCGGAAGGACTCCCTCATTGCCCGCGGATCCGAGCAAGGTGGTCCCACTCCTCCAAAATTCAGAATGCCGAGAGATGGAAAAGTTTGATGGGACCGAATGCCCAAAAACCCACATCGACACCTACGTCTTGGGTATGAGAGCTAAAGGGGCAACCCCAGCGCAAATGGCGGATCACTTCCCAGCATTCCACTCAAATCCACGGCATTAAGGTGGTTCCTCAACGTGAAGGCGAAAATCGCTCTACACGGGATCAAATCGGCGAAATCTTCTTGGAGAAGTACCGCGCCAACCTTGAATGGGAAACCAATCGCCGCGGCACTGCGAAGCCACTTAGAACAAAAAAGGATGATGAGCACAGTAGGTGAATTCTACAACAGAGATGGGCCCCGGAAATTAAGCGAAGCTAATGGATCCGCTTTCCAAAAAGAGCAAATGGACATCTTCCATTCTTGCCTCGGAAACCATCCTTGAGGGCCACACTGATCGATCACCACTTCTATCCCGATCTTCGCGCCGTAGTCAGCTGGCCCAGGACCAAGTTTGAGAAAACAGCGAGCATGCAAAAAATGGTGGTCGATCCGGCCCCGCTCAATCCAATATCTTGCCCCAAGCAAAGGAAGGGAGGTTGCGGGAAGCGATCCATTATATTCGGAATGGAGCACTCTGAGCGGTGGTCCCAGAGACAACGGCAACACTATGATGATTTTGGGATGCCCTTGAGCGAGGTATTCGATCGTGTAGTGAAACAAGGTCTCCTCGAACCTATGGAAAATTACCAGCCCAAATTCCCCAATGCCAAGCGGGATGTAACCAAGCGGTGTACTTTTCACAAATACCACGGTCATACAAGCAGAGCAAGCGCACGATTTTGAGAAAAGCAATTCAAGGATTGATTGAAGAAGGAAAGTTAGAGCGCCCCCGTGGCCCCCGATACACTCTGAAATCCGTTCCCCGAAATAATGATCGAGAAGCTTGGACTAACCCCGATCTCCTAGAGTCTAGCTTCAAAAAAATAAAAGATCCAGAGTACATTTGTATTTAAGTTTGAGTCTCTCGAGTCGTTTGTGACGGCCTTACGCCTAAAGATTATGCGTTTGTAACAAAAACACACTTCCTTATGCTTTGAATAAAAGTTTGACCTTTACGAGTATTCCCTCATTGCCACTTTAACAAATGATAAATTAACTAATCAAAAACGGTTAATAATGATTCACTTGGTAAAGGCGAGACACATTAATGAACAAATGCATTAAACAAATCTTTAAGCATGTTGTCAAACGAGAGGAAAATCGGGCCCAAGGCTGAGAAGGTTCTAACCAAAATGAATTTGAGGAAGCTGCTGAAGAGACCTCGAGAGAGACGCAAATAAGAAAATTCTCCGTCGATACTTCGCCCAAAGAATATCGAATCTTCTTCTCCCCCCTTAACACAAAAAAAATCATACAGTCAAACCTCGTAAGTTCTAGTACTTTTCTCATTCAATTAAGTCCTCCACCGACATTGTAATTTAGTCTTCAATTTTTCATACACAAGTCTTCTTTCTTTTCTTGCGAGACTTGAGACATTATTTTGCACCCCACATTACATTTAATGAAATAGTTTTGTTTTATGTGATCACTTGCATTGCTCAACAAGTAATTCTACAAATGATTAATGTTTTGATTAATTGGTGTGATAAAGCCAATCGACAGCTCCCCATACACCTTATCATACCCCACACAAGACCTCCGTCAAAGCCGTACACTTTCCAATACATGTCCCCGCGCACATCACCTTGACCAAGTCAACGACGGCGGCAACATCGAAGGACAACGAAACGGGTCACTCGGCATCAAAGATTGACCCCGTATCGACTAATAACCTAGGGGCTTGCCTTCGCCCTCTGGCAGCGTCAAGAAAGTTCAAGCGGGGGCTTGCACGCCCGCCCTCGCTATGCTTCAAAAAAAAAAAAAAAAAAAAAAAAAAAGCTCAGCGAAGCTACAAAAAAAAAAAAAAACTCAAGCGAAGCTTCACAAAATAAATGAGGTCGAGGACCCGAGACGACGATCAAGAAGCAATGGATTCATTGAAAAGACCGTCAAATACGACTTGTCAATAAAATCACCTCAAGGCCCGTACCTCATCATTCAACCTTCAGAGCATTTTTGCCAAAGGCGCATGAATATTCATGCCACGGCCCCCAAAGCCAAACACGGTTCGACCCGAACTACGTCGACACTGAGCCCTCGAGGAACGTAGGCAACCGAGAAATGGTCCGGTCATAAACACATACAAATCCACAAATCCGGTCTCATCAATGACCTCTCCTATACACAAACCTTCTTTCACACACCGAGACCAACTCGATCCTTGATACCGGTTGACTTTCTCCTGCGTGATTAATCAAAGCATATCGGGTTTAATTTTTGAATAACCGAACATCAACAAAGTTTTAATCAAACATGTGATCAACGTGAACAAATTAAGTTTTCGAGATGTCTCGACAAGTCTTCTTTTTCTACAAAATAGGAAAATAGAGATAAACAACGATTTTAAATCGTAGGGCTCCCATACACTTTTACAAGCTTTTCGGTACTCATTACTCTCTCAAAAGAGTCAAACCCAAAGCATTTCTTTTGTGCCTACATCAAAGAAGGCATTCACACAAGGGGACCCGTTCCATCTTTTCAAAAATAAATACGCCCTTGCGAGTGTACATTATGAGTCATTTCTCCCACAAAGAGAGTGGAACTACGTAGACTGAGCCCCTCAAGGGAACGTGGGCGGCCTTCGTTGGTTCGGTCTAAGGAATACACAAAATTCCAAAAATTGACGCCGCAGGCTCAGAGGACGAAGAAAGCAAGCAAGAGATTTTGCGTCTCGACAATAGCTTTAAAAGTAAATCACAAATCATCACGGTTAAAACACTTCTTGATGAGTTCAAGCACGGTCTACTCTCAAACTCACAACATGCTAAAAGACAACTTAAAACATTTAACAATCAATGTGTATGCAATGACGATGAATGGATACTCGGTGTTTGAAGGTCATTCCATGTTACTCGCGTTTGGCCACTTCATTACTCTTTCCTTTCTTCCCTCGTCCCAGCGAGTCTTCTTTCATTACACATGACCGAGTTACTGTCTCCCTCATTAGAGATCAAGAGTCCTCCTCGACGTGTCAAACGGACCGGTCGCTCTCGGAGCATCGTTCGCCGTGCCTCGGCTCGAATCTCTTCCCTGCGAGTGCAAAAGGGGACCTCTCCCCGCCCGATCTGTCGACTCGAGTCCCGTAGTCAAACAAATCATCTCCCGCTGACATCTGAGGGGTTAGACCGGGCTTACGCTCCTAAGGCTATAGGCGAGGCAGCAATCTTGCCCCGAATTGCTTCACCTTGCTCCCCAAAACTACTTGGAGTGCATGCAGATATGCTACTCATACCAATCCAGGTGCTCGGTGGTCGAGACAACACTCTCCCGTCATCTAAGGAGCACCACGGGGAGGGAAGCGGAATACTTCCATACCCTCGGAAAATACGAAGGCATGCGGATCGTCATGCGGAAAGAAGCTACCTCCACATTGGCAATGTAATCCCGGCCTAGCAAAGGCTCTGCCTCATCCCGAGCTGCTGGAAACAAGCGATGGAACATAGAAAGAGGACCAAGATAAACACGGAACTACGACGGCATTGGAACCTTCTGACAGGCCCTCTAGTCTCAATTCCCCAATGAGGAACCCAGCTAACGGAGGTGATGCGTGCCAAGTCAAACCATCCACCTTTCCCAAGTGGGTGATCCATATGAGACAAGGGGTCGGCGAGCACAAGGGGTCGGCGAGCGACGTCCGCGGGCGGAAGGGTGTCGGAAGCACAAGGATAGCTTCAAGCCTCTCTCGCAACCACGAAGTGACAAGCAAAGGGATTCCCCACGCATGAACCCGGTCCCCCTCGCGGCGATCTATGCGCGTGGAAAGTCTCCCCCGAAACTAAGGGAACGATGCACTCGCCGGCCCGTGATGGCCTGCCACATCCAGCAAACACATCCCGGGAGACATCACTCCCGCCATCGCTCATGAAGCGCTAAAAGTACAGCCCATTTGCTCAGCACTTGCAAGCCATTTCCGGCCACCATACACTAACCACAAACATTTCAAGCTCGTTACACATGCACGAGAACAAAAAAGGGTAGAAAGCGACCCCTAAAGCAAAAAATAAAAGAGTTCATTACATGTGAATACATTGTGCATATAAATACAAATATTTTGTTGCTCTCCTCACTTACATGACGAGAAAGAAAAAAAAAAGAGTCCTACTCGGAGTCATCGGCACCACCAGGTGCAGTAAAGACTCCGCATCTCGGCGCCTCAGCTTCGGCCGCTCATTATCCTCGGTGAACTCGGCACCTTCCTCGATCGAATACTCAGAGACGTCCGCGAAGTCGGAGCGAAGAAGGAAAAAGAAGACGAGCCATCCCTCCTCTCCTTGTCCGGCACACAGGCGTCCCACGTCCTCATCATCTCGAAGCAGAGGCGCCGCTCGCCCTCACCGCAAGTTCGGAGACGGAGCGCTACCTCGCCCTCACCAAGTTCGAGACGGGCGCCACCTCGCCCTCACCGCAAGTTCGGACGGGGCGGCCCACCTCGACCTCGCGCAAGTTCGGGCGGAGCGTAACCTCGCCCTCGCCTGAAGTCCGAGACGGGCGTAACCTCGCCCTCACCGCAAGTTCGAGACGGAGGCGGAACCTCGCCCTCACCGCAAGTTCGAGACGGGCGCCGCCTCGCCCTCGCACACAAGTTCGAACCCGGGCGCCACCTCGCCCTCACCGCAAGTTCGAGACGGAGGCACCACCTCGCCCTCGCGCAAGTTCAAACGGGCGCCACCTCGCCTCACCGCAAGTTCGGACAGAGGCGCCACCTCGCCCTCGCGCAAGTTCGAGACGGAGGCGTAACCTCGCCCTCACCGCAAGTTCAAGCGAGATGCGCTACCTCGCCCTCACCGCAAGTTCGGACAGGCACCACCTCGCCCCTCGCGCAAGTTCGGACGGAGGCATAACCTCGCCCTCACCGCAAGTTCGGACGGAGGTGCCACCTCGCCCTCAACATTTCAACAACTCGGTCGGGCGCCACACGTCCTCAAATACTTCATCATCTCGGCCCGGAGCGCCACCACGTCCTCATCATCTCGGCCCGGAGGCGGCGCACATCCTCGCTATCTCGGTCGGAGGTGCCTACGTCCTCATTATCTTCGTCAGGCATACCATGTCCTCGACTTCCTCCTCACAAAGGTCCTTCCTCCTGCGAGGTAAACACAGCAAAGGTATGAAAAAAAAATCATACTTATTTCTTTAAATATTTCCTCTGTTACCTCGTAGTAGAGATACGTCCCCTGTCTCACGATAGATATCTTTTAGACACCCCCAAACAGTCTCACTTAAGCCCGGATGTCTTAGAAACAGTCTCACACTAGGGTATAGACACCTTGAAAGAAACTCCTTGATACTCCTCGCCTTTCCCGGCCATCAAAGTAGCCGAACCCCTTCCCCGGCGGGAATGAGTCAAACGGAAATTCTTGCAAACCCGTACAAGACCACATATCCTCGGCCGGATAAAACACCGGTCGTCATCATAGCCAGAACCCCAAGGCACAAACGACTTCAAAACACGAATCCCGAAGCCTGAAACGCCTCCACGCTCCACAATTTCACCATCACCGGCATTATCCATGATCAGGAAGGCTTTAAACCACTCGGTCCGGAAGACCGTATAAATCTCCCAAATCACTATCCGTAGCCCGGAAGGCTTTAAATTATCCAGGCCGGAAGACCGTATAAATCTCCCAAATCATTATTCGTAGCCCGGAAGACTTTAAATTATCCGATCCGAAATACCCATCTTTTCGTGAGATTACCCATCTTTTAGTGAGATTACCCATCTTTTCGTGAGATTACCCATCTTTTAGTGAGATTACCCATCTTTTCGTGAGATTACCCATCTTTTAGTGAGATTACCCATCTTCTCGTAAGATTAACCCATCTTTTAGTGAGATTACCCATCTTTTAGTGAGATTACCCATCTACTCGTAAGATTAACCCATCTTTTAGTGAGATTACCCATCTTCTCGTAAGATTAACCCATCTTTTAGTGAGATTACCCATCTTCTAGTGAGATTCCCATCTTTTCGTGAGATTACCCATCTTTTCGTGAGATTACCCACCTTTTTGGGAAATTACCCACCTTCTCGTAAGATCACCACTCACGCGAACTACGATCATGCCTTGATTCCTACTCGGGATGAAGCGTAGAAATCCTATCAAAGGGTCCGGCCAACCGACCTAAACGGTCACCTTAGAATACCACAACGTCCTCACGGTCGACCATTACTTCGGTCACATCACCTTAGGACACCACCGTGTCCTCCCATGTCGACCTTAGCAGTCGCACGTCACCTCGGGGACAACGACACGTTCACACGCTCCACGAACTACGATTGGCTTGATTCCCGCTCGGGGATACGTAGAAATCCTATAAAAGGGTCCAGTTGTCCAGACCAACTGGTCATCTTCTCTCTCGGCCACGCGATCCGGATCGGGACTCTTATCTTATCGCGACCCCACTTCTTTCATAAGTGACGTCGCCGAGGATTACTGTAAGTACCCCAATCTGGATCGCTCTCCATCGAAGCATACGATAAAACCGAGGGCAAACTTCCGAAGGTCATAACTCCTTCATACGAACTCCGATTGAGACGTGCCATATATGGTTGGAAAGCTCTCGACGAGAACTAGCTTGCCGTCATAATTACAAAAGCATGGGAGGTCTGTATGGACCTCTTTGCATGCTAAAAGGTCCGTACGGACCTCTTTAATAACAGACATAATTATTACAAAAATCCTCTTAAAGTCCACATTATTCCCTCAAATCCGGGAAAACTAAAATTTTGGTTTTGCACAAAGGTTCGTACGGACCTTCTAGCTCAAATCTGAAAACTATAAATAGAGGGCTCCCCCTCCCTCATTTTACACCTCCCTCTTCTCTTCTCTCCCTAAGCCTTCAGGCTCCCTCTCTAAGACCCCTCGGTGCACTCTCGGTCCCTTTCGATTCCTCCCGAGGCCTTTTGAGCCCCCTTGTGGTGCTCCGAAGCCTTTTCAAGCGCTTCCGCGACGCTCCTGCGCTGCCCCGGGGCACTTTCAAGGTACTCTGAGGCCCCTTGTGGTACTCCGAGGCCTTGCCTGGTCTTTCCCGAGGCGTCCCGGCTCTTTACGAGTCAAACCGGCGATCCCAGCCTTGCAGCCGAACCTCTGCCCGAACGATCCACTGCGATCCCAGCGCCACGTCGAACCCCTACACGAATGATCCCTGCGATCCCAGCGCACGCCCAGAACCTCTACCCGAGCGATCCTGCCTGATCCCAGCGCACGCCGAACCTACGCCCGACGCAACCGGCGATCCCGACGCACGCCGAAACTACGTCCATGATCGGTAGGCACATGCAGAAGCAATCTCGGTCCATCCGGGAACACTATTCCATCCTCGAAACACTATTTCCCAGCGGAAGACAGGACACGAACCAACATTGGTAAGGCTTCCTTCCTATACTATTTCAATACATTTCAATACGCGAGTGTATAATGTAGACATCAGATCTGACATGCATTTTTAAAAGCACACACACACGCAACAGTTAAAGAAAGAATAAGAGCTTGAAAGACTTCGTTTTACGAGGCGACTCGGAGTGAGCTCTAATATTCTAATATTCTCTTCCCGATGGAGTAACGACCTCCAGAACTTCAAAATCTCATCACACAAAAACGTTTTTAAAGCGTGCCCTTTTCAATGTTTTGGGCTTAATAAAAATGATGTGGCGACTCTACAAAGCAAAACACAGCGAGACACCTCCACTAACAACCCTTTATGACGGAAATGCCGAGATGCACGGGCGCGATTCTTGTGCCTCTCGGATTCGGGTAATTTCGGCGCAGCTCTTTCTTGTGGTTTGCTCTCTCAGAGACTTTGTTCTCGAATCACGCTACCTCGGCTTCTTTTCCTCTGTTTGGAGAGTTTGGTGGATTTGGAGAGGGTTGGTGAGATAGGCTTGGGGGCGAAGCGAGCTTTGGCCGAGCTCTATTTTTCTTTGGACCGGCTTAGCAGGCGTGGCCGACTCTGCAGGATGCTTCGATTTTGCTTTGGAGGTATGAGTTTATTCTTGTTTTTGATTTAGCGGTTTGTCATTTCTCCATTTTCTTTTGCCTTGAGCCTTTTATGCTTTTGTTGCGGGTGTGGTTTTTATGAGATCTTTCGATGCTTTCCGTGGGATCGAGATGCTTTGAGGCCATGGAGGCCTATCTGCTATCTTTGAGGTGGGCTGTCCAGATTGAGGAGGAGGAGGGACGAATAGGGGAAGCTCACCATCGCCTATGGGGATGTGCGGGAGTACACAGAGGATAGCTCGGCGGAGTTTGAGCTGTATCCACTGGGCTCGATATGGAATGACGAGTTTGAGGGTGAGTCCGTGGTGACGGCGCGAGAAGAAGATCTTTGTGGGGCTGACTTCCGATGTCATGTATTTGGGGAGAGGGTCTTACGCGGCATGGCCGGGTGTGCCCACTGTGGCTCGAGAGGGACCCGCCCTTTGGGATGATAAATCCCGTGACACGGATGTGATAGAGTACGAGAGGTACTTGGGCGGGCGTGAGTGCCGATGAGTTCATTTTGTTTGAGGAGTACGGGTCCTTCGTCGGAGAGAAGCGGGACACACACGGGTGTTGGCGAGAGAGGCGGGATGGCCCACCTCGTCCTCCAGGATGTTTCGATGCAGGTGGACTTTACGTATGTACGGGGTGACTCGTCGAGGCGGAGGGTGTCGTGCCCGTGCACAGCTGGCTCTGTTTGCTTTGCCTATCGGGTTGACCCGGATGCGCCGTGTGAGTGTGCTTACTCTTTTTCACTTTGGCACATCTTTTTCTATATTTTCTCTTTAGTTGAGTATGACTGTATCTCTTTTACAATTGAAGCGTTTCTTTGAGCTTGCTTTGCTTTTGCGGGTCTCGGAGAGATCCTTTGACACGTTGACCCATTTATTACGTAGCGATGCGGTCTTTTGTAGAAGAAGATGGCGGGGAAGGCACTCTTTGCTAGTGCTTCGCGGCGTGTACTGCGGCGTATGAGCCGATGCCTTGAGGCGTGCAGTAGACAGTTCCTCCAGCATCGAGGGGGCGAGCGGGGACCGCAGCGGGGAGGGTAACCCATTCGGGCGGCATAGCATGGATGCGAGGGGACGTGTCCAGGGGTCCGGAGGCCGCCGATTTTTCATCCGATTCTTGCCTGGCACTGGGAGTCTCAGGGGAGAGGGTTCGTCTGAGCCTTCCTTCTTTGATCCTTTTAGGGCTTGATCTCCTGCGGCTTACTTCGAGTACTTGCACTCGGGAGGGGGTCCCAGTATCGTCGAATAGGCGAAGGCGTGACCGGCGAGGTTTGCCGATATGCACGACTTTACGTTTGATGAGGTCGATGATGAGGGAGTCGAGTAGGGCATATTTGCTTTCCCTCTTTCCATTTTTTTCTATGTATGTACTCTGCCATATGTATTATGTATATGTCTTCCATGTATCTGTATATGCATGCTTTTTTTTGTTTAGCAACAGACATTTTGGGTACCTGTAATAAAACACTTGTATTTGCACAGCAAGTATTTTATTTTAAGATGTAATGTCGTATTTTGTAATTTCCGGGGTTTGTCCTAGGAATTGTTGCTAGTTTATTATTTGTGCATGCCACGTGAGCTGGGAGTGCGTTTGTGGGTAGTGTATGCTTGCCGGGAATTTGGCCAGAATTTGGGCAGTTTGGAGCAAGGTCCTGCTGAGAACAGTGGCTATTGTATTGTTTGCTGAAAATGTGGGACCATGTTGCAAGAAGGTCCGTACGGACCACTTAGGCATGCAAAAAGGTCCGTACGGATCTCCTTTGCTTTTGGGGAGAGGATAAGCTTTTTCAGGATGTTTGAACTTCCCCTATTTCCCGTTGCGATCATTTCGAGCTTTCTTCCCCATTTTCTCTAGGAACCTCCATTTTTGCCATGGATTCTTTGTATGTTCCACCGAGTTTTGCAGAGGATTTCGAAGAAGAGGCAAGCATACTTCCTTGAGCGGCTGAAAATGTGGATGCGACACCATGTGAGGCATTAGGCGGGCTTTCGAGGTGAGGTTTCGACTACGCTTTCGATTCCAGTCCTTTAAGGAGTTGGTTCACGATTGGAAATTGTTGCGAGCACGCGAGAGTTACGGGACGTTAGGAGGCATGTGTATAGCTTCTCATACAATGAAGTGATGCCCCACTTTTAAGGATTTTCAAGCTTTGATGGGAGGGCCAGGAGGTGGAGGCCATCTCGGCACCGCTCGATTGGCGGTGCTTCAGTGAGTGTGAAGCTTGCATTAGCTTTCTTCAGACTTCAAATTGGAAGAAGTGCGAGTGGTATGACCTTTGATTCGGGTCACATTGACATTTCTGTGACTATAGGAGCGGTTCATGAGTAATGACGAGAGTGACGTCTCATGGGATACATTTTCCTTGTGCGTGATAGCGACGCTCTTCGTAAGTCGGCTCCGCAGGGTTTGTGACGGCGCTTTCTTTGGATGTGGTTGGGCACCGCTGCGGGCGGAGAGGATATTGTGCCATTAGTGCTTTGGGAGACCCTTCACGGCATTGATCGTACAGCGGCCGGGAGATAGGTTCATGCGAGAGGGAAGCCCAACTTTGTCACTTTGTGGGTTTGTGAGAGACTTCAGGCTATGCCCAGAGGCTCCGACATCGTTTAGCCCAGTGGTCGTTTGCTCGGCGACCTCTTTGTGTTGGATATTGATCGGTCCGCCTTGGAGAGATGGATGGCACGGCTTAGTACGCATCGGATCCGTTGGTGGGTTCCCTTGTGGGGGATTGAGACTAAGGGCCCCTTTCGGGAAGGGTCACATCTTTGTCCAAAGTTCCAGGTTTGTCTTGGTCCTCCTTTTATATTAAAGTCGCTTGTTTCTCGGCAGATTTGGGATAGAGCGGGGAACCTTTGTTGAAATTCAGGATGACCTTGCCACTGCTAGGAGATAGCTCACTGCTATATAGCGAGGCTCGGGTGCTCTTTTAATATTTCCTTTGAGGGTATGGAAGTATTCCACTTTCCCTCCTGTTGTGCTCCTTCGACGTCGGGAGAGCGTTGTATTTACTACTGGGTAATACAGATTAGTACGAGCGGTGCGTTGAAGAGCGATCCCAGTGATTTTGGGAGCTTGGCCCAGTGAAGTGATTACGGGGCTCGATTGCCGTCGCAGACTATTGCCTTAGGAGTGCCGAAGCACGGTCCGGCCCTCCAGGGTGTTGCGGGAGACACTGCGTTTGACTACGAGACCAGAGTTGTCCGAGTGACGGAGAGAGGTCCTCTCTTACTGAACTCGCGGGGAGGAGATCCGAGCCGAAGCATGGCGAATGAAGCCCTACGAACTACTTTTGGATTGTTTTGACTCTACGGGGGAGGACCCCTGTCTGGGGCCGAGAGAGATGCGGCGAGTTGGCTCGCGTGGAGCGAAAGAAGACTCAGCTGGGAGACGAGGAAAGAAAGGGAAGAACTAGCGAGGGACAAGCACGAGATGGCGCGAAATGACCCCTCTAGGTACCCGTTCGTTTGCATTGGAACACATTATTTGTTAAATGTATTAAGTTTGTCTTTTAGCATGTTGTGAACTTGAGAGTAGACCGTGCTTGAACTAATCAAGAAATGTTGTAATCGTTAGTGATTTGTGATTTACTTTTAAAGCTT